>CM054061.1:257973562-258406916 GCA_028641055.1 Alopecurus myosuroides | reverse complement strand
TTTGAGTCATCGCTTAAGGTTGGAAGAAAATCCAATTATTTACAAGCCCCCGAGACTGGTTGGAATATTTCATCATGTAATCTCAAGCTCTACCGGATTGGGAAAGAGAAGGGGTGGCTCTCACCTAATATAGGAGACCTGCTTTGAGCCAGTCCATTTAAGTTAAGTAAAATGGAAGCTAACTCCCAATGCCCGACTATAAATATATTCCACACTGGGTTCATGTCACTAAATGGTGAATCAAAACCATGTTATCTTCCCAACTATAATGACCCAAACATAAATAACACCCAACGGCATCAGAGAGTTAAAAATAGATGCTATGACAAATCAAAATGGAACATGTTACAGCTTAGTTATAAGCATTAACCAGCAGAACTAATTCTACTACTTTGTGGCAAAAAATAGAACTAGTTGTACTCCTAACACAAAATAACTAAATAATCCCTGCACAACGGAAGGTCATATAGATGCTATGGGCCTATGGCAAATGAAAATGCATCAGATCACTGCTAGATTGCAAGCATTAACCAGCAGGACTAAGTACTTGTGCTCCTAGAAACACAATGTCTTTTGTTTAGAACGTATCAAAGCTATCACAATCATTAGCACACCCAGCTATGTCCATGTGTCCCCACAAAAAATAAAAATAAAACTATGTTCTTGCGGAATTGTGCTCTAAAAAGCCATTGGTTTCGTTTACAATCTCAAGGTAATCGTCACAACATCAAGACAGACAGCACGAAATTTCCGCAGAGAAGACTTCTTTGACAAGGGGAGGGAAATGTGTATCAAACCTTGGAGATGCTGGCGTATGAAGACGACGAGCAAGAGCAGCGAGAATGGTAGTATCTGCTCGATCCACCGAGCAACGTGGTGCACGTCGTACCGTTGGTACGCGCGGTCCCCAGCCGCATTTCCCGTTGTGCCGCCAGTGCCTCCTCCGCTTGCCTCCGCATCGGCACCGCCTCCCCTTGCCGCCACGGAGGCCGGGTCAACGTCGGAGGTGGCGGTCGCCTCAATCGAGTCTTGCGGCGAGGCCCCTGTCGCCGTCGCGCCCGCGGCGTCCTGGTCCCCGGGACCGCCCTGGATCCGAATCGAGACCTCTCCGTCCCCGGCCGCGGCGGCGGAAAGTAGCCCGTCAGCCTCAGACGACGACGACGAAGGGACCGCCTGCTGCACCGTCTGTGGTCCGGGCCCTGCGGGAACGACGCCTGAGTACTCGAGGAGCGCGGCGAGCGGAGCCTGGAGGAGGCTGGAGGCGGAGAAATTGAGGCCGTAGCGGCGGAAGCCAGACGCCGTGGCACCGGCGGAGGCGCCGGACCCGGCACCCCGGCGATCGGCGGAATCTCCCGCCGGCTCCATCACCGGCGGCGGAACCCTAGAGAGGCGTAGCCGACGGCGTACGCGAAGGAGGACGCGGAGACCCCAGGAATGGGAGATCCCCCCTTTGCTTGGGTTGGTTTGTTTGGCTTCGTCCTCGCGGATGCCCCCCCCCTCTCGTCTCCCCTGTTTTCCTTGTGTTTCTTTTGACTTTGTTTATCTTTTTTTCATAACTAGTAAAATTGCACGTGCACGCACGTGTAATATTTTAAATTTATCTGTTAAAATTGATTGCGGGACAACATACCTGCAATCTCAATCTTCTCTGGTAAAAGGAAACAAATTTTCGATCATAGGTTCTGATTTACAGCACGCCTAAAAAAATCGCCACAAAAGGAGAAGTTGAGGATCTATTCCTGTCTAGTAAAAGGATAAAATTCCTTAAAAATAGAAGTTGATTGCTAATGCACATAAAATAAAATTTGATTGCAACATCTTTATGTGTTATCAGAAGAAGAAATAATCATTGTCAAGTATTATTCCACTATACCTTCATGGCCATACAGGGATATGAAAAGATAATTTGTGGTGCTGTCAAAATTAACATGATGTCAACCTTTTACGTTCAAGTTTAAATTCAGTAATTAACAAACTTTAACTATTGCAAGTTTTACCATAAATTGTTGTTAAATTAAGCAATTCATTAAGAAAACAAAATTTGCATGTTGATAAAGCTAAAGTTGGGAACTGGTAAGAACTTACATCTACTCCAAGGAAGGTGCTGGCACCCAATAGATACTGTAAGAATTTGTGGCTACTGAAATTTCCAAGATAAAAGTTCTGGATTGAGTTGAACAACACAATTGATGTCGCATCGTTGACAACGCCTTTGCCAAAAGACCAAACTGTACAAGAAGGGTGTCTCACATTGGATGCATATAGAGTCCGTTGCCAATAATATTTTCCCTAAGTGCTGAAAAACTGAACATGCGGAAGCCAAAAGCAAGAACTACAATTAAAGTATCAAGATCAGGAGTAACTTGCAATACAAAAGGAGCTATATTTCTATATAGAGAGAGCAATAGAAAGATTCATTTCATTGACTTACATCACTAATCGATAAGTACATATCTATGTTTATCTTCATGACGACGCGCAATTGCTATCAATTAAGAGCTTAGTACGTCTTGAAGCACCAAAACAATTGACATAAAGTTATGATTTATCTAACCTCCACGTATTACACATGGTGATGGATAGCACAACAATATGATGGTAACTAATACAAGTTGTGTGCGAATATGGAAAATATAATACAACTATATATCGAGAAAGAAAAAAAACACACAAAAATGATTTCACTCACAGTTCATCATGAGCTATACTACCCTGTTGTAAAACAAAGGAGAGCATGTTCACGGGTCTTCCATTAGTTGAAATCCACCATCATTTAGGAAAATAAATAAAACAATAGCAGCTAAATATACATGTTTGAGACAAAAATATCGGTGGCCTTTGGTGCATAACATAAGCTGGAAGAAGAGTAACCAATTTGGTGTGATGTCCACCTCCCCACCCCACCTGTAAAAACAGGTCACCAACAATTTCATATCATATTAACACTGGTATTATTAATCCCAAAAATATGAGCTATTCAGAAAATTACCTATGATAATTAATGGTGGTATTGAAATCTGGTTACTTTGTCCTAAAGAAAGGAAACATTACAAAGAGGTCATCATATACGAAAAAATATTGAAATAGTATTAGTTGATTGTAGAAGTATTTCTACACATCTAATTATGAGATGCTAAAATTGGAATCACTAACCATGGTATTTTGTGGGAATTTGGAGTATCATATCACTCCCGTGCTCTACCTGCTTGCTCTTCAAACAGAACATGGTTCTGTAGTCCTCTGTACCGGATAACTCACATCAGAATGCCACACACAGGTAATAAAGGAACATAGCAGCATACAACGTCTGCCTTTCAGAAAAATCATCGAACACATACTGTGCAAGGACACCAAATGAGACAATCTCTAGTTCTCTACTCGATTTTATTAGCAAGCATCCACTACTGCTGATTTTATTATTTAAATCCGCATATAAGCCTAGAGGCTAGAGCCAAAGCCCAAAACTACGAAGTTGCATAACATAAGCTGGGAAATATTCCCAATAGGCAAAAGCATTAACTCGGACGATTCTAACCATGACCTGGCCATGGGCGGTTCCCTCAAACAGCGTGGATGAGAGGCGGCGACCGGGCTAGCGGGCAGCTCTCCTTGAGGAGAAGGACGTGGATGAACTTCCCGCCTCGGAAAGCAGGACGCTAGTGAGCTCCTTGCCTCGGACAACAGTACGGCGGTGCGTCGAGCGCCCCAGCGACAAGGATACAATATAGCTAGCATGGCGCGTGAGGGCAACGGCGGGCGGAGAGGCGCCTGGGTAAGCAGTGCGGAGGTGGATGCTTCCATCCGTGCGCCCGCGGGGGCGTGGCGCCCATCCAGCCGTCCCTCCGTCTTCACTCCTTTTTTTTGTAAAATAAAATCGGAAAACAAGAACGCCATGCGTACTTCACATGGCCCAGGCATGGCGGGACCGCCACCATCGCCGCCGGTGAGTAACCCAGGGTTTCGTACTGGTCATAGTGGAGATGGTGTGCGTCTAGGAACTCCGCCTCCTTGCGGTGCGGAAATAGCGCTGGCCCAAGTCCTGGAATGACCGGAGGCGCCGTTTCGAAGAACAGAGTCAGGAGCTCAAGGTCAGGCGCTTGCCGGAGGATTGTGCATGTCGCCGCGACGGGGTGAGGTGGCGGAGGCTTGTGAACGCTGGGACTGGGAGGTTCACGAAGCAGGAGATCATGCGAGCGGCGCACACAGGTCCACACAACGTGAACAGCTGCAGGAACGAACCGACCGCGGCGAGCTCCTCATCTGATCGTGGCCTCCTTCTCTAGACTCCACAGACAAACCAAAAAACCGGTTTTATTTTACCAAAAAAAAAGAGCAAAGACGGAGGAAAATGCGAAACGGTTGGATGGGCGCCACGCCCCCGCGGCGCACAGATGGGCGTACGCGCGGGGCGCAGGCAAGCCTCGTCCAGGAGGGAAGCCTAGCGACAGTTTTACCTGGCGTAATTATTGGAGATCGAACGTGGGTAGGGGCGAGCGAGCGGAACGGTGGGCTGACCGTGTTTTACCGTAAAACATGGAGGGAACGTGGATCATTGGATCGATGGTTTAGTGGTCAGGATTCTTTGGATCTGCCTCTCTCGCTCTTTTAATAGTAGTGGTGATATAAACTAGCCGTATATAATGGGGAATTTACCGAAAAGTCACTTCGGGTCCGGGCACAAGTGATCCATTATTTTTTAAAATATTAAAAATTATATTTACAATTTACCCAAAAATCCGAAACAAAAATCTAGATGTAGGCATTAATACATCATACAAACATTACGATGCCAAATCTATACTTCTTACAAAAAAAACCTACTAACATGCATTAAATTAGTCTATCTTTATATCCACATCATCTACAATTTAAGCCAATTATTTATCCACGTCGTCACATATTTATTAACAATATTCAATCCATGTATGCAATCTATTCACATTATAATTTTTTTTAGCCATAATTTTTTCACATGATCAATTATTTACCTGTAAAATATTATAAATTTTTATACCGATTAAATTTAGATTCTCATCAAATCCTCCATATTTCTGAGAACTATTTTACATTTTATTCGATAAATATCCTTCCTTTATATGTATTTTTTAAAATCATTTACTTACACAATATAGTTTTTATTGGGACTCACGCTGCAACGCGCGGGGTATCCTTCTAGTTAGTTATATTATGGGATACACGAGAGAAATCTAGATCCACTTAAAACAAACGGGTATATCTTGTTGCACCGATCTTCTCAATATTTACAGTAAAAATGCCACTACGATTATTTACCCTCGTATTGCACCAAAAATTATCTTTCCGTGTACAAAGAATATATAGTATTAAAACAAAATTTCCCAACATTTAAAAAAATTAACCGTTATATTAACATGGTTAAAACAACAATTTATTTTGCTTTAAACTGCTTTGCAACAAAAATCACCAGCAATTTCAACAAAAGTCATGAAATATTACAACAAAAAAACTATATATTTATAGCAATTAACAAATGTCTAAGCAACAAATATTTTACTGTAGATTCAGTTGCAATAAAATTCACCACATATTTTAACAAAAAAATATAAAAACTGCAACAAAAAATCTACATGTTTGCATCATATGTAGCATCGAAAAATGGGAAAAACACAAAATTGTCGCAAAATCGAAGAAATATTGCAACATCTCGCGTGTGCTTTTCAATAAAAATTGTGCGACTTTTTTACAATTTTAAACTACATATGCAACATTGAAAAAAAACACCTAATTGTACCATCATCCATAATAGCCCGATCTCACCGATTCGACACCGTCGGACATGAATCCAGCTAACCGAATGCACGCTCATGTTACATCCAGCTACGCTAGACCTGTTTCCAGTTCTCCGTCTCTCAAAATCATCACTGTTGCGGTCAATTGGAGGATCAAATTATATCATAGGTGTGAACAACTCAAGAGGTAAAAAAGCTACCAACAATCACTACAATGCTCACATGCAGCTATAGGCGAGTTTACTAGCTAGCTCTAGCGCTTGTCTGCCGATGGCGGCATGCAGCCATGCACTTTCTAAGTAGCCTGGTTCTCGTTAAAAAAGAAGTAACCAACTTTATGATCCACCAATTTGCATGCATGCTTGGGACCGGCCGGTGCATTAGCCGATGGCATGTAGCGGCACGTGTGACCTAATACTGTAGCGGAAAAAGTCCGAAAACAACCCTGAACTCGTAGATATTAGGTGATATGAACCCCGAACTCTTAATCCCTGTCGTTCGTATTCCAAACTTTGCAATCCCGGTCCAAGTATAACCCTGGGTTAGTATACAAACCAGGATTGCTGACGTGGAGACGGATGAGCGGGAATTGTTGAAATGCAAGGGGCGCACGCGCGGGAAACACTGGGCCGGCCCAGTTGGGACGTGTGGCCCAGGTCGTATTCCACCTCGAGCACTCCGTGAGGCCCAGCTAGTGTCGATCATTTGCGTCTTCCTGACTTCCACCCCTCTCTCTCGCGCGCGACTGGAGCAATGGCGACTGGGGGTTGATCGGCGGGGCGGCGACCATCTTGACGACGCGGGGACGCGTTCTCCAGCAAGGTAATCATCCCATTGCCCTCCTCCACCAATCGCAGTAGTTTACAAGGAGATTGGTCCAGTAGGGTTAGGGTTTAGTGCCGGTTTTGGTTGGGGTTTTAGGCGGACTGGAAAATGCGTTTTGTGTGCTTTTGGTCAATATTTTTCAAATTAGGTTGGTTAATTATCTTTGAATTGTTTGTTCTTTCAGTTCAATCATGGACCCTAGTAAGATTTTGAGCGTGCGGTTTAATCTGGGTGGTGAGTTCGTCCGGATTGGGCCAAATTTGGACTATGTTGGGGGAGAGACTGCAATGTCAGATATAGAGAGAGATAAATTATCGCTGCAGGAGGTTAAGGGGTTTCTGAAGGATCACATCACGGTGAAGGAAACAATGAAGCTTTATTTTATTATACCTGGAGAGGAACTGGACACTGGGCTACTGTTTCTAAATGATGACACCAAGTGTCTGCAGATGGCAGAGTACATAACAGTTGGAGGAGTTGCTGATGTATATGTGGAGTACCATGGAGAAGAGGATAGTGCTGACAGTAGTAGTGGCAGTGACTTTGAGGATGAGATGGTAGCCCTGACAGATGATGAGGAACCTGCAGCTGTCATTACTGCTGAATCAGACACTAATGTGTTGATAACTGATGAAACTGGTGTGATCACACAGGTTGTTAGCAGCCTTGTTAAGCAGGGGAGCAATACAAGGCATGTTGTTGTTGATAATGATGAAGTGCAAGTGACAAGAACATCTTCTCAAGTGGTGAATCCAACTCAAGTTGCATCTGGTTCAGGGCAAGGGCAGGCATCTGGTGAAGGGAAAGGTGTTGATACTGCAATTTCTGAGTCTGATTCAGATAGTGGAACTGAATATGTTGCATTTACTGATGACAGTGGAGAGGATTCTGAAGTGAATGAGCTTAGGAAACATGCAAGGAAATTTAAGAAAAGGCTGAGAGACTCAAATAGCTAGGTAGGAATCGATGCTTCTGCTGCAGTGCCAATTGATTTAATTGCAAACATGGAAGAACGATTGCAGGAGAAGAGATGGACTGGAAGTATGATTCTTCTGATGAAGACTACAGTTATGGTTGTCGGATATATACCGAATAGGGGTATAGAAGATGGTAGACAAAAGAGCTGGACTACCAGGGTGGCCTGCAAGGTAATGGGTTTAGGTCCATTGGGCGGCCCAGTAGTCCAACGCGTAGAAGCCGGATTCTAGAAGAACCCGGATCACGGCCCGCGTGATCTGGCTTGGAGGAGAAGACGGATTCCTTACTTTCCAAGTTACAAGTTAAACGTAGTCTTCTAGGTTTCTGGTTCTGTAAGCCCTAATCCGGCTATTATATAAAGCCGGACGGGAGATAGATTTCATAAGTTCAATAAGTTCCTTTAGTTCCAAGGTTCTAGGTTCTAGCTTAAAGCTTTGCGCAACTCGCCGGGAAGTTCATCCTCGACGAGTAGCTAGATCTATCCCCTTACATTGTAACCTTATTATACGGGCTTTAGTCCCTCATAGTGAGAAGTGCAGGAGTAGGTACGCCGTACTGTCGCGACGTACCGAACCTGGGTAAATCCCGTGTTCTGTGTTTACTACGCTATCCCGTTACCCCACGTCTCTACCGTAGTCTCATGGCACCCCAGTCTATGAAAACTACTACGATGTCTCGACAGTTGGCGCCCACCGTGGGGCAAACGACGTCTGGCGTAAAGTTCCGATCTGGGATATTAGGCGGAATCGGAAGATCGATCACTGTCGGAAACTTGGAATTCGACAACGACGTCGGGCGCTTCCTCGACAACGGATCCTACATCCCGGCGCAAAACCATCTGGTAAGTGCCTGCGTTTAACCGATTGGATCTGCTAATATCTTTATCGGATTAACCGCGGAAGCAATGGGGTTTTGCGGTGAAAGCAATTATCCCCCACCCGCCCTATACCCAGTCGAAGACGACTATGATGCCGGATTTTGCTCAGATCGCCGACAAAACAGTGATACGCACTTTATCGGCATGGTGCAATCCGAGATCGCCGAAAACACGGATGACGGAAATCCCGTGCAAGAGGCAGACAACGATACACCCGTCACAGAGACGGAAGAACCAATACCCGTCACAGAGACGGAAGATCCGACATCCGTCAACCAGACGATGAACTCGGAAACAGAGTCCGTGCTTGCCGCCATTGAGGCGAGATTGGAGTCGGAAACCGGATCGGATAACTTCTCCGAAGACGAAGATGATGATGCCTTCGTAAGAAAAGTTAAGTCTTTTCAAGAGGGATTCCATGAAGTGCTAATGGCAAAACCAGCCGATACAACGGGTGCCGATAGCCAGGAAAGCCCTAAAACCCCTCCGCCAGCAGAGGAGAGGGAAGACGGAGAAACTTCTCCGATATTTCCTAATGTCAAGGAGATGACAGAGGATGAACCTGTCAAAAAACCTCCCTCTTCCAAGAAAAAGCACCGTGCTTCTAAAAAACTCCAGTATAAACTCCGGAAGAAAAAGTCAGCTGATCTCGCTGATGAAAACCTGGAAGTTGGAGATATTAGTGGCACAAAGCCTACGGAAAAGAAATCTAAGGAAATCACTGCTCCGCCAATGACAGAACTGGAAGAGCAAGAACTATTACAAACTCCAGTGGGACCCAATGAACCCCCTGAGATGCTGGAAGCCAGGAGACAAGCTTTCCAACGGCAACAGCAACAACTGCTTAGATCTCGGCAACACCTCCAACAAACCCATAATGACATCAAAATTATGAAGGAAGAAATTGAGGAGTACGAGAGAAAGCACAGATCTGTCTTAAAACCTACAAGGTTACCCGGAATTACAAAACCGGAAGAACTGCCGCCGAAAGAAAGGTTCTATAACCCATCTTGGCAAAAGCAGTTAAACGGCAAAGATGCTAAGGGCGAACCAATATACAAAACCGCAGCTGAAAATGCGGAAGCAGCGTTCGCCATCTTGAATAATGATCTGTACTCCAACGGGGAAAAACTCCAAGGGGTGTATGCCTTCCTAGGAAAAGCATTACAGCAGCAACAGCGAGGACAAGAGCGATCTGGGAGGCTGCATGATAATTCCGCCCTCTGCAAAACTGTTACTTGCGCTGCTGGAGCACCTGGACCGGAAGAACCCGGAGATTCGGATAAAAAAGAGGATCCGAGAAAAGACAAGAAAAACCCCGACAACCGGGACGCAGCGTCTAGAACCGGACTTCATCTCCCGAAAGATGGATATAAACCACACGATCGGGAAGACAAACACCGGAATGACGGCAAAATAATGCCACCTCCGAGAAACCCAGCTGAAAAAGCTGGAAGATACGATACACCTCACAGGCGTGAAAGATCTCGGACACCGCCCAAAGATAAGGAAAGGTACAGGAGCAGGACTCCACCTAATCCCAGAGGGCGTGACAACGGAAGAGATAGAGATAACCTCGGAAAAACGCGTCCGCGTAACAATGGAAAAGAAAGGAGCAGATCCCCTTCTGTCCATTCAGTCGGGAGATATTCTGCACATATTGATAGAGCAGAAAAGGATGATCTATACTTTGGTCCTAAGTGTTTTACAGACAGGATCCGAAGGATAACCCTGCATTCTGGCTTTGCCAAAGTTGGTCCAACCTACCAAAAATATACCGGCAGTACAAACCCGGATACCTGGCTTTCAGATTATTACACAGCCGTCCAGATCAACAACGGGACAGACCTGGAAGCTGTCAAGTTTCTTCCCCTAATGTTGCTAGACGGAGCCAGAGATTGGATTAATGGTTTACCATCAAGAACTGTCGACAGTTGGGAAGATATGGCGAGAGTATTCACCCAGCATTTTAGGGGAACATACAAACGCCCAAATAGCATCAACCAGCTGAACCGTTGCACCCAATTTGAAGACGAACCATACGTGGATTTCATCTCCAGATGGACTGCAATGAAGAATAGTTGCTCTGGAGTAACTGACGTACAAGCAATGCATGCTTTCGTCAATGGCCTAAAACCCGGACTTGTACCGTTCATGGTTGGCTCTAAAAAGCACAAAGATCTCGGATCTATGCTTACAACCGCTAATGAGCACGCTGCAGCCGAAGACGATATCAGAGCAAGAGGAGGCAATATTGAGTCACTGATACTGGCCAAGAAAACACCTCGTTCTGATAAAAAAGGAACTCCGGAGTCAACAACAAAGCCCAAGGAGGTTAACTTAGCCTTTGGAGGAGAAAAAGGGAACAAGTGGAAAGGCCGCAGTCCGGATCCCATCAATTACACTCCTGAAGAATGGGAGAGAATTAAGTCGGAACCCTGCGTCCACCACTCGCAGTTTGGGAAACCAACCCACACAAACGCGCAATGCCGGCTAAACAAGCATATGAAAGGCAATGCAGGATCCGGAAATAAAGGGAAGGGTTCCAAGAGGAAACCCACCAAACAAAAGCCAGAAGCTGAAAAAGAAGACAGTGAATCGGACACTGATGATAAAATCCAGGAACAACAGCGAAAAGGCGAACCCAAATTTCCGAGAGTTGACGGAGAAGCAATGCTAACTTTCCTAGCAACCCCGTCAGCAAAGGTGGCCAAAAGGACACTTCGAGAAATAAATGCGGTTGTTCCTGCAACCCCAAAATTCTTGAAGTATTCCAACACACCGATAATCTGGGATCAGTCTGATCATCCCGGAAATATCCCTGAACCCGGCACACAAGCTCTTGTTGTAAGCCCTATTGTTCAAAACACTAGGCTAAGAAGAGTGCTGATGGACGGAGGATCCAGCATCAATATAATGTACCTGGATACACTGAAGCACTTGAAGATATCCGAGTCCCAGCTCAACTACAGCAATATACGCTTCCATGGCATCGTTCCTGGCAGGCAAGCACGATCCCTAGGAGAAATTTCCCTAGATGTCACCTTCGGAGATAAAGATCACTTCCGGCAGGAAAAAGTATCCTTCGAAGTTGTGCCGTTCGAGAGCGTGTATCACGCAATACTCGGACGTCCGGCTTTCGCCAAGTTTATGGCAAGATCTTGCTATATCTACAACAAGCTGAAAATGCCAGGACCCAAAGGAGGAGTAATCACCATTGCCGGTGATTTCAAGCTGGCAAACGAGTTGGAGAAGCAAAACACCCTTTGCGCTCAAAGAGTTATAGCTCAGGAAGAACTGAAAGAGTTAGCCAAGGAGGTATCGCCGAAAGAAATGCCGGCAGGAAAAGAAACTCGGAAGCCAATAGATAGCTTCAAGGCATCCGAGAATACAAGACAGGTAATCCTAGATCCCAAAGATCCGACAAAATTCGTCGTTGTAGGGACTGGGATGACCGACAAATAGGAAGGCGAGCTCATCAAGTTCCTCCGTGAGAACTGGGACATTTTTGCTTGGTGTCCAGCTGACATGCCAGGCGTACCCAGGGAACTTGCTGAGCACCAACTCAAGGTTATTCCCGGATCAAAACCCGTCAAACAAGGTCTCCGTCGATTTGACGGAAGAAGACGGAAGGCTATTGGCAAGGAAATTATCCGGCTTTTAGCAGCGGATTTCATCAAGGAGGTAATCCATACTGACTGGTCCGCAAATCCGGTATTAGTACCGAAGAAAGACACAACTGCCCTCAGAATGTGTATAGATTACACAGGATTGAACAAGTTATGTCCGAAAGATAGGTTTGCGCTGCCGCGAATCGATCAAATAATAGATGCCACTGCAGGCTCTGAGCTTTTATGCTTTTTGGATGCATACTCCGGGTACCACCAAATACGCATGAAAAAGGAAGATCAAATCAAGACTTCTTTTATAACCCCGTACGGGACGTATTACTACGTAACCATGCCTTTTGGCCTGAAGAACGCAGGTGCAACCTACCAGCGTTGCATGCAACGTTGTTTGCATAGTCAGATTGGAAAAAACGTCCATGTTTACGTGGACGATATTGCTGTCATAACCAAGGAAAAAGATACACTCCTTGAGGATTTGCGAGAAACTTTCGAAAACTTGCGCACTTACAAGATGAAGTTGAATCCATCTAAGTGCGTATTCGGGGTTCCCTCAGGAAAACTTCGGGATTTCATCGTTTCTCGCAGAGAAATAGAAGTTAACCCGGAAGAGATCAAGGCAGTCTCGAACATCTCGGAACTTACGTGTGAAAAAGATGTCCCAGAATTGCCGAGTTCCGCCACAGCCATAAAAAGATTTCTTAGTTGGCTGGGGGCTAAGAACCTACCATGCTTTGAGCTGCTGAAAAGTTTCGACAAGGTCAAGTGGATCGCGGAAGCCTGGGAACACCTAGCAAGTTATGTCCCCTTCTGTACTTAGTTCAAATCTATGTAAACATCTTTTGAGATCATGAAATAAAGTTGTCGGAATACTGTCATCCATTTTTTCTTATAAGTGCAAAGTGCTTCCGCCTCATCTATTTCCCAATGATCTTACAAATTTCTCAATGTTAACCCGAATTGTGCTTGCGTACTCGGCGTTACATAACTGAATGATTTTTCAGCCTTTTAACGGCTAAAGGAAACTTGAATTGCCTGCGTGCCCAAGTTTCACTTAAAACTTTCCTTGTTTCTCTAAGTCTTATCTGATCGTGCGTATGCTGGGTTACTGGAACTAGTTAGTAAAAATGCCTTTAGCATGATTCATGTTTTCGAGTTTCAAAACTGCTTGGTTCGTCCCCAGTTACTCGGCATAACAATTCATAATGCTATTTGAGCCATTTCAAACACTAAGGACAGTTAAAGCATACACACCAGAGAACTTAGAAGATAAAGGAATGGTAAAATTCAAACAACTTGCAAAGTAATTTCATAGTTTAAACTGCAAAAGGCGGAATTTTCATTAATACATAAGAAGCATTACATTTTGGATTACAAATGAAAGAACAGTAATGCTCCTATTGTCTAAATTTTCTATCCAGGTTCCAGGCAACCCTTCAAGAATCCGACTCCTCCTCGCTGCTTTCTTCATCGGGAATCGGAGGAGCTTCTTCTTCTGGATAGTGGACGCCGACATTTACCATGGCGGCAATCTGGGTGGCGTGGCCCTTAACTTCACCAAAGATGGTGGATCGTTGCGCATCCGTGTATCCCTGAGGGACACCGGTGGCCACACGCCAGGATTTGGCACTAGGGTAGTGCATGCGCATAAGGCCTAAGGCCATACGCGCACCACCCCGTGCAGCGGAGCGGAGAACAGACTCCTTGGACTCCGCCACCTCCATGATGATACCCGGAAGTTTTTCAACCTCCGAGCATTCCCCAGATTTTTCGGGAAGAAACTTGCCTACCAGCTGCGTTGCAGCAGCCTTCATCAAGTTCCATGTCTCCCCGAAAGCTCGGATGCCTGCAGCCCGAGCGCCATCTGGGGTATCTCCTGTTTGATCCGATAAAGCATACAAAAGGGTTAAGGAGACAAACAGAGAAAGCAAAACATGGAAAGATGAAGACAAGGGTAAAAATTTACCGATGAGTTTATCGATTTCCGAAACTTCCTCCAGGCGAAGGTTCAGAGCTTCAGTCAAATCCTGGATGGTGGATTTGTCTTTCTCTGCCTGCTCGGAAGCCTTGGAGTTAGCCACTCCAAGGGCCAGATTGCTGGCTTCCAGGTCTTTTTGAGCCTTCACAAGATTCTTGTGAAGCTCAATGTTCTCATTGCGGAGAATCTCGGCGTTGCCGGAATCTTCCGCTGCTTGTTTAGCTTCAGCTAAAGCAGCTGAAAAAGCAAAGGGCAAATCCGAGTTGATCAATTTCCTCGAGAAAAAACCTCAACAAAGTCTTAAAACGGAAATTTCAAAACGAAAAAGCCTACCTTTCGTTTCCGTCAAAGCAAGCTGAGACGATTCCAGCTCCGCCTCTCTCTCCTCAAGAATAGAAAGAAGACTTCGAACTTCTTTATTCTTGATAGTGAGCTTCCTGAAAACTTCAAGGTTTATGGCCTCGGAGGTTTGCTGAAACACAGCAAGGAAAAGTATGGTTAATAAAAACATCAAAGCAAAAAAGCATGCATTTTGTTTAATGCTTGGGGGCTAGAGTTACATACCTGGCTCATGCGTTGCAAACCTGCTAAGTTTTCCCGGAATTCCTTCGCGTATTCCGCGAAGTGATTTTCGGCCGCGTTCAAGCCGTCATTTATAGCCTTAAAATCCTTGTCAAAGGTGGGGATTTCCTCGTCGAATGTCCGAGAAGATTTCCCCACCTCTGGAGCCGCCCTTTCCCTCGTGTCCGACTCGGACACAACGGGCTGGCTGGGCTCTGGGGGCTTGGTGGTGGTGGTGGCAGTAGGTTCTTCCGCCATTGACTGCGGCGTATCCGGGGCGACGGCGGGAGATGGTTGGCTGCCTCAGTTGGAAGCAGCTTTGAGCTTCTTCAACTTTCTCGGCTTCAAGGTGGAGGGGGGCAAGCTAAAAACCAAAAACCCGGAAAAGGTTAAAACACCGAAGATGGACGAAAAGGATCCCATAAAAGAAAAAACCCAGAAGAAAATAACCTGGACGTGGCGACGGGGATTCCGTCAAGGTCGATAATTTCATCCGAAGAAATTATCTTCTTGCGTTTGCGCCCACCAGTAGCGGCGGTACGCAGCGCATCCAGCTCGGCCTCGGAGGCTAACTCCGAGTCTGGAAGATCCACAAGCTGTGGGAAAAAACCAATCAGATTCGAAAGGTAGATTTTCCAGGAAGTAATATTATACCTAAATACCGGGAAATTTACCTTAGGCACGGGGTTGTCGGCCGTGTACATTGGCCGACTCTCCGTGTATTGATCGCGTGAAGCGACCAACTGATTGATGCGCCGCCTGAGCTCCTTTGCGGGCCAATCCTTGTCGGTTGTCCGCATTGGATCCTTGGCTCCTGTGTATTCACACAGGAGACGGCCTCCGTGGTTTGCTAATGGCTGAATCCGCCTATTCAGCCAGCAAAAGACCGTGTCCATTCCGGTCAAAGGAGGTTTGGAGGAAGTGAGTTTGGCGATGCGCCTCTTGATCCTTAGTAGATCTGGAGGCAGAACCTGGACGGCCTCTGTAACCCAGTTATCCTGGGGAACAGCGGCGGAGTTCACAAAAGGTGGAACCCCGACGGCTTTTTTAGGAAAAGGCACGTCGGGGTGATAAAAGAAGGAACCCGTCCAGAATTTGACGGATTCCGAGGTTTTTATTTTGGGGAACCAATCCTCTCGGAATCTCCGAAGAGTAAAGGAAATGGTTCCGCAATTTGGGAGTGCGCCCTCCGAAGAGTTACGCTTAACCCCAAAGCAGTACAACCAAAAATCTAACCTAGGCTCTATTCCTAGGTAACCCTCGAATAAGGCATGGAAGCCGGCCATATACAGAATGGAATTGGGAGGGAGATTATGAGGTTGGATGTTGTAGTGAGCTAGAACTTGGAGGAAGAAAGAAGAAGGGGGAAGCCCCATACCTCGCAGAAGGTGGGAGGCGAGAAGCACCCTTTCGCCCTCTTGCGGCGCGGGTTCGGTCTCCTCTTCCGGGAGCCGCCATTTCTTCTTCAAAACCAGGCCTTCCTTCTCCAAGTTGGGAAGAAGAGCCGGGGGAATACTGCAGGCAATCCAGTTGCCTGCAGTTTCCTCTTCTTCATCTCCTCCGGCGGCGGCGGTGGTGGCGGCCTTCGCGGCGGCAAGCTGCTCGTCGAGGAGCTCCACCTTTTCCTCCGCCGTTTCGGGAGCGAACGGCGGGGTTGATGCGGTGCTTGGTCCCGCAGCATCTGTGGTGGCGGAGACGTTTCCTCCGCCCGCTGTGGACGCCGTAGTTTTTTCCAGCTCGCCGCCGGCGCGCTTGGGCGACCCAAGTTGGGGATCTAGATCGTTCAGGAGCTCGTCGACGGAGGCGCGAACTGGCGATGATTGCGGAGACGCCATCTTTCTCGGTGGTGTTGGTGCGCTCCGGCGTGGGAAGGGCTCGTCGGGGCAGGAAATTGTTCTCGCTCTCGAGCTCGCGTTCGCACCAATGGTGAAGGCAGTGAGGGAGTGAAGAAGGTTGATGAGGAGGACGAAGACGGCTATTTATAGCCTAAAAACCCTCTAGATACGCGCCAACGGCTCTTTTGACCGTTGGATGTTCGACGCGTGTCGCTCGCCGGAAAATCCGGGAAACGAAACGACAGAGGAATGATGGCTATCTCCTCGTTTCTCGTGAGAATCTGTCAGAGATACGTTGCAGGGTTTCCCGCGTGAAACCAAGCGGCGCTTACGTCAGTATGATTAAAGCGCTGATGTCACATGTTCCTTTTCCGCGAAGGATCGCGAGAAGAAAAGCCGGATTTTCGTAGTTCCGAGTTTTATGTTACCATCTCCTTCAAAAGGAAAGAAGAAAGAATCAAGACTGTTGAATCAAGTTTCCCGGACAAAATGTATTTGACGAAAGGCGGAGTTTCAGAGTTTTGATCCTTCCTGGGGGCTACTGTCGGATATATACCGAATAGGGGTATAGAAGATGGTAGACAAAAGAGCTGGACTACCAGGGTGGCCTGCAAGGTAATGGGTTTAGGTCCATTGGGCGGCCCAGTAGTCCAACGCGTAGAAGCCGGATTCTAGAAGAACCCGGATCACGGCCCGCGTGATCTGGCTTGGAGGAGAAGACGGATTCCTTACTTTCCAAGTTACAAGTTAAACGTAGTCTTCTAGGTTTCTGGTTCTGTAAGCCCTAATCCGGCTATTATATAAAGCCGGACGGGAGATAGATTTCATAAGTTCAATAAGTTCCTTTAGTTCCAAGGTTCTAGGTTCTAGCTTAAAGCTTTGCGCAACTCGCCGGGAAGTTCATCCTCGACGAGTAGCTAGATCTATCCCCTTACATTGTAACCTTATTATACGGGCTTTAGTCCCTCATAGTGAGAAGTGCAGGAGTAGGTACGCCGTACTGTCGCGACGTACCGAACCTGGGTAAATCCCGTGTTCTGTGTTTACTACGCTATCCCGTTACCCCACGTCTCTACCGTAGTCTCATGGCACCCCAGTCTATGAAAACTACTACGATGTCTCGACAATGGTGAAGATTCAGATGGGCAAGTGGTTAGGAGGAAGAGTACTTTTCCAAAATACAACACTGCGGCTGAAGTACCACACTTTGAACTGAGCATGGTTTTCGGAAGCAAAGGTCAATTGTGCAAGGCTTTGAAGAAATATGGGCTTGTTACAAAGAGGAGCATCAGTTTTGTGAAGTCAGAGAGTGACAGAGTGAGGGCTAAGTGTAGATGGGATGGATGTCCCTGGGTTATCTATGAAGCTAAAAGATCCAGGACATCAAGATTCCAAGTCATCACATTTAATGATCAACATGAATGTGCACAAAACAGATGCAACAAACTAGTTACAGCAAAGGTAATTGCACAAAGATATGAGCATTTTATCTTGGCCAATCCAATGTGGAAAATTGCTAGCATGAAGGCAACTATATTGCAGGACATGTTTGCTGATGTTTCCCCTTCTAAGTGTAAGCATGCCAAAAAAATTGTAATGGACAAATTGATGGCAGGAATTAATAATGAGTACACCGGGGTCTTTGACTATCAACTTGAGCTGCTAAGGAGCAACCCTGGAAGCACAGTGGTTGTTTGGTTGGATCCAACAAACATGCATGACAGAGTATTTAGCAGCTTTTATGTGTGCTTCAATGCAATGAAGGAAGGTTTCAAGGCAGGTTGCAGAAAAGTCATAGGCCTTGATGGGTGCTTTTTCAAAGGTGCAGTGAAGGGGGAGCTCTTGTGTGCAATAGGGAGAGATGCCAACAACCAGATGTATCCTCTTGCTTGGGATGTAGTTGAGTAAGAAACAAATGCAACTTGGAAGTGGTTTGTTGGGTTGCTCATTAAGGACTTGAACATTAACAATAATGGAGCTGGTTGGGTTTATATTTCTGATCAACAGAAACGTTTGATAAATGAAATGAAGGACCTGAAGCAGAGCATAGGATGTGTGCTAAGCACATTTATGCAAACTAGAGAAAGAAGCAAAGAGCTCATGACTGACACAAGAAATTTTGGGCAGTTGCTAAAGCATATAACAAGGCGGGTTTTAACTACTACAAAGCCAAGCTTGCATAGGAGACACCTGAAGGGGCTCAGGACATAATGAGAACAGAGCCTGGTCATTAGGCAAGGGCATTTTTCAAGGCTGGTGCTAAGTGTGAGTCAGTTGACAACAATCTTTGTGAGAGCTTCAACCATGCAATAGTTGATGCTAGGTTTTATCCTATTGTTTCTATGCAAGAGAAACTTAGGAAGAAAATGCTAGTGAGGATTCGAGAACAAAAGGAGAAGGGTGTCAGGTTTCAAGGAAAGATATGCCCTGCCATCTTTAAGAAGGTCAAGAAAAGCATTGAAAGGACACAGTGGCTAGAGGTGATATGGAATGGAGACAGTGGATATGAGGTAAAGCAAATCAATGGGAGAGGTAGGCAGTACGCAGTGGATTTAGCATTAAGGACATGATCATGTGGTTACTTCCAGTTGGCAGGGCTCCCTTGCCATCATGCCATTGTTGTCATATATAAATCTAAGAAACAAATTGATGATTATATTGATCCCTGCTACTCTGTTGAAGTGTTTAACAAAATATATGAGCACTGCATGTAGCTTGTTGAAGGAGAGGAGATGTGGCCAGTGTCTCCTAATCCTAGGCCTAAACCTCCTGGATATGTGAGGATGCCAGGAAGGCCTAAAAAGAATGACAGGAAGAGAGAAGAACATGAGGAACCTAAGGGGAAAAAATGAGCAAGCATGACACAATTATCAAATGCTCACTGTGTGGTAATTCTGGACACAACAGGACATGCTACAAGAAGAATCCAGAAAAAGGAAAGAAGAAGAATGCACATCTCACAAAGGTGATTTTATATGCTTTTAAATGGTTTATATGATTTTATACGCTTTTAAATGGTTTATATGATTTTATATGTTCTTATATTATTTTAAATGCTTTTATATGCTTTAAAATGGTTTATATGTTCGTATATGTTGTAGCATGATTTTATATGCTTTTAAATGTTCTCACATGCTCACTATGTTCTTATATGATTTATGTGCTTTTAAATGATTCTGACCTGCTTTTAAATGATGCCAGCAAGCACCAACAACACCCGCATCTGCTTCTTCATCTCAAGCACCTGGAGCTACTGCATCTGCTTCTTCATCCAAAGCACCTGGAGCTACTGCATCTATAGCTACTGCATGTGCACAACCAGCAGCTAGAACCAATGCAATTCCGGTAGCCAGAGCTAGCAATGCCAATAGGTTCAAGCCTCCAACGAAGAGAGCTGCAACTACTGAACCTGGAACATCCTCTTTTGTGCAACCACAACCTGGAGCAAAATGGGGGAGAAGGAAAGTTGCATCTTCAGTGCCAAGCTACAAGTATTTCACCTGCAGTGGAAACTACTAGAACTGTCTCCCGCCTGACAATTCTACATGTTTTGTTCATGTTGCAATGCTACAAACCTATCTGATGTAATATTGCAAACATGTCTTTTGCTACCATCTATTTGTTCCAGCAATGAATGTATCAGGATCATGTACTTGTTCCACCTGGAATGTTGCAAGCATCTATTTGAGATCATCTATTTGCCTTTTGCTACCATCTATTTGTTCCAGCAATGAATTTTGGACATATTTGAGATCATTTCAACAACACATATTTCAAATTAAGTACACTGCACTAAATTAATCTGAAACAGAACACATATTTCAGGTCATTTCAAAAGCACATAACTGATATTAGAAGGATTAACTTCATTACAACTCCAGGACTAACTTGTTGAGTACAACTTCCATACCATTAACAACTTTCATTACAACATCACTGGAACAACACCTTGCCTACAACTAAACCCACCACAAACACAATGAACAGCAACAGAACACTCTCATATTTCACTTTCAGAGCAGCTATATATGTATTCTTCTTCTTCTTCAACTCATCTTGCACTGACAGCAGCATGGCAGCACTTCGGTCTTCAGTTTGACCCATCACTGCAACCCTCTGTTCAACTGACTCCACAAAGGCATTCTGATGATTAACTCGAGCCACATTCCCTTTCCCTCTTAGCCTCCACACCTCATCACGAAGATCACCGATAAGATCACTGAAGAAATTTGTCAGTTCGGGATCATGCCACTCAACGTACCCGCAGCCACCGTTCTGTCCAATTGGAGAAAAACAAGTCAATCAGCAGGCAAGAACTCAAGAAGAGGCAAGCAATCACAGACAAAAACTCGAGCTGGGAAAGAAATCAATGAGAGAAATCAATGAGCAGAGGGAAGAACTCACAGCGCATCCACGCATGCATAGTATCTGTGGCCTGGATTCAGACGGCTCCACGAGATCCATCACGGCGCCTTCCTCCGAGGTTCGCAGTTGCAGTTGCAATACTTCGCAGGCTCGTACGCCATTGCATCCTCGCGGTAGCGCACCGGCGAGCGTCCATCCGCCCCAGTCCTACCTGCAGCTCGACGGAATCCAGGAGCGCTCCCAGCACTCGACGACCACGACATCTTCCTCTCCGCCTTCCGAGCCACCCAGACACCGCCGCCCCCGCGTAGATTTCTCCCCCGTCGCTCTGATTTCTCCCCCGCCACTCTGATTTCTATCCGCGCTCACAAACCCTAGCTTCGTTACCCAATTCACTCGATTTATCCGTTGAAGGGTGCGGTTAAGAGAAAGTGACAGTCAACGAAACGGCCCCACAGTCAGATTCCTGGTTGACTTATGCCACGTCAACGCCTCTTAGTCTCAAACGGACCTAGGGTTATACTTAGACCGGGATTGCAAAGTTTAGGGTACGAACGACAGGGATTAAGAGTTCGGGGTTCATATCGCCTCGCATCTACGAGTTCAGGTTTTTTTTTTGGACTTTTTCCTACTGTAGCTAGTTGTGGTGCCATATACTACTTTCTAGACGTGCGGGGCGGGACCGACCTATGCGCGAGGCGCTAGCCTCCTAAAACAAGTGGTTTCCCTATTTTTAAAATACTAGCATATATGCCCGTGCGTTGCAACGGGAGAAAAAAATGATTTGTGTTTAAATTCAGCGATAATTGTTAGATGTTGCTCATTTTCCAAAACCTGTTCCTCATGCTAGTGAGTGCCACTTCTTCCATCCAATCATGTCATAAATAAAGATGCCCTAGCAAAAATGTAAAAATAATGTTATTACCGCAATGCTTGGAAGAGTGTGACTAAAATAAAAATTGCTAGATTCTAGAATGCAGGGCCAACTTTGTCAAGCTTGCAAAACGTGTTGTACTTTTCCTTGCTTTAGAAAAGTTAATTAATGTTACTTGTGTGGGGTATCCGAAAAAGCTATAGCTCATATGACATGAAGATGTATCAAAAGCGAAGGACATATCAAACTGAAAAACATGTAACATTACTTGATCAGAAGCCATAAGTATGCTTGACAAAAAAAATTACAAAAGCAATAAGTTGATTGAATTTATGGGATCAAGTGTGAAAAAGTCAAAAAGTGTATAGTTTGTTACCTAGAAGATAGAACTTTGTTGTTGTCACAGATTAATTACAACTGCTAAGATGCATAACAATTATTGTGCTGAGAATCAGTCATGATACCATATCACCACTTCATCAACAAAAGGCATAATTTGGAGACACATATTTTTCATATTTGAACTTTATTAAATCATTCAAAAAAGTAGGAGCTTAAATCTGATGGTAAAGTGGACACATGTGTTGTTGACATGGTCCAGAAACATGATAACACACAAGGACATGGACAAGGATTTGTGTGAAACATGAAAAAAATTGAAGCCTGATCCTTTGTCCCTAGTTTGTACAATTTTTTACTGTCCTTGTAATAATAGACAGCCACACACAAGTTGACGTGTATGCGAGGAATAAAAACACCTTGGTATGTGATTGTCTGGTGTCCACCTTGTCTTCTTTGGTTACAACTTAGGTCCTCTGAACATCAGGTCCAGATTGGTCACATAAAAATTTGTTCAAAATTGACGATAGTTTTTTAGATGGAAACATTTACATGCATCTTATGCATGCCAATCTGAAAAAATATTAGCTTTTGGTTGTTTCCAAGTATATATGTATAGCTACTTGACATATCTTGAAGATTTCGTTAAAAAAGATTACGTCAAAGGAGAGGCCACCATTGTATTTCAATCAAGTATATACTGAAAAGGGTATTAAACTGTAGAGCTATAGCATTAGTCAGTTGTCGGCCCCCGAGTAGGGTTAAGGCAAGTGCTAAAGGCAAGGTCAAGGTGTTGTTTGACCGGGTAGATGGCTACCCGGTACTTGCTACCCGGTAGGTTTCTATCCGGCCGTACCCACCAATGGCCAAGAGGAGAAATCAAGGAAGTTAGGTTCGTCCGAGTAGAGGAGTTGGTCCGAGTAGAGGGAATGCTTTCGTACTCGGGCCAGAAGTCAATGGAGCCGTTCTGACAAGGGATCCCGCGTATCCTGCGTCCGTACCAGCGTGCGGTTCAACTTACGGAGCGCGTGATTATCCGCGCTACGGCGTGGCTACAGTGCGGTAGGGGCCTGTCAAGTCCTGTCACTGACAGAGGGGACATGACAGGGCTAGGGGCCTACCCTATCTCACTGACAAGGTGGACATGTCCCATCTCCGAACGACGCGACGACTTCCCGCACCCGCGTCAGCGAGAAGCCGGAAGCGTGCTCTGTTCTGCAGTGCGCCTGTCCCATCGGTCGTACCTTATAGTTTTTTTCTATTCGGCTGGGCACCAGTATATAAGGTGCCCTGCCCCCTCCTGCGCGAGGGACGTTACGCGAGAGATCAATTGTTTCTCGAGCAAGTGCTGGTGGTAGAGAGAGCAGAGAGTGGCTACTCGGCTGAAGGCATGATTTGTACTGTGGCTACTCGGTTGACACACATATAGAGAGGAAGGCAGGAGTAGGGGTGTTACCTCCACACGAGGGCCCTGAACCTGGGTAAGATTGTGTTGTTTGCAGTGCTTGAGACATCCTACACGCGGCTGCTCGCCGTGTGATCCCTCCCCGATCACCTCCAGCGTCCATCGGCCCCAACACTTTAGCCATCCCATGGCATCTGCCGTGATACCACCACGACAGTTGGCGCCCACCGTGGGGCTACCAGCGGCGCTGGCTGGAGTCCATGTTCGGACGGGACTCATTTCTGCTACTGGGGAGCGTGTGGTCTGTGGCCATGTCCACAAATTCGGCTCCTTCGACTTCGTCACCGACAACGCCGGAGATTTCGGCGGTAGACCCATGCCGGCAGGTGGCTCGGTGCTCTCCTTCGGCTCGCATCTGGTCTACGTCGCCACCACCGTCATCTGTGAGTTCCCAGAGGAGGTGCTCGTCGCGGAAGATCCTCCTGCTGTACTCGCTGCCCGCGGAAAGCCAACTGGCTGCTCTGCGGACAGCGTGGAGGTGATGATGACAGGCCCGGCTACCGATGCCGGGAAGGGCGTGGCCGCTACCGTGGGGGTCATCGAGGAACCTGCTGGCCCAAGTGCTGCCCAAAAGGTTCACAAGCCCCACGAGGCGCCTCACAACATTCCGGGTTACATACCTCCTTCCACGACAACGACGATACCGGCATCCGCCGTGCGGATGGGCATGCCGCCTCCCACCGAGCTTGAGCTCATGACCATGAGGGTGCAACTCGACCAGCAGCGTCAAGCGCTACTCGCTGAGCACCTAGAGCTAGAGAGGGTTAGGCTTGAGCTTAACCTAGACCAAAATGAGTACAACAGGGTTCACGGCTTTACTCCTGTTGTTAGGAAGCCTAGCAAGCTAGGCGCTACTCGTCGCAACTTAGGCGCTGAGATGGCGGTAGTTGGTGAAGCTCCTGCCAGTCTGCCAGTTTAAACACTGCTACGAGGCCCAAGTATAGTACCCCCGCCAAAACTCTTAGAGCTGCAGAGGATGTGGCTGCTGACTTGCCAAATCTCGCCGGCGACGCGCGCGCTAGGCAGCAGGAGAGGCTCAATGAGCTAGTGCTAGAAGCTGCTAGGCAGAATGAGGAGTTCCGGAAAGCCAATCCGGGTGCTGGTGCTTCTCAGATTGTGCACTCGCGTGCGGTGAGATCTCATGGCCAGGCGTCATCGCCGCTTCCCGATGGGGACAGACACCAGAGTGTGAACTCTGGTAAAAAAACAAACAGATGCATGTGTACGACCCTGCTGTCGCCGCGAAACAGCACGCTGTGCCGCGGCAGCCCGGTCAGAAACACAACTCTGCAGGAGCGGGCTATCAAGCCCATAAAGCTCACAGCAAGAGGCAAGACAGAGACAACGCGGGACCTTCTCGTCGTCCTGCCGCTCAGCCTACTCGGCAAAGGACGCAGCAGCCAGCTGCAGCACAGCCGCGTGCGGCTGCGCCAGCAGCCAACCCGGTGGTGCAGCCCCCTGTTGTGCAGGAGAACAGATATGATGATGGCTACTCGGCGATGGGGCTAGCCGGCTATGCTGATCCAAGAGATGTCACTGACCGTCTGGGTGACCGCATGTTGGAGCCCAGTGATGCAAGGTACAAGCTGAACCGGATCAATCGGTCTGCGCAACTCGAGAGCAGGGGGCCGCCTGGCCCAGATTGCTTTGGTCGCCGCATCATGGAGGAGCCCTCCATGAACCATTTTCAGCTGGCTAGGGGGACCAAGTGATACAATGGCAGCACCAAGCCAGAAGATTGGTTGAGTGACTATGTCACAGCCGTGCACATCGCAGGCGGCAACCAGAGATGGGCTGTGCGGTATGTTCCGCAAATGCTAGAGGGTCCATCTCGGACTTGGCTCAACAACCTGCCCAAGGATAGTATCAACTGCTGGTTAGACTTCTCGGAAGCCTTCATCAGCAACTTCACCAGCACCTACAAGAGGCCGAATAGGCCGCAACAGTTGTCCGCTTGCAAGCAGCGGGAAGAGGAGACCGACCGCGAGTATCTTACTCGGTGGAGCACTTTGAGGAACACCTGTGAAGGTGTGAATGAGGCCCAGGCCATTACTTGGTTTGCTCAGGGCTGCAGGCATGGCAGCATGTTGTGGCAGAAGCTGCAGCGAGAGATGCCGAGTACTCTCGCTGAGACAATTAAGATTGCAGATATGTATGCATTAGGGGATCCTACTCAGCCTCTGATTGACTCTCCTGAGCCGAGAAGGAACTACAACAGCAACAAGCGCAATGATTTCCGCAACAAGCGCAGAGGTGACCGGATTGATACTCGGTATGACCCGGAGGAGGTGAATGTTGTGACCACGGCTGCTGGGAGTAGCCAAAGGCAAAAAACTGCTGGAGCCCAATACGGGCAAAACCAGAATCAGGAGCCCAAGCCGTACAATGCTCCCCAGCAGGGTAGCGGCAACCCGGATCCTGCTCCGAGCTTTATCTTTGGGAACATGAAGGATGGGCCATGCAGCTTCCATACTCGGCATCCGAGTAGGCCAGCCAACCACACTACCCGGCAGTGCAGCTGGTGGGACCGTATCAAGAACGAGGACCTGCCTCCTCCTCCTCCTCTGCCAGCTGCGAATGCCAATTTGCAGCCTATTCGGGCAGCTGCTCCTAGGCCTGCAGTGTTTCCGAGAAGGGAGAATGTGAACCAAGTGGCTTTAGGAGCCAACCGCAACTACAACTACAACAACAACGACCGCAACCGCAACTTCTACACCCGCAACAACAGGGGAAACAACAACAACAACAACAACAACAACCAGGGCAACAACAACAACGGCAACAATGGTGGTGGAGACCGCAACCAGTACCAGGAACACCATGAGAGCTACATGATATTCACCTCCGAGCCCGCCGACAAGCAGTCACTGCACAGGCGTGCGATGGAGGTCAACGTTGTGATCCCTGCTGTGCCTCACTACCTGCACTGGTGCAACCAAGAGATCATGTGGTCCAGAGATGATCATCCTAGGGTGATGCCCAACCCGGGTAGCTATGCTCTGGTGGTGGATCCCACCTTCTTGGGTACTCAGAAGAATGTCAGGTTCAGCAAGGTCCTGATAGACAACGGCAGCAGCATCAACATCGTGTACCGAGACACACTAGAGAAGCTCGGAATGGCCGAGAATATGTTGCTACCCAGCAGGACCACATTCCATGGCATTGTGCCGGGAGTATCTTGCTCTACAATCGGCCGCGTCTGGATAGACGTTCTATTCGGTACCAGGGAGAACTGCCGCACCGAGAGCCTGTCATTCGAGGTAGTTGATCATCAGAGCCCCTACCATGCTCTACTCGGTAGGCCTACCCTCAGCAAGTTCATGGCTTTTACTCATGATGCATACCTGAAGATGAAGATCCCTGGTCCCAATGGAGTCATCACCATCTCGGGTGATTACAAGAGGTCTTTGGAGTCTGCCTCTGCTAGTTCTCAGCTGGCGGAATCCATGGTCATTGCTGCCGAGAAGAAGAAGATACATGAGGTGGTGGCTATGGCGCAAGCAGCGCAAGGTGGTGCGCCTGGCATGCCGAGTTCCCAGTACGGGACTGCGTTCCAGACGTCCCAGGAGACAAAGAAGGTCCAGGTTGATCCTGAGTTCTCAGACCGTGTTGCCATCATTGGCGCCGGGTTGGGAGAGAAATAGGAAAGCGAGCTCATCCACTTTCTCCATGAGAATCGGGATGTCTTTGCCCGGTCCAATGAGGATTTACCGGGTGTCCCGAGGGAGTTGGTTGAGCACTCGCTGCATGTGCGGAATGACGCCAAGCCGGTTAAGCAGGCTATGCGCCGCTTTGGTGATGAGAGAAGGAAGGCTATCGGTGATCAGATCACCAAGTTGCTGATAAGCAACTTTATCATGGAGGTATTGTATCCGGAATGGCTAGCCAACCCGGTTATGGTTGAGAAGAAAAAGGAGGACCCCAAGGCGGATACCGCATGCCGTATGTGCGTGGACTACACCGACTTGAACAAGGCCTGCCCCAAGGATCCATTTCCGCTACCCCGCATAGATCAGGTGATCGATTCCACTGCTGGTTGTGAGCTTTTGTCTTTCATATATGCCTACTCTGGTTTTCATCAGATAGCTCTCAACCCTGCTGATCAAATAAAGACTGCCTTTATTACCCTGTACGGGGCTTATTGCTATCGTGTCATGTGCTTTGGGTTGCGGAATGCTGGGGTTACCTATCAGAGATGCATGCAGAAATGCTTGCATGATCAAATTGGCAAAAATGTGCAGGTGTACGTAGATGGCATTGTCATCAAAACAAATAAAACACATACTCTGCTTAGTGACATTGAGGAAACCTTTGCCAACTTGCGCAAGTACAAGATGAAGCTGAATCCGACCAAATGCACCTTTGGCATCCCGGCTGGCAAGCTACTCGGCTTCTTGGAATCCAGTCGGGGCATTGAGGCCAATCCTTCAAAGATAAAATCCATAGAGAGCATGTCTTTGCCGAGATCACTGAAGGATGTGCAAAAATTCACTGGTTGCTTGGCTTCTCTGAGCCGCTTCCTGGGCAGAATGGGCGAGAAGGTCTTGCCTCTGTACCAATTGATGAAGAAGAGTGACAAGTTCGTCTGGACACCACAACCTGATGTAGCATTCAAGGAGTTGAAAGCCATGCTGGGTAGCGCTCCCATCTTGGCTAGTCCGCTACCCAAAGAGCCAATGCTGCTGTACATTGCTGCAACTAACCGAGTAGTCAGTGTTGTGATTGTGGTGGAAAGAGAAGAGGAAGGCAAGACTGTGCAGCGGCCAGTATACTATCTCAGTGAGGTGCTATCCAGCTCCAAGCAGAACTACCCGCATTACCAGAAGATGACTTACGGCGTGTACCTGGACGCCAAGAAGCTGAAGCACTATTTCCAAGAGCATCCCATCACCGTGGTGAGTTCTTCTCCCATCTCGAACATTATGGGCAACAAGGAAGCCAGTGGCAGAGTAGCCAAGTGGGCGATTGAGCTAGCCGCGTACGCTCCTTCGTACGCAAGACGAGAAGCCATCAAGTCACAAATCTTAGCAGATTTTCTGGTGGATTGGGCTGAGGTGCAGTATGAGCCTCCTTCGCCAGTAGCCAACTACTGGAAGATGCATTTTGATGGCTCCAAAGTGAAGGAAGGCCTTGGTGCTGGCGTGGTGCTCACGTCACCCAAGCGAGATCAGCTCAAGTATGTACTGCAGATCCACTTCAAGGCATCCAACAATGTAGCAGAGTACGAGGCCGTGGTACATGGCTTGAAGGTAGCCAAGGAGGTTGGCGTGCAACGCATCATCTGTTATGGCGACTCGGATCTGGTGGTGTAGTAGGTATCAGGCACCTGGGATGCTCTGGATGCCAACATGGCATCATATCGGTTTCTGGTGCAGACCATGACTGGTTTCTTTGAAGGATGCGAGTTCCAACACATACACAGGGCAGAGAATGACGCAGCTGATGAGCTGTCCAAGCTCGGGTCTTCTCGGCAATACATCCCGGCTGGGATTGCCTTGGAGCATTTGAGAAAGCCATCTATCAAGCCATCCCCCAACTCGGAGTCTATATTCGTTCCTTCTCTGCCAGGCGAGGAAGCTGTTCCCATGGAGATTGACTGGGAGGCTGCAAAAGAGAACCCGGGGACTGCCGTCTCCATCCCGGGGACTGGCACCTGCAACCCGGGGACTGGCCCTTCTTACTCGGGGACTGCCCCTCCTAACTCGGGGACTGTCGCATTCATCGAAGGGGTCCTTGCCGAGTGCTCGGGGACTCGTGACCTTGTCCTCAACTCACAAGAGGTAGTGGTGGCTGATCCAATGGAACTGGACGAACGAGTGTTTCCCCACCGGGAGACACCGAGTTGGGCTCTGCCCATATTATCCTTTCTAAAGGACGACACCTTGCCAAGTGATGAGGTTACCGCGAGGCAAATTCAGAGAAGATCCAAGGGCTATACTATCTTCAGAGACGTGCTGCATAGAGTAAGTCCTACTGGCGTGCTGCAGCGCTGTGTAGAGCCAGAGGAAGGAGAAGAAATTCTGGTGGAGATACATCAAGGGGAATGCGGGCATCACGCCTCTTCTCGGGCTCTGGTCAACAAGGCTTTTCGGCATGGCTTCTTTTGGCTCACTGCCTTGAAGCAAGCTGAAGATATTGTGAGAAAGTGCAACGGCTGCCAAAGATTTGCAAGTAAGATTCATATGCCAGCTTCCGAGTTGAAGACCATTCCCATTACTTGGCCATTTGCAGTTTGGTGTTTGGATATGGTGGGTCCTTTTAAGCCAGCTAGAGGCAACATGACTCACATCTTGGTCATGGTTGACAAGTTCACCAAGTGGATTGAGGTGAAGCCTATTCGGAAGTGCGATGGATCCACAACTGTGAGTTTTTTGAAGGACGTGATCCTGAGATATGGCTACCCGCACAACATTATCACGGATAATGGCACAAACTTTGCTGATGGTGCTTTTGCAAGGTTCTGCAGAGAGAAGCGCATTCGGCTAGATGTTGCATCTGTTGCGCATCCCGCCTCCAATGGGCAAGTTGAAAGAGCAAATGGCATGGTGCTATCCGGCATAAAGCCAAGGCTGATTGAGCCACTGCTGAAAACACCTGGGTGTTGGCTAGACGAGTTGCCAGCGGTGTTGTGGAGTCTAAGGACTACCCCTAACCGGTCAACCGGCTACACACCATTCTTCCTGGTATATGGAGCTGAGGCCGTGTTGCCCACTGGCCTAGAGCATGACTCGCCCCGAGTAACCCTCTACACTAAGGCAGAGGCTAGAGAAGCTCGAGAAAATGACGTTGACCTGCTAGAAGAAGCAAGAGAGATAACTCTGTCACGTTCAGCTGTTTACCAGCAAAACTTGAGGCGTTATCATAGCCGGAAAGTGAACCCAAGGGTTTTCCGAGAAGGAGACATGGTCCTTAGGCTCGTGCAACGCACGACCGGGATGCAAAAGCTATCCCCTTCGTGGGAAGGGCCTTTCATTGTGAGCAAGGCTCTGCACAATGATGCCTACTATCTAGTTGACGCACAGGCACCCCAGAAGAACAGGCCGGATAGAGCTGGAGAGGAATCTAAGCGCCCTTGGAATATAGCTCTACTCCAACGTTTTCACTCATGAGAAAACTGTGTATGTACTTTCTTATCCGAGTTAAACTTCTATTCGGTAATCTGAAATTGAACTCGGGGACTGCCCTCGTCCAAATTGCTCCTTGTGTCTATCTTGTTCTTACTTTATCTATTCGGTTGAATCACTTAGAATTTCAAAGGCACATAAAGTAGTGTGTTTAAACCCACGGGCCAACTCTGCGACTCTGCTGCTGTCCGCAACCTAGCTTCATGGCAAGCCAGAGAACAAGCCAAAGGTCAATGAACACACGAAAAGCTGCTAAGGAAAGGAAACGTGTGGCAACCGAATAGGGTGTTCTTTACTGCTTTCCTTCTTTTCGGCTAAGTGGTGGGCAGTGTTACTATGATTTTTCTAAGTGGCTAAGTATTTGAAACTCCAACTTTGAAATCTTGTGACTCGACTACCAAAAAAGCAACAAGTTGCAGGTAAGAGCTGAGATAAAAAGGAAGAGTGGATAAAAAATGCAACTCGGGGACTTGCATAATAACGCAACCCGACATTGAGCCAGAGTTGCTAAAAACTTCAACTAAATTAAAACTGAGTAGCAACAAAGACTTAATAGTATGGATACATTTGCACCCGGCATCCCGGGGATCTAATCAAAGTTCAAGGTAAAAGTTTTTCAGGCATCACTCATTGGTATCGGCGGTGTTGTCCGCCTTGGCGCTATCAGCATCAATTTCAGAGTTGGCGTTGGCAGCTGGTTCTGAGGTTGCAGTGGGAACTGAGATGGGATCCGTGGCAGAGGTAGATGCAGCAGACTGGAAGCTGGGCATCGGGAAGGCGCTAGTCGCGCCCGGCTCGGGAGCCGCTTGCTGGATCACCATCTCGGTGGTGACGGTGGCCTCCTGAGCGTTGGGTTGCGGCTTCTCGGCTTCTGCATCAACCTTGGCCTTCCCCTTCTCGGCGGCTCCCTTGGCGGCATCCTCTTCAAACGCACTCAAGTCCTCCGACTCGGTGTCATCTTCATCGTCCTCGTCCTCGTCCTCGTCTTCGGGCTCGGTATCTGTCTCGGGGAGGCCGTCGATGTAGGTGGCGGTGTCAGCATAGGAGGCTATCTCGTAAGCCACGGCTTTCCGGCGAGTGACGCAGTCGGGATTCTTGGTCCACTTGGAGTCTTCGCGCATAACAAGGATCTGTCGAGATTGAGATTCTCGTACCAGCTGGTGATGAAGTGGAGTAGCTCATCAGCTCCAGCCCTAGCTGCAGAGGCGCGCCATTTCTTCAACTCGGCCTTCACACCGTTCAGCTTCTCGGCGATCTCCCTGAAGCTGTCTGGTGCAGCTTGGTCCGGCCAGAACAGATCATGCAGCTTGTATGCAGTGGACACCATGGTGGTCCCCAAGCCCTTGAGTTGACGGAGTTGAGACTTGATGCTCGGAAGATTATCATTGATAGTGGACTTGGTGTCGATGGGCATCCCGGATTCAGCTCGGAGCTGCCTTGCCTTCGCCAGAGCAGGTGTGCTAGCGGCGGGGAGATCAGGGAAGATATCTAAAAAAGAAACCAATAAGAGTTAGAAATGGAGGCAGAGAAGAGATGAAAACAGGTAAAAAGGTGGCAGAGAAGAAAAACAGTCAAGGACAGAGAAGAGAAAAGCAAGCCAGGTGCAGAGAAGAGAAAACTTACGTTCGAGATCCACCAGCAAGGCCCCCAGCTTGATTTTCCAGTCCTCCTCGTCAGCGATGTGCCTGTCTTCGACGCTGCGAGCGTTGGCAATCTGTAGGATGAGTTGCTCGTTGTGTTTCTTCAGCAACGAGATCTCCATCTCAAGCGCCTTCTCTTTGGCCTTGGCAACTGTTTTGATCTTGTCCTTTTCGGCAACCTGGTCGAGAGCGTCCTAGAGGGCAAATTTCATCTTGACCTGCATCGCCTCAAACTCTGCCCTCTCGGTGGTACGCTCTTTCTCGAGCTCTGAATCTCGGGACTGCAACTGTTGCCGCACCTCGGCAGGCATGAGGCAGTCTTGGTGTTGCTCCCGGAATTTCTTGTATTCTTCTGCAAAGAGAACAGTAGCGTCACAGAGTAACAGAGTAAAAAGAGACACATGGGCAGAGAAGGAAGGCAAGTCACCTTCGAGAGTGGTGATCTTGCTCTGAGCAGAGGCAGCAAAAACTTCGCAGTCGCGATGCTTTTCTATCAGTTCGTTGAGCTTGCCTGCAGAGTAAACAAAGTTAAAGAAAAAAGCAAACAACGGGCGTAAACACAAAACGCGCAAACCGAAATGCTAATAGCTTACCTTCCACTTCAGAGATTTGCAGAGTGCGGTCCAAGGCCAACTTTTCCACCGCATCATTGTCCTTCTTCTCGGCTTCGAGAGCCTTGAGGCGGTCCTTGGCAATGCGGTGGTTCCAGAGCAGCCGACGGAACAATTTGGTCCTCTTTAGGAGGCTATTCTGTAGGAGAGAGGAGAAAAGGTTTGAGAATTTTGGAAGATTTGGCCTGAGTAGACAGCAACTCGGTCGAGCTTTCGCCTACTCGGCCCGAATCTCGAGGACTAGGGGAATGGCTAAGAGGTAAAGAGGCAAAGAGGAAAAGAAGAGAGAAGAGAAGAGAAAAGAGAAACGGCAACTCGGAAAATGCAAAGAAAGGAGAAAGCACTTACAGCATAGGTCTGCTCGACGTCTTCGGCAGCTTTGCGCAAGCTGAACAGCTTCCCGGTCAGAGTGCAGGTGGGGCTGGCGATCGTCATTGGAACAAAGCCAACATCGGCCTTGTTCCAATCCGTGCGGTAGTGGTCGATCGTACCCAACTGAAGACCTTCCCACTTAGGCTTGCCATGCGCTTTGCTGTTCCAAGCGGGGTCCACAAACCCTACTCGGTCCATGATCGCGGTCAGGCCTTCTGATTCGCACTCGTCATCGTCTGCCTCGCGCGACAAGATCTCTGGAACCGGTGCTGGCCCTTTGCCCTTGGACTTGGCGTCGGTCGCCACAGCTGGGCCTCCTTTCAGCATAGATAGCTTCTTCTCTCCCTTGGCCAGTGAGATATCATGGCGTAAGGACGTTTCCAGCAGGTATTCCGGCCAGCTGGCTTGGGCACGGACAACAGCTCCTTCAGCAGATCCAGCAGCAGCCGGGTTGCTGCTAGAGGTGGGCGCGCCGATTGTCAGTTGCTTGCTTTTCGCCACCTGCTTCGCGGCTGGCACAGTTGGTGGCTTGGGTGGTGGCATCTGGTCTCCAGCCTGCGCAACGTTGCGCGGTGGGTTCCTCCGAGTAGGCTCAGCTCCAGACTTAGCAGTCTTCTTGGGGCTAGGAGCAGTATCAGGCCAAGAAGTAGGTGGAGGCATCTTGCGAGAAGCACTCGGCGGAGGTGATGGTGCAGTCTTTGTTGGTGGAGGGATTGGCGCTTTCGGTGGAGTCGCCTGCTGGGTAGGCGGCACAGGGGGCCGGCTACCCGGCGCAGCATCTGGCTGCGCTTGGCTCTGGCGGACGGGCTCCACCACAGTCTCTTCTACCCGCTGCTCGGCAGCGGGATCAGGTTGGGTGTCTGTGACTTCTTCTACCCGCGCCCGACCGCGGGATCGTCTTGAGCTACGGCTTGAGTATCCTGCTGCTCGGTGGTGTCGTCTTGCCGCTCCAGGGCGGCACTGTCTTGTTGCTGGAGGTCTTTTTTCAACATGTTCCCCAGCTGATGCAGCTGGGGGAGAGGGCGGTCTCTCGTCGCGAGCAGCATCCTGCGTAGTCTGTTGCGCGTCAGGCTGCTGCTGCTCGGTGGTTTGATCAACATCGTCACCAGCGCTAGTGTTCTCGGCGCCGGTATCTTCTTCCACTTTGATAGGAGAGGACGCACGCGTCCTGTCCTGCTGGTCTTGCTCTTCCTCCTCGTCGGATAGATCGACGAGTTTCTCGAGGTCCACGACGGCCTTCCTCTTGGACCGAGTGGGGGCTGCAGCGGCATCAGCGTCCAGAGGGGCGCTGGAAGAAGGAAATAGTTCAGAAAGGGAAAAGCAGAAGAGCATAGCAAGAAGCAGTGACGAGTTGGTATTCGGATGGAGTAACTTACCCTTTGCTGGTGGGGGGTTGTCTTCCGGCGGTGGTTTTCTTTCCACCTTTTTTCTTGGCTTTCTTCGGAGGAGGCTCCTGGTCGCCACTGCCCACCCTCTTCCGAGTTGTGGGAGCAGCCACAGATAGAGGATTAACCTCCAGGGGCTCCTCGTCTTCGTCCAGCTCAGGATCCTCTGCAGAGTAGAAGAAGTAACAGATTCAGAAACACGGAAGGAAATCAGAGTGCGCTACTCGCAAGCAGAAAGGTGAACTTAGTCACCTTCGTCATCTTCGGACCAGTCCCGAATAGACGCGTCAACTCGGGGCTTACCAGGCTGATTGGCGTGAGGGATGCAGAGGGTGTCCTAGGTATCGTAGGCGGTCTCATCGTCCTCCTCTCGGTCATCGGACCAGTTACCCTCGAAGACTTCGGTATCTTCTTCTCCCTGGCGATCGATGTGCTGTAGAGGCAAACAAATAGCACAAGTGAGTTGAGTTCTCAGCTAAGGGTTTCTACTCGACATGGCGTGCAAACACAGAGCATATAAAGCCAAAAGGATATTGGTGATATTCTACTCGGAATAGCATGCAAACACAAAGCATGATCAAACATAACCAGAACGTACCAACCAACCAAAACGTACCAAAAAGGGGAGAAAGAAACCTTAACGGTTTTATTATTAGGTATAGATTAAAAACTATATTTACAATTTTCAGAAAAATCTAAAACAAAAATCTAGATGTAGCCATTGATGCATGATGGAGCGTAGACACGCGCTCGTTGGGAGACCTCAAGCGCAAGGTGTGAAGAGTGCAGCGGTAAGTTTTCCCTCAGAAAAGAAACCAAGGTTGAATCGACCAGTAGGAGAATGGAGCAACTTCTGAAGGTTGATGTGGTAGGCGCACTACCAGTTCAACAGCAATATGGACCGGGGTCCACAGTTCACTAGAGGTGTCTCTCCCAAGACATATAACATGTGTGGTGAACAAATTACAGCTAGGCAATTGATAGATAATGAAACACACATGACATGATGATTACTATGTGATTATTGCGGGCATTACAACAAGACTCATAGACCGTTATCCAACTGCGTTTATGACTAATAATCCACCATCAGAATATCATCCGAACAAACCTTGGGTATTAAGTTGCAATCAACAGATAATCACAGTAAGTAAAGTGTGTAATGTAAACAATGTAAACATTGTTGTTTTCTCTCTAATGGCAACAACACATACTCCATCCATCATGTTTCTCTCACTCGAGCACAGATGCAAAGGAGGCATGAACCCACTATCGAGCATAAATACTCCCTCTTGGAGTCACTAGCATCTACTTGGCCAGAGCATCCACTAACAACAGAGTGGATGCAAGATCATAAATAACATACACATGAAGATAACATGATAGATTGATAATCAAGAGACATAACATTCAATAATCATCGCATCCCAACAAACACAACATGTAGCATGACAATAAGATGATCTCGATCATGTAGGGCAGATGACGAGATCTAAACATGAGGCATAAAGAGGAGAGAACAACCATCTAGCTACTGCTATGGACCCGTAGTCCAAGTATGAACTACTCACGCATCACTCCGAAGGCGGGCATGGTGGTGTAGAACCCTCTAGTGATCATTTCTCCTCCCGGCAGGGTGCTAGGGAGAACTCCAGAACCCTCTGATACATCATAAATGTATCCTTTATTTCTGATGTTCCATGTTGTTTTCTTATTGTTTCCCACATGTTTGCTATACACTTTATGTCATTTTTATTGACTTTCCGGACTAACCTATTGCCAAGATGCCACAGAGCCAGTTCCTTGTTTGCTGTTGTTTTTAGTTTTAGAAAAGTTGTTCTGGAAATATTCTTAGAATTAGAAAATTCGAAGCCCGGAAGTCTTAGAATTCCCGAAGGTTCCACGGAGTCCCGAAGAGACCCGGAGGGGGGCCTCAGGGGCCCCACACCATAGGGTGGCGCCCCCTTGTCCGCGCCGGGGTGGTGTGGGGCCCCCAGGCCTCCGCTACCTCTGCTCTTTCGCCTATTTAATCCCCCCGAGACAAAAACCCTAGATATATTCCACTTTTCCCGAGAAACACCCGAGGGCTCCGTCACTGTCATCCCGAGATCGGGAGGGTTCTGGAGCTCTCCCCGGCACCTTGCCGGAGGGGGAAATCATCACCGGAGAGGTCTACACCACCATGCCCTCCTCCGAAGTGATGCGTGAGTAGTTCATTCCTGGACTACGGGTCCATAACAGTAGCTAGATGGTTGTTCCCTCCACTTTGTACCTCAAGTTTAGATCTTGTCAGCTGCCTATCATGATCAAGATCATCTTTATGTAATGCCACATGTTGTGTTTGGTGGGATCTGATGAATGTTGAATGCTATGTCTTCTGATTATCAATCTATCATGTTATCTTCATGCATATGTTATTTATGATCTTGCATGCTCCCCGTTATTAGTAGATGCTCTGGCCAAGTAGATGCTAGTAACTCCAAGAGGGAGTATTTATGCTCGATAGTGGGTTCATGACTCCTTTTCATCTGTGCTCGAGTGACAGAAATGTGACGGATGGAGGATGTGCTATTGCCATTAGGGAGAAAACAACAATGTTTTGTCTAAGGATGATGTTATTGTTTACATTACACACTTTGCTTACTACGATTATATGTTGCTTGCAACTTAATACCCAACGTTTGTTCGGATGATATTCGGAGGGTGGATTTTTAGTCATAGATGCAGTTGGATAATGGTCTATGTATTTTGTTATAATGCCCGCATGAATCACATAGTAATCTTTATGTCTTGCATATGCACTACGGTGCAACCTTCATTTCTGTCAATTGCCCAGCTATAATTTATTCACCACATATGTTATTTATCTTTCAGAGAGAGACACCACTAGTGAACTGTGGACTCCGGTCCTTTTTCCTCATACTGATAAAACACTGACTGCTTTCATAATGCTCTCATACTGTTCCTATTGTTTTCTACACTATACGTTTAACCTCTTTGTTTTCAGCAAAACCGGTGAGATTGACAACCTCACTACTTCGTTGGGGCAAAGTGAATTGATTATGTTGTGTAGGTTCCATGTTGTTGCTGCACCGATAGTGCGCCCTGCCATCTCAGCTGCATCAACCTTCAGAAGTGCTTCTTCCTCCTACTGGTCGATTCAACCTTGGTTTCTTTTCTGAGGGAAAACTTGCTGCTGCACTCTTCACACCTTGCGCTTGGGGTCTCCCAACGAGCGTGTGTCTACACTCCATCACCCTCCCGATCTCGGGTTGACGATGACGGCGACCTCGGGTGTTTTTCATGGAAAAGTGGTATATCTTTAGGGTTCACGCATCAGAGGGAATAAATAGGCGAAAGGGCGATGGCGGTGGGCGCCCGAGGGGCCCACACCACCCCATGGCGTGGCCAGGGGGCGCGCCGCCTCATGGTGTGGACCCCCTCCGGGCCTCTTCGGGACTCCGAGGAACCTTCGGGAATTCTAAGACTTCCGGGCTTTGAATTTTTCAATTCCGAGACTATTTCTAGAACAACTTTTCTGAAACTAAAAACAACAGAAAACAGGAACTGACTCTGTGGCATCTTGTCAATAGGTTAGTCCTAGGGAATCGATAAAAATGACATAAAGCGTAGGAAAACATGTAGCATATGGCATGAAAATAACATGGAACATCATAAATTAAGGATACGTTTATGACGTATCAATGCATCATACGAACATCACGATGCCAAATTATTTATATTATGGGATACAGGAAAACAAAAATAAAAAAAGTCTTGCATATTTTGTAGATTTACATGTGTATATACTAAGCTCACACATTTTTCATTTTTACAGCTTAAAGTATAAAGTATTTCAAATTAATATGTTGCATGTTTGTGAGATACATTATTGACAAAATGAAGGATTTTTTCATATTTTTTAAAACTTGTAAATATGATTTATTTTTTACATTTTAAAATAAAGATAGCACTAAAAACCAGGAGACAAAAATATTCACTCAAAATTTACTTAATATTTCTCCAACTATATAATGAACTACATTGCTTAAGCATTAACTAGAAACTAAAAATGTAGCGGGCCCACATGTCATTGACCAAGCCCTTTGACTTAAATATCTCCTATGATCATATAATGTAAGATCTCTTATTAATTTTCCTCTATTCGATTGTGTTGGCAAGGTATCCCTTGGGTGCACTAGGACGTCTCCTCTTGGCATATACTTCGTGATCTTTGGGACGGCTCTACTCTATGCCTAGCAAAGTTAGTTATTATTTGTGCCCTTTGAACTGTTTGGAAGAGAAGAAATGCATTGGTTTTTGGGAAGACGTTAAATCAATTTCTAACATTTTTAGTAGATGTGTTGATGATCTATTATTTTATAAAAACCGATGTGGCAAGCCAATCCGAAAAAAGAAACTATGCAAGATTTTGTTGTTCTTGATCATAATAAATCATGTTCTTGTGGTATTCTCTTTTGAAGATTTATTTGGATTGACTCGACGCATGCTCACACGATATTATAACTATAAACAAAGTCACGTTTAGTCTTGATGTTCATTTATTTTTAGACTCGTAATATCATATTATACTTTGATCAATGATGTTTTGTCAGTATGCATGATTATGGTCGTTATTGCTCTCTTAGTTGGTCACTTCCAATCACTTACTGGTCTTTGCATGTACTGAGTATGAGCTCTACTCGTGCATACAACTCGCTAAGCCAAAATGGTTCCAGTGTGTCCACCATACCTACCCATACATGGTATTTTCCTGCTATTTCAAGTAAATTGCTTATGTGCTACCTTTAAAATCTTAAAAATTATTAAACATTGTTTTGTGTCCATGTTTTAGCTTATGAGTAAGTATTAAATGCTTTATTATTTCTTCATGTTGGTTGGCTGCACCTCTTGACTTACATGCATAATGTACTCGTCCCTAATACTCCAAAAAGAGATATCAAACCGGTGCCAAGCCCACAAAAGATAAATTACAACGATAACAATTAATATCCTCACACTTTGTTCCCGAGAAATCAGTTCAAACATAGCTTGCGTAAACAAAGAAGAAGAGGAATTTTATCGTTCCTCTATGGGAGTCGCTCTCAGAATCCATTTGACATGAAAAGATAATAAAATATTTATTAGCATTCGTTGACATAAACATACACCTCTCAAAATTATATTTTCAATATGCTCTGTTTTATAAAATAAAAATCTCTAGCACATGAGTGATCCTTGCTTAGCTCTACGAAGGGTCTTTCTTTTAGACGTAGGATGAGTCTTCACTTCTTACTTTATGCACGAATTAAGAGAGCATAGATGTCATTCTGAGCATGATGTGCATAGTTCCAAAATTTATTATTGATTGGAATATGATTGGTATTGCTTGTATAAAATTATTTCTATCTAGTCACCACTTGAACTTTGAAGATGTCCTACCATTTATGCTTTGCTATTCCATGAAGGACAAACGTGATACCACTTTATCATGTTTTTCATTATGATCGAACAAACGTATCACTTTCAATGCATTATTATTCACTGTCAGTTATTTGTGCTACTTTTCATGTGCAACATAGTTGCTAAGTTTTCATTTTTCAAATAACATTTGTCATATCATAACTCATGTCAAGCAAAGTGTTTAGACTTTTGAGAGCAGTTTATGTTGTTTTATTAGTTTGGCACTTTCCCTCACCTTTCTTTCACAAAATAGGGCTAGCCGTGTTCACGGGTAGTGATATCCCACAAGTATAGGGGATCGTGTGTAGCCTTTTTGATAAGTAAGATTGTCGAACCCAACGAGGAGATAAAGGTAGGATAAGTATTCTCTCAAGTTTTATCAACCACTGATACAACTCTACGCACGCTAATTGTTTTGCAATATCTAGGAAATCAAACTAGAGTAACAATACGGGTAAACAAGATAGTTTTGCAGGATAATAAATACATGAAAGTAAAGTTAGTTGCTGCAGCAATAAAGTTTACTGAATGACTATAAACTAACAGTAACATGAGTGTGGAAAAGTGGTGGAAAGTGTGATGGATTTGTCCATGATCAAATAGTCAAATACAAGGTTGATATTCCTCTTTTATATGGGAGAGGCAAAACTAACAAGCTCTCACTATCCAATGATTGCAAGTACTTATGATTGGAACTGTAGCAAACATCCGTAACTACTAGAAGATATATTAAGGTAAAAATACCCAACCATAGCATTAAGATAAAAAAGGTCCTCTTTATCCCATATGCTTTAATCACTAGATTGGGGCTCATGTTTATGTCACTCAAGCAGCCCTCCCTCTAGCTTTCTCCACATACTATAAACCCTATGATGTGATCCATGCGCGCATAAACATATGATGACACCATAGGACTGTAACAAATTCAATATATAGCTCAAACCATCCATTGAGATTCAACAATCAATCACATGACAAAAGGGATTTACACAAACATGACATATATGTAATAGATCATCTGCAAATAATTTATAACGTCAAACACCATGTTTGCATATGGAGGTATATAGGTGTGTGGGAGGATGAATCACTGTATACAAGGAGAAATTGGCGATGGAGATGGCGGTGAAGACGGTGGAGAGGATGGAGAAGGGGCAGCACGTGAGGTGCAGGGCGGCGCAGGGGGATCCTCGTGCGCCGGCCGGCCATCATGGGGGAGCGACGACCCTTAGCCCCTTTCTCCATGGATTCTTGGTGTTGTATATGAGCCCTCACCATGGAGATGAGGCCAAGAGGGGGGAAATTCGTGGCTTTTGGTGGCTGCCCAAGAAATAGGGGTTTCCTCTCCTTATATGTGATGGGACAATGCTCCCTGGCCCTCCGATGGATGGCCCCTTGATCCAAGGGCTCTTGGGAACCTCTAGAACCTTCCTAAGGACCCTTCTCAGCCCTAATGAGGCCCCAAAGTCGTGTCTTGGCCGAATCCATCAAATATAGTAAGAGTTGGACTCAATAGCGTCACTGATTCCCGTAATCAGATATTTTTCCTCCAGTAAAACGGGTCCACAGGTTGCATATGAACTCGGATTGGGCTGTTCTTGGGCTCAAACGAAAGCTATGGAAATGGCAAACAACTTTGTAGGCATTTTCATATTCAATTGACGTTGTGTTCGGGGGTCAAACTAACGATCTCTAAAACTGTTGGTGGACATATCTATCTATACTTCTTATAAAGCAAAACCCCACTAACATGCATTAATGATTTTTCTATCTCAACATGCAAGCTATCCACATCATCCATCCTCCTAGCCAATCAATTGTCCATGTCATCTCCACTAATATTTATGAATTACTACATGCAAACTACACATCATCTATTTCTTAAACCATCCAATATTCCTATTAATAATTTTAAAAATATATACTATGATCAATTGTATCACATCTCTTATAAACTTTACAATGTACTGTAGTTCCTAAAAAGATCCCCGCAGCAACGCGCAGGGTATTCTTCTAGTTTTAAGAAAGTCAGAGTCCTTCTCCAACAAGTCTCCTTTTATGTTTTCTTGTTAATTCCTACACATCAAAGTGTAAAACAAGAACTTGTGCACTGTGCAACCATTAGTAGGTTAGTCCAATAAATAATATAAAACTATAGTAAATACATAGGACAATTGATAGAAAACAAGCATGGAGCATAAAAAATTATAGATACGTTCGAGACGTATCAGCATCCCCAAGCTTAATTCCTGCTCGTCCTTGAGTAGGTAAGTGATAACAAAATAATTTTTGAGGTGACATGGTGTCAACGCAAACTTGATCAATATTATTGTAAAAGCATTGCAAGCTGAGGTCAAAGTAATCTAATCATAGGAATGATAGATATAATTCTGACAATGTAACTTAGCAACTATGTTGCAGCATGGAAATTAACACAAATAAAAGATAATGAATAATAATGCACTTGAAAGTTATACGTTTGTTTTGAGCATAAAGTAAACATAGCAAAGTGATATTTCGCTTGCCTTAAGAGTGGAGCAAAACATAAATGTCAGGACACCTTCAAAGTTCAAGTGCATGACTAGAACAGATAGTTTGAGAGCAAGTAATAACACACAATGAATCAATTTTTTTTTTTTGGGACAAATGCATATTAAACTCAGAATGGCAACTACGCTCTCTTAACTATGCATAAAGTTAGAAGATGAAGACTCAACATAAAAGTAAAAGAAAGGCCCTTCGGCGAGGGAAGCAGGGATTAACTCATGTGCTAGAGCTTTTTATTTTATTAAAACAGAGGTATTGAAAACAATATTTTTTAGAGAGGTGTATGCTTATGTCAACGAATGGTAATAGAGTTATTTTCATCTTCCATACTAAATAAGTTGAGAGCGGTTCCGAATTATTTATATTAAGCATTTATAACATGTTATTTATATAGTATGACACTCCTCCCCACCTTGCTTTCTCAAACCATGTCTAACTGAATCCTCGGGTGACTGCCAACAATCTCATACCATGGAGGAGTGCCTGTTTATTTGTTTAGATTTTTATGTTATAATGGTCTAACCAGCTCTTTGCAAAATTAATGACGATCATATGAAGCATGCAAGTCAGGGTACTTAAATAGTATGGAAGACAACAAACCCAACTACTACTTCCTCGTGGGTTAAAACAGAGGCACAAAACATGAATAATTTTGAAAGTTTAAAGGTAGCACATGAGAAATTTACTTGGAGTGACGGTTAAATACCACATGTGGGTAGGTATAGTGGACACATTTGGCAAACTTTGGTTTTTGGGAGTTGGATGCACGAGTAGAGCTCATACTTAGTACATGTCGAGGCTAGCAAGAGACTGGGAGCGACAAATTAAGAGAGCAATAATGGCCATAATCATGCATAGCGACCAAAACATTATTAATCAAAGCATAAATGGTATTACAAGTCAAAAACTAAATGATCATAGAGGCTATAAGTGACTGGTTTGTAGTCATAAACATGGTGTAAGCATGCGCCAAGTCAATCAAATAAAGCATTCGAAGGAGAACACCACAAATTTATGCTTCAATGTGATAAAAACAACTCATGATTCTTTCAACGGCACATTTAAGCACTATCAGCTATTTGAGACAAGTCATGCTACACTAATAACTACTAAGCATAAAACTAAAATAACATCCAACATGATATGATAAAGTCTAGCCACAGTCTAAACAAGCTTCTATTTGCACCGTTATAAGCATGAAATATTTTACTCTTCTCCAACACCAATTAACTTGTTTGAAACAACTCTCATAGATAATTTTCATCAAAGACCAGAGAGCTAATCATATATAACTGAAGCAAACGAACAAGCCCTGAACAAAATATGAGTGGAAAACAAGGGCTAAACGCAGTACTAGCCAACAGTGAACAATCACAGAGCAGTAAAAATGAAAACTAGAGTGTTCTAAGCAATAAAAATGGAGTGTGTCTCTCTCCCACACAAGAATGATAGGTTCCAACTAAGTTTATTGCAGCAAGTAAAATAAAAGAAAACAAACAGACGCTCCAAGTAAAATTCATATGATGTGACCGAATAAAAATATAGTTTCACTAGAAGTGACCTGATAAATTGTTGATGAAGAAGGGGATGCCTTGGGAATCCCCAAGATTAGATGCTTTAGTCTTCTTAGAATTTGATGAAATGAACCATGGGGGCATCCCCAAGCTTTGTCTTTACACTCTTGATCACATTATATCACCCTTTTCTCTTGACCCTTGAAAATTTCCTTCACACCATACTCAAAGTAATTCGTATTAGAGGGTTAGTGCACAATAAAAAAATCACGTGTTCTGCAAGGGCACAAGTGTTATTAATAATTTTAAACATTAGCTACAACCGCTGATGTTTCGTGAATCAAAGAAATCCACTCGACATAGTAAAAGAGAGAATGCAAGTAAAAAAGGCAGAATCTGCCATAACCAGAACAGTCTGTAATGACGATTTTTTTCAGGGCACTTCAGTTGCTCAAATCAACAAAACATGAAGAACAAAAGAGTTTTGAAATTAGCCGAGGAATAAGCACAAAAATTGGCAGGTCATTTTGATCTTTCTGTGGATTATGAGATTTTATACGGTGGACAGCAGAAATCGAAAACTAACCCCAACTTTCGCTAGAAACTTTACTTGGCACAACTAATACATGAAAATAAATATACAAAGGAGTTTATAGATAAGTATACAACACCTTGACTCAAAGAAAATAGAGAAAAACAATGCAAAAATAAAACCATGGGTTATCTTCCAAGAAGTGCTTTTCTTTAACGCCTTTTAGCTAGGCATGGAAAAAGAAGGGATGCCTTGGGCATCCCCAAGCTTTGATGATTGAATATTCTTAAACACTTAATTGAGGTGCACTTGGGAGTCCCCAAGATTGAGCTTTTCTCTTCTCATTCATCTCGTATCATTATCTCCATTGAATCTTAAATACTACATTCACATAAAACTTGACAAAAACTCATTAGTAGTGTTAGTACTCATTAAATAAAATAAAATCATATTCAAGCATTGACAAGTTTCATAATATTTACTCAACATTAGATACTCTATATACTAAGGTGTTCATGACTTCCATTGTCCGTCGAAAACTAATGAAATTAATAACACCAAGTACAATATTGAATAAACTAAGAAATCTATCAAAACTGAACAGTCTGTAAAGATGACACTCAACGAGATAGTAAGGTAGCTCAAATCGAAAAACTCAAAGCTAATGAAAGAAAGATCATAATCTAAGGTTTATGAACAAAAAATTTCAGGTCCAAATACTATTCTGAGATTTATCACGATTTTTACAGTGAAGCACATGAATTCTGTCTAAACAGAATCAGTTAGTAAAGATCGAATTATTAGACTTATCTACGTACCTCAAATCAGAAAAAATTATTCTGATGAAAGAAATATAATAAGCATTACTTTGCATTCAAGAAATTTCAGATTAATATCACGTTCTGGTGATTTTAAACATTTTATACGGTGAAGTTCTGGACAGCAAAGCAAAACTATCAACTTCCAAGTAACTAGAAACTACAATTATCAATTTACTTTTATGGTACAGAGAAATATGTACAATATACACAATATATACAAGTTTTTAACTGAAAAGCTTCCATGGAAATATTTGTTTTGGTTTCATAGGCATGAACACAAGTGTTCAAGGTCGACCCCACTTAACCATTACTCATCTTTCCAATCACTTTCTTTTTTGAAAACGTTTTTAGACAACAAGTACAACTTTTTTTTTTGTAATTTGTGGTCCATATCCATAAATAAAGATAGCAAACAACTTAAAACTGAAAATAAAACTACTTAGAGACAAATCAAACAAGTGCACACAAGAACATTCACCCCACGCTATTGCTCCCCGGCAACGGCGCCAGAAAAGGTCCTGATGTCCCACAAGTATAGGAGATCATGTGTACCCTTTTCGATAAGTAAGAGTGTCAAACCCAACAAGGATATAAAAGTAGGATAAGTATTCTATCAAGTGTTATCAATCACTGATACAACTCTACGCACACTAAACGTTTTGCAATATCTAGGAAATAAAACTAGAGTAACAATATGGGTAAACAAGATAGTTTTGCAGGATAATAAATACATGAAAGTAAAGTTAGTTGCTGCATAAATAAATTATACTAAATGACTCTAAGCTAACATTAACAGGAGTGTGGAAAATTGGTGGAAATTGTGATGGATTTGTCCATGATCAAATAGTCAAATACAAGGTTTATATTCCTCTTTTATGTGGGAGAGCCAAAGCTAACCAGTTCTCACTATCCAATGATTGCAAGTACTTATGATTGGAACTCTAGCAAACATACGTAACTACTATAAGATACATTAAGGTAAAAATACCCAACCATAGCATTAAGATAAAAAAAGCTCCTCTTTATCCCATATGCTTTTATCACTAGATTGGGGCTCATGTTTCTGTCACTCAAGCAACCCTCCCTCTAGATTTCTCCACATATTACAAAACCTATGATATGATCCATGCGCACATAAACATATGGTGGAACCATAGGATTGAAAAAATTCAATATATAGTTCAAACCATCCATTGAGATTCAACAATCAATCATATGACTAAGGATGGCAATGGGTAGGGTATGGGGCGGGTAGAGAAATATCATACCCATACCTGTATACTCAACGGGTAGATAACTCTGCCCATACCCGTACCCATGGGTATGAAACTCTACCCATACCCATACCCGACGGATACCCGTACCCATTGGATACCCAACGGGTACATAAGTTATTATATTCATCGATAGCATATTTCACAAAAATATCAGTTCGATCAATTGTATGCCTCATCGCTGGGAATTTATTTTCTTAATTTGAGTATTTGGAAGATGAGAGGATTAAAGAGTGATTTCAGTTTGGGGAGATTTGGGAGACGAGGGGATTACAAGTGTGGGCTACTTTCTACTGGGCTACATATGGCCAAAGTGGCCCACATGTCAGTATAAATGGGTAGGGTACGGGTATACCCACGGGTATAACATGATACCCATGACCTACCCATGACTTGACGGGTAGAGTACGGGTACTACCCATGGGTATAAAAGTGTACCCATACCCTGCCCATACGGGTCGAATACCCGCGAATACCCGTACCCACGGTTAAAATTGCCATCCTTACATATGACAAAAGGGATCTACACAAACATGACATAGATGCAATAGATCATCTGCAAATAATTTATAACGTAAAACACCATGTTTACATAGGGAGGTACAGAGGTGTGTGGGAGGATGAATCACTTTATACAAGTATGAATTGGCGATGAAGATGGCGGTGAAGACGGTGGAGAGGATGGAGAAGGGGCAGCACGTGAGGTGCAAGGCGGCGCCGGCGGCGCATGGGGCTCCTCCTGCGCCGGCCATCCATCATGGGGGAGAGCCGCCCCTTAGCCCCCTTCCTCCATGGATTCTTGGTGTTGTAGATGAGCGCTCCCCTATGGATATGAGGCCATGGGGGAGGCAAAATTCGTGGCTTTTGGTGGCTACCCAAGAATTAGGGTTTTCCTCTCCGTATATGTGATGGGACAATACTCCCCGGCCCTCTGATGGATGCCCCTTGATCCAAGAGCTCTTGGGCACCTCTAGAACCTTCCTAGGGACACTTATCATTCCTAATGAGGCCACAAAGTCGTGTCTTGGACGAATCCATCAAATATGGTAAGATTTGAACTTAATCACGTCACCGATTCCTGTAATCCTGTAATCAGATATTTGTCCTCCGGTAAAACAGGTCCACATGTCGCATACGAACTCGGATTGGGCTGTTCTTGGGCTTTAACGAAAGCTATGGAAATGGCCAACAACTTTGTAGGCAATTTCATCTTCAATTGACGTTGTATCAGGGGTCAAACTAACGATCTCTAAAAACTGTTGGTGGACAGATTTCATGAAAGTCAAAGTCCTTCTCCAACAAGTCTTCTTTTATGTTTTCTTGTTAATTCCTACACATCAAAGTGTAAAACAAGAAATTGTGCACTTTGCAACCATTAGTAGGTTAGTACACTAAATAATATAAAACCATAGTAAATACATAGGACAATTGGTAGAAAACAAGCATGGAGCATCAAAAATTATAGATACGTTTGAGACGTATCAGGTAGCCACCAACTTTCATCAAACCATGGGGAAGTGCCTTTTTGTTATTATTTGGCACTAGCTCTCTGCAAATTTAGATGAGCACAGATTCCATACTCATCGGGTGAAAGAGGGAGAAGAATTTTGCTTGACATAAGACACAACAAACTTTAAACTACTTCCTCATGAGATAAAACAGGAGCACAAAACAGGTAATAGCTTTTGAAGGTTTTAAAGGTAGCACACAAGCAATTTACCTTGGAGTGGCGGTAAAATACCAATATGTGTAGGTATGGTGGACATATTTGGCAAACTTTGGTTTTTGGGAGTTGGATGCACGAGTAGAGCTCATACTCAGTACATATGAATGCTAGCGAGAGACTGGGAGCGAGTAACTAAGAGAGCAATAACATCCATAATCATGCATAGCGACAAAATATTATTAAACAAAGAATAAATGATATTAAAAGTCAAAAATTAAATGATCAAAAAGGCTAGATGTGACTGGTTTTGTCGGATATATGACAATTAGGGGTATGTCCGGCATTGGCCTAGAATCCGGATTACCCGGGTGGCCCACAGGCAATGGAGCATAGTCAATTGGGCGGCCCAGTAAGCTGACGCGTAGGAAGCCGAATTCTAGAAGAATCCGGACCATGGCCCAAAGTGGTGCGGCTTAGAGGATAAGACAGATTCCTTACTTTCCAAGTTAGATACTTTCCATAGTCGTCTAAGTTTACTTTCTGTAAGCCCTAATCTGGCTATCTATATAAAGCCGGACGGGAGCAAGAATAGACAGACAATTAGCTAGAAACTAACTCACCGGGAAATTCATCCTCACCGAGTTAGCGAAGCCATACTCACCATTGTACTTTATATACTTCAGGCTTCAGCCCTGATTTAGTGAGATTGCAGGAGTAGGAACACCGCCTAGTTGCGTCGTATCGAACCTGGGTAAACTCGGTGTTCTTGTTCACAGTACTTCCACGTCCCTCTGCGGTTCTACCACTAGGCTTATGGCAGCTCTATTACTGTCAGAAGCCTGGAATTCGACGGAAACGTCGGACGTTTCCTCGACAACGGATCGTATATGTCGGCACAGAATCATCTGGTAAGTGCCTACGTTTTATCGATTGGATCTACTAATGTTTTTATCGGTTTGACCGCAGAAGCTATGGGATTTCATGGTGGAAGTAATTTTATCCCACCCGCCCTATGCCCAATAGATGAAGGCTTTAATGCAGGATTCTGCTCAGATTTTTCCTATTCATACATAGAAGCAGATCAAGCTTCCATAGTTGCATATCTCCAAAACACATCTGGATTCGCTGCCTCTCCGGAGATGCCTGTAACCAGATCCCACTTCATTGGCATTGTGCAGTATGAGATCGAATGAAAACACGGAAGACGGAAATCCCGTGGAAAAGGCATAAAACCATGATCCCACAGAAAAAGTGGAAGATCCGAGATTAATCGATCAATCATCGAACTCGAAAGCCGAATCTGTGATGGCAGCCATAGAAGCAAAGCTAGACTCGGAAACCGGATCTGCAGAGTTAGATTCCGAAGATGAAGATGAAGACGCTTTCGAAAGAAAGGTCAAATCTATGCAAGGGAGTTTTCATGAAGTACTTATGGCAAAACCGACTGGAAATTTAGATGCTGAGGAAGATGAAGATCCCAAAACACCTCCGCTAGATGAGGAAGAAGAGGAAGGCGAAGCTAGTCCGACTTATCCTGACGTCAAAGAATTGACGGAAGAGGAACCTAGCAAAAAAACTCCATCTTCCAAGAAGAAAAAGAAGTCTGCTAAGAAACTCCAGTCTAAACTCCAGAAGAAAACGATGGAAAAATTGGCAGACATTGCCAACCAAAACCTGGAAGTAGGAAGAAGCAGCAGAGTCAAGCCCGCGGAGAAGAAAATGCTGAAATCCCTGCTCCACAAATGTCGGAACAGGAGGAGATTTATTTGATTCAAACCCCGGTGGAATGAAACGAGCCACCGGAAGTGCTGGAAGCCAGGAGACAAGTTATAATGCGGCAACAACAATAGCTATTCCGGACTCGGGAAATCCTCCTCAAAACCCAGGCTGACATTAAAATGCAGCATTAAGAGATAGAGGAGTACAAAAGAAGGAATAGGTCTGGAATTAAGCCTACGCGGCTACCCGGAATTTCAAACCCAGATGAACTGCCAATAAGAAAGAAGTTTGAAACCCTTCTTGGCAAAGGCATGTTAACAACACTAATGCTAAGGGCGAGCGCATATACAAAACCGCAGCCGAAAACGCAGAAGCCGCGTTCGCCATCCTTAATGACGATATGTACTCCAATGACGAAAAACTATAGGGAGTGTATGATTTTTTAGGAAAAGCATTACAACAGGAACAACGAGGAAAAGCACGTTCAGGGAAGTTACATGATGACTCAGCCTTGTGCAAACCTAACATGTGCGCCGCTGGAGCACCCGAACCTGGTGAACCCGGAGATTCAGACGATTCTAAGGAAAAGAAAGGAGATCCTAAGAAGGACAAGAAAATCCCGGATAACAAGGATGCAACGTCTAGAACAGGATCCCATCTGCCGAAAGGCTGAAATAATTCCCGTGACAACAAGGAACAGGAGGAACAAAACCTGAAAGATGGAAAAGTAATGCCGCCTGCGAGATGCCCAGCTGATAAAGCCGTAAGATATGACAATCCTCACAGGAGTGAGGGATCCCGTACTCCTCCAAGGAACATGGAAAGGCCAAGGAGCAGAACTCCACCTTATTCCAAAGGACAAGATATCAGAAGAAATAGGGATAATCCCAGAAGAGCGCACTCACGTAACAATGGACCAGAACGGAGCAGATCCCCTTCTGTCCATTCAGCTGGAAGGTATTCCGAGCACGTCGATAAGAAGGAAAGAGACGATCTATACTTCGAACCTAAGTGTTTCACTGACAGGATCCGAAGAATCAGTCTACACTCTGGCTTTGCCAAAGTCGGTCCAACTTATCAAAAGTTTATCGGAAGTACAAACTCGGATACATGGCTTTCAGATTACTATACTGCCGTCCAGATCAACAAAGGGACATATTTAGAGGCTGTGAAGTTTCTTCCCCTAATGTTGCTGGATGGAGCCAGAGATTGGATCAATGGGCTTCCGTCAAGAACAGTAGACAGCTGGGAAGATATGGCTAGAGTATTTGCTCATCACTTCCGGGGTGCGTATAAACGCCCTAAGAGCATCAACCAGCTGAACCGTTGCGTACAATATGAGGATGAGTCATATGTCGACTTTATCTCAAGATGGACCGCAATGAAGAATAGTTGCTCTCGAGTAAGTGATGTACAAGCAATGCATGCTTTTATCAATGGCTTAAAACCCGGCCTTGTACCGTTCATGGTTGGTTAGAAAGAGCACAAAGATCTCGGATCTATGCTTACCACCGCCAATAAGCACGCATCGGCTGAAGATGATATCAGGGGGAGAGGCGGAAACATTGACGCTTTGGTTCAAGCCAAAAAGGCGTCTCGTTCTAAAGAAAGCTACTCCAGAAGCATAGCCAAAACCCAAGGAAGTAAACTTAACCTTTGGAAAGGATAATGGAAGCAGATGGATTGGCAAAATCACATAACCCATCTCCTATTCTAAAGAAGAATAGGAAAAGATTAAGTCGGAAAACTATGTCCACCATTCGCAATTTGGGAAGCCTACCCACTCCAATGCGCAGTGCCGCCTTAACAAGCACATGATAGGCACTGCAGGATCCGGGAATAAAGGAAAGAATTCCAAAAGGAAGTTCAACAAGCAAAAGCCAGAAGCTGAAAAAGAAGAAAGTGAGTCAGACACTGATGATAAAATCCAGGAACAACAACGGAAAGGCAAACCAAAATTCCGAGAGTTGAAGGAGAATGCAACCTTACTTTCCTGAAAACTCCCTCAGCCAAACAGGCAAAAAGAACACTTCGAGAAATCAATGCGGTTGTACCTCCAACCCCAAAGTACTTGAAGTATTAAAATACGCCAATTACCTAGGATCAGTCTGATCATCCTGGAAACATCCCAGAACCCGGCACACATGCTTTGGTCGTAAGTCCTATTGTTCAAAACACTAGGATCAAAAGAGTGATGATGGATGGAGGCTCCAGTATCATTATCATGTACTTAAGTACATTGAAGCAGTTACACCTCTCCGAGACCCAGCTCAAACCCAGTAACATGCGTTTTCACGGTATTGTTCCTGGCAGTCAAGCACAATCCCTAAGAGAAATTTCCCTAGATGTAACCTTTGGAAAAAGAGAACACTTCCATCAGGAAAGGATCTCATTCGAGGTTGTGCCGTTCGAAATTGTCTATCACGCAATACTCGAACGTCCGGCTTTCGCCAAATTCATGGCAAGGTCATGTTATATTTATAACAAGCTGAAGATGCCAGGTCCAAAAGAGGAGTAATCACTATATCTGGCGATTTCAAATTGGCGAACGAGCTGGAGAAAGGAAATGCCCTCTGTGCCGAACAAGTGATTTGGAAGAAAGAACTAAAGGAGCTGGCTAAGGAAGTATAGCCGACAGAAATGTCGGCAGGGAAAGAAAGCCGGAAGCCGGCAAATAGTTTCAAAGCCTTGGAGAATACAAGACAGGTCATCCTGGATCCCAAAGATCCGACAAAATTTGTCGTAGTGGGAACAGGAATGACTGACAAATATGAAAGCGTGCTCATCAAGTTCCTACGTGAGAACTGGGACATTTTCGCCTGGTGTCCTGCTGATATGCCACGTGTTCCCAGAGAACTTGCTGAGCACCAACTTAAGGTGATTCCAAGATCAAAACCCGTCAAACAAGGTCTCCGTCGTTTTGACGGAAGAAGGCGGAAGGCCATAGGTAAGGAAATTATCCGGCTTTTAGCAGCTGACTTTATCCGGGAAGTTATACATACTGATTGGTCCGCAAACCCAATATTAGTCCCGAAGAAGGATAGTATTATTCTTAGGATGTGTATAGATTACACCGGCTTAAACAAGTTGTGCCCAAAAAGCAGGTTCGCGTTACCACGAATCGATCAAATAATAGATGCCACTGCTGGCTCTAAGCTTTTATGCTTTTTGGACGCTTACTCCGGGTATCATCAAATACGTATGAAAGAAGAAGACCAAATAAAAACCTCTTTCATAGCTCCCTATGGAACATACTATAACATAACCATGCCTTTTGGCCTGAAGAACGCCGGTGCAACATAACAACGTTGCATGCAAAGATGCTTGCATAGTCAAATCGGCAAAAACGGCCACGTTTACATGGATGATATTGCCATTGTTTCCAAGTTAAAGGATACACTCCTCGAAGATCTATGAGAAACCTTCGACAATATTCGCACTTACAAAATGAAGTTGAATCCATTAAAGTGCGTATTCAGGGTTCCCTCAGGAAAGCTTTTGGGTTTTATCGTTTCTCACAGAGGAATAGAGGTAAACCCGGAAAAGATCAAGCCAATCTTGAACATCAAAAGGCATACATGCCTAAAAGATGCAAAAAGACGAGTTCTACAACCTCTGTTAGCAGGTTTATGAGCCGGCTTGGGTACAAAGCTATTCCATTATACAAATTGTTGAAATTTTTTGACAAATTTGAATGGACAGAAAAAGCAGAGAAAGCATTAACCCAGTTGAAAGAAACCTTGATGAAAGCTCCGATTTTGGCATCTCCAAAAGACGAAGAACCCATGATGCAGTATCTTACAGCAACTAACAGTGTTATTAGCACAGTGATAACCGTGGAAAGATGGAAAGATGAGCAAAGTATTCCAGATCAACATTCGGTGTATTACGTTAGCGAGGTATTCTCCGAGTCAAAACAAAGGTGTCCACATTATCAAAAGCTGGCATATGGCGTATTTTTTGTATCTCGAAAACTCCGTCGTTATTTCCAAGGACATTCCATAATAGTGGTAAACAAAGCACCACTAGGAGATATTATCAACAATGCGGGCGCAACAGTAAGAGTAGCCAAATGGGCCATTGAACTTGATGCGTTCGATATTAAGTACCAACCCCGGATGGCGATTAAATCTCAGGTATTCGCAGACTTTGTGGCTGATTGGACAGAAGCAATGGAAATCACACCAATGCCGGAGTCGGAATATTGGATCATGCATTTTGATGGATCCAAAATGAAAGAAGGATCTGGAGCTGGTGTAGTGCTTAAATCTCCAAAAGGCGACATAATGGAATATGTATTACAAATACACTTGAATGCCAGCAACAATGTGGCAGAATATGAAGCATTGCTTCATGGCTTGCATATTGCAAGGGAAATAGGTGTCATACGCATACTTTGTTATGTTGACTCAGACTTGGTACAACATCAACTGAACCAAACATGGGACACTAAAAGCCCCATCATGGCTGAATATCAGAGAACAGTCGACGAGTTCGCCATTTGCTTCCTAGGATTTGAGGTACTTCACGTCAAAAGGGAAGAAAATTGGAACGCAAATGCTTTAGCTCGCATGGTCTCAGAACGGGTGAAAACTCTACCACCGGGTGTGTTCGTCCGGCATTTGCATGAACCATCAATAAAAGGCGGAGATGTTGACTATCCCCTAGTTTCCGGGTCAATAGAAGTTTTGCTCGTTAACCCGGACTAGACCATTCCATACTTAAACTTCTTAGTTGATCAGAAGTTCCTGGATAGAGCAGATGAAGTATTGCAAAGGCAGATACAACACCGATACAAAGGATACACGGTAATTAATGGTTGCCTGTACAAACGCAGTACTATCAGAATTTCTCAGCTATGTATTTCGCCAGAAGAAGGGCGAGAGATTCTGTAGGAAATCCATGCATGAGATTACGGACATCATGCTCAATCAAAAAGCATAGTCAAAAAAGCATTTCGTGCAGGGTTTTTCTAGCTCACAGCCAAGCCAGATGCGGAGCACATAGTGAATAGATGTGTCGGATGCCAGTATTACGCCAAGCAGACAAATATGCCGGCTCAAGCACTCAAAACTATCCCCATAACATGGCCATTTGTGGTCTGGGGGCTAGATATGATGGGGTCATTCAAAACTGCAAAAGAGGGACTTACACATCTACTCGTTGTAGTAGATAAGTATACCAACTGGGTGGAAGCAAAATCCATCAAAAAACTTGACGGTGTGACTTCCAGAAATTTTGTCATTGACGTAGTCATGTGATACGGTGTTCCACATAGCATAATCACCTATCTATCCAGATCAGGGTTGAACGAAGCGAATGGAAAAGCCAAAGAAAACTGAAATCCATTGCGATTAGAAACCAGTGACTCTATAGCCAGATAAGTGGACAAATTTCTCAATTGGAGAGTTAGCAAAATATTGCCAACAAACGGGAATTCACCTAGATCTCGCATCTGTGGCACACCCACAATCCAATGGCCAGGTTGAACGAATGAATAGTTCGATACTGCAAGGAATCCGCCCAAGACTCGAATCTCCTCTTCATAGAGGAGCTGGAGCATGGGTAGAAGAATTACCTTCTGTGCTTTGGAGTATTCGAACGACGCCAAATAGATCAACATGGTAAACACCTTTTTCCCTAGTTTATGGCGCAGAAGCAGTGCTTCCTATGGACATGATCCATAAGAGCTTGTGGTACAAAGATCCGCATTTATCAGCAAGGATTGCGACGATATCATAGTCAGAAAATCAAACACCAATCTTTAAAATAAGGTGATTTGGTGCTAAGATTGGTACATGGTAGGAAGCACAAATTAGACCCAATTTGGGATGGACCATTTGTTATTAGCAAAGCTATGAAAAATGGGTCACATTACCATGTAGATATTCGAGACACGGAAGACGATCCAAAAAATCCGAATCGCAAGAGAAAAAGAAAGATAGATGTAGAACTAGGAGAGTCAAAAAGGTCCTGAGCATCGAGCAGTTACGTCCCTTTTACACTTAGTTCAAATTCTATGTAAACATCATTGAGATCATGAAATAAAGTTGTCAGAAATTCATGCATTTTTGTCTTGTTTTGTACTTTCTGTTCCAAGCATGTTTCCGTCTTATCTATTTCCCAATGATCTTTCAATTTAGCTTCAATCTTAACCCGAATTGCGCCTATGTGCTCGGAGTTATAAACCTGAATGCTTTTTTGGCCTAAGGAGGCTTAAAAACCCCAGATTGTGTCTGCGTGCCTGAGGTTCATACTTTTCACGTTCCTTATTATTCCTAAGTATTGTTTGATTGTTTGTTGTGTTGGGTCACTAGATTTAGTAAGTAAAAGTGCCAAGGTATAATCCATGATTCCGAGTTTCGACTGATTGGTCTCTTAACCCAGTCTCTTGGCGTGAAGATTACATACTTTCGAGCCACTTCAACACTAAATGAAGTTAAAGCATACAAACCAGAGAACTTAGAAGAAAAGGAATTAAAACTCTGAAAAACTTGTAAAATTAATTTTTTTACTGCAAAAGGACATAAACTTGTTCATACAAAGGATAGAATGCATTACAATTGTGATTACATTGTAAAGAATGGTAATGCACTCTATTTGTCTACAAGTTGTGCAGGATTAGGTGGCATCCACGAACTCCTCTTCGTCGTCCTTGTCGTTGTCGCTCGGGTTCTCCAGAGTTGATGGAATTTCTTCCTCCGGGTAGAACGTGGAAATGGACACCATCCGAGCTATCTTAGAGGCATGCCCCTTGATAGAGTCGAAGATCTCTGCCCGCTGCGCTTTCGTGTATCCTTGCGGAATACCGGTGGCAATACGCCAGGATTTGGTGGTGGTATAGTGCATACGCATAAGCCCAAGGGCCATGTGCACACCACCACGGGGGGCGGATTTGAGCCAGGATTCATTATGGTTCTCCACTTCTTGAATCGCCTCCGGGAGCTTGCTGGTTTCCGAGAACTCGCCAGCTTTGTCCGGAATGCACTTGTTGATAAATAGCATTCCGGCATTTTTCAGCTCGGTGAGGAATGCTCCGAAAGCCCGTATTCGATCAATCCGAGTGATCAGAGGGTTCCCTTCTGTTAAAGAAAGTCAAAAAAAAATATAAGACAAAACAGAAGGAGGAAAAGTATGCATTATACACAATGAATAACAACTTGGTAAAAGTAAGAAAACTTACCAAGGATAATATCCATTTCAGCACCTTCCTCAAGGCGCTGGTGAGGGGCTTTCTCCAAATCCTGGATTGTTTTCCAATCTTTCTCGGCTTGTAGAGAAGCGTGAGACTCGGATAATCCCATAGCGAGCTGACTCACCTCCAGATCTTTCTGAAGCTTTACAGTCATTTTGTAAAGCTCCGAATTTTCCTTCCGGAGGGTTTCAGCATTGCCAGCATCATCAGCTATTTTCTTGGCCTTAGCCAAAGAAGCTGAGAAGAAAAGGAAGGGAAAAATCAAAACTCGGAAAACTCCTTAGAAGAATTTCAGAACCGAGACTAAGGAAAGGAGAAAGAATACTTACAAGTGGCCTCCTTCAGCTGCTTCTGAACATCGGAAAGTTCCGAGTCCTTCTCACTAAGAATACCAAGAAGAGATCGCAATTCTTGGTTCTTAATGGTCAGTTTCTCGAAAACTTCCACATTTATGTTTTCGGAAGTTTGCTAAAAAAACATACAAATAAAAAGATTGTGTAAGCAAAAGTAAGCATGCAAAAGAGAAAAGCATTAAGGAAAAACAGAAAGAATAGTTTTGTCTTAATACTTGGGGGCTAGAGATATTACCTAGCTCATTCTTTGCAAACTACTGAGATTCTCGGAGAATTCCTTGGCATATTCCGCGAAGGTAATCCCCATGTGATGTATCCCATCTTGGATGACCTAGCAAGGTGAGAACACGTAATTATTCCGTACGATTAGCCCGCCTTTTGGCCAAGGGCGAATCAAGGGGGATCGGGCAAAGAACTTTTTCGCCCACGGATGGATGTATCCGCGTTCGTCAAAGCAGGCTTCTTGTTTTACCTTGAACTTCTCATCGAAAGTCGGCATGGTTTTTGATGCAGCCCAACCCATTCCACCAAGCCATACATCGCTACCGGACAAGGTGAACTCACACCTATCTCTCTATGCTTTCGGTGACTTGGTGAATGGTGCGCTACCTCATGAAATGCCCCTCTCCATGCCTAGGTTGGATCACACCATGGAGCCCAAGACGATGCTCGTGATGCTCAAGAACATGCCCAAAACAATGGCCAAGAAGCTAGGAAGGAGGGAGAAGAAGACGACATCGAGAACGGAGAAGGGAGGAGGAAGAACGGGGCGAAACATGGTCCCAAACTCAACCCCCGGCCAGGCTGGACCCCTCCCTCTCCAGGCCGGCCCCCAACAGAAGGAGCCAGCCTCCACCCTGGCCTCAGGCCGGCCTCCCCTGGCCTCAGACCAGCCCACCTTCGGAAGCATCCGGCCTCCACCCTCGCCTCAGGCCGGCCCCCTCTTCCCACCCCGGCCTCAAGGGCCGCCCCCTGCAGAGTACAAGAATTGGAGGATTTTACCCCTTTTCCACCCCCACCTACCCCCTAGGCTATATAAGGGACCCCGGTGGCTAGATCTAGGTTTAGGGATGATTTGAGAACTTCGGGCTTTGCCCTTGTATCCCTCTTGTGAGGTGACTCCTCTTGTGAGGCTACTCCTATGATGTGTATCTAGGATCGTATCAAGATTCACCTCAATTACCTATCCTATCCCTGTGGGATCTAGTGAGGAATTTCCCAATCTACCTCTTGTTAATCCTTGAGGTTCTATTGGCGTGGTGGACCAGCCACGAGTGTGAAGCGGTTTCAATCAAGGTGAGTTCAGTTGGATCGATCATTCCTTAGGAGGCCCTCGGGGTTTAGTTGACGACAGATTTGGGATTCTTCGGTTATCGCTAGTTATCTCCCCTCGATTCCCCACGTTTCCCCCTTGATTCTTCCATGATTTCCCCTCAATCCCCTTTGTGCTCTTCGTGTTCATCGTTCGTTCTTCGTGTTCTTGGTCAATTCGTGAAGATTGGGCCACCCAAGAGGTCAACGCCATATCACCTGGTATCCAGAGCTAGATTGACACGAATAATACCCCCACTACCCTCCTTTCCACCAATTTTTCTTCTCTCCACCATAAATTCGAAAATTTCACCAAAAATAGCTAAAAAGGGATTTCGACCGATCTGTCGATTTGTTGAGTTTTTTCGTGGATTTGATCCGTGGATTTGTTGCCTAAGACCATTCCCCGCCTTTCTATTCAGCCACTTTTCTCGAATTTGTCCAAAAGTTTCCTTGATTTTGAAGGAATTTCGAATTTGAGCAAAAAAACCCAGAAAAATCCTGCTCTTCGATTCTTGGACAAATTTTCAAACGTGTTTTTCTTTGTCGTTGTTGATCCAATTTGAGTGATTCAAGTTTCCATGCGAAGCCCATAACATCATCTACGCAACTACATCAACGAATCGACACGACATCGACACCCACCGGTCGTAAGTCCGAGATCATCCACAACATAGGTATAACTTGGTTCCGCTTGAACTAACCCATTGTTCGTGTACCTTTCCTACTTGGACTATATCTTTTACATCGCTTGGCATCACATTAGTGGCACCGAGAGTGCGAGTTTGGCGCTTGTGAGAGAATATCTTCGAGTAGGCATTGGCATTTTGGAATCGTCAAAAAGCGAAAAAAAGGAGAAAGAGCAAAAAGAGAAAAAGAAGCAAAAGATCGATGCCAATTGCTATCATTTGTAGGAACGTGTAGCTTCGCGTCGCAAGAGAAGAGAGAGTGACCGGTTGCCACGGTGCGAATCTTGTTGCCTTTTGTAAATTGCGGTTTGAGCTAGAGTCCTCCTTGTGTTGGTGTGGTATTGAGATTAGTCTTCCTTAGGTTCATTTCGTCTTCGCTCGTCCATTGGCCGCACTAATCCCATTTATCCCTTGTGTGTGTGTGTGTGTTCCATTTAGGATTGGTTTTTGTATTAGCATTTCTTTTCGGTTCTTCTCCACGTTTTACAACATACTTTTCTTCAGATTTATCATTTTTCTTCGCCACCTTTCTAACCCATTTGCCTTCCACATAAAGCTTGTGTGTTGTCGTTTGCGGTTTTCTTTCGATATTTTTGGACTCAATTTTGACATACCGCCCTACACCTAGGCTCGTCCACTAGCCTCAATACGACCAAAAAAGGTAACGTTGGGTAAGTGTGACATCCCATTTCTTCATATAACCCTTGTGTGTTTTTGAGATGTCTAGGGAAGGAGTATTCACAAGTCCGAGCTTGGAAGATCAAGGAACCTCTTGCTTCAACAACAACGCCTACCACAATTTCGTCAACCGCCACGAACACTTTCGTCTTTGCCAACTTGCTCGTGACGGATTGGAGCACTTGGACCATCAACTAGAAGCTCATCACACTCGGTTCAATGATCACATGGCGAGTATCGAAGGCAACATGGCCATCCTCGCCAACCGCCATGGATCATCATCGACCTCCAAGTCGCGACGTGAAGGCAAGTCTCCACAAGATCATCACCAAGCTCATCACCAAGATCGTCGCCATGATCATCACCGACACATGCAAGAGAGTGGTAAACCTGGCTCTGATACCACCTCACCGCATACTCCACCACAAGTTCTGCGACGACATTGGTTCGAGCATAGCTCGCCATCACCACTTCCTCGACATCGCCAAGGCCGTGGTGACCCTCTTCAAGTTCACCCTCTACGATCGGATCTTCAACAACATCATCACCCACCTTCTCCAAGCTCAACTCATGACTATGGTCTACATGACTTCGTGGATGGTGCTTGCCCACATTCAAGGCTTCCAAGGAAAAATGTGCGTCACCACCAGAATGACCACCAAGAGCAAGACAATTATCACAAAGGTGCCCATGACATTGCTTCTAGTGGATGCCGCGAAGCATGCCTCCAACAACTTCATGATGAGTATATCATAGGGGTCCATGGTGAATGTACATGTTTGAGATGGAAGGAAATAGCGAGGCTGACTCATGTTTATTATAAGGTGAATTCTTTCCTAGTAATAAATAATGTTTGTGTTTATGAGAATGTTATACTACGCCTATGAATTTATGTATGATTAGGTTTATTAATAACACAAACATGGATGGAGAATAGGAAGCAAGGGTCAAAAGAAGGAGGCGTGGAAAACAAAGTTGCTGCCATGGAAAACAACAACAAGGAAATAATGTTTCAGCTCGGACTGGCAGAAGTCCCGAATTTGAAATAGTCATGGATTCTTCATACGGGCTCCAAATAAAGAAAACAAGAACAATCCGATTAGGAAATTTGAAGGGATTTCCAATGGATCTGGCCTCATCAACAAATTCGACTCATACAAGCCATGGTGACCGAAACAATCCACGAATAGTTTTCTGCCAGTTTCCAAATAAAGTCCAATTGGCTGCACCCATGTTGGGTCAGTTTGTATCCGTGTTGGTTGAGTCCAAACTAGTAGGAATAGGTCAATTTCGTGGGAAACACCCCCTCCCTCATATGTAGCTACCACCTGCGTGTGTAATAGATTAGATCCAGTTTAAACCAAAGAAAACCCCAGCCTCTAGATTGTATTGCCGCTAAGCATTCATCTTGAAGTTTACCATTGCAAAGTTGTCTGATATCTTGTTATTTGTCGCACCCGGACTTTTAGAGGATACTCACAGCCCGCTAAACAGTAGATAAATGGCTTACGGGGCCTACCTGCACCCGCATCTCAATATGAGTAGGCCAACACGTAAACGTGTGACAACCATCCTCTACTATTCATCGTCTGTGAAACCATCCAATAGAAATCCGAATACTTCCATTGATGTACTTCATAACATACACACATGCTACGTCAACGGCATTTGAACAAGTGATATCACAACAAATCTCTAAGACACAAAGAAATAGAAATAAGTGGCAAAAGCTCTCACTAGAGCAGAGATAGCAAATACAGTCATGCAGAGGACACATGTCCCAACAAGTCATCATTACATCACAGCGGAAGCATCCAAAGTGTCTGAGTACAGACAAGATCCAAATAGGCCTAAGAGGCCGGAAACGAAAGAACGGAGCCCATCCACGAAGTCTCGGATCCTGCCCGGGTCCGCTATCTACTCGTCAGCAACCTCGTCATACTCCACGTAGTAGCCACCATGGGGATCCTCGGAAACGTAGTCTGCAGAACACGCAGCCCCAAAGGGGTCAGTACAGACGAGTACTGGCAAGCAAGACGCACAAGATACCAAAGTGTACCCGATAACACCAAGTACAGATGCTTTGGGTTCAACGGAAGATAGGTGATACAAAGATGCGGCAACGGGCTGCCCTAACCAACTACAGAGACACACTACAACATCCGGCTAAAATAAAGGGATAAGATAGCGCATCGGAACCAACTACCACTAACCTCAAACAAACCCATCCTGGATCTCGCCCCTTATCCAAAGAAGCAATCCGAGGATAACCCACACAGTTGGATTAATGAAGGTTCAAGTTATTGTGTCAATAAGCCTATTACTAGTCAAATTATCATTAATTAGGTGTAAGTTGTCTAATCCTTGTTAGCCAGCCCTATCACCAAGTCATCCATAACCGCGGACAACACGGCTTCTCGAGAAGATTTAACCCTGCAGGGATGCACCAATTTGGCCGTACACGTAAGAATAACCCGCCAGGCGGGGATCAAACCCACCAAGCAGGCCACTCAACACAACCCAACTCTTCTTCGCATCAAGCCCAAAGAACCCCGTGCAATTGAGCGCACGGCTAATCAAGCCCCACGAAGAAAAGGGGACCCTCATAGCACTCTAAGAACGTGTCTCCCTAAATGCCGACTACAAAAGTTACCACCCTGGCGCCAAGGGTTCGCACGTGCATATGCATGCGGCAAATGGAAAACCCGAACTAAATGAGGCGATTTGGACGAGATGCGAATCGAATCAAAGTTGAGGGGGGCGCCCATACACGCTTCCCACATGCGGTTAGCGCGCTCATCATGGGTCTAGAGGACAAGAACTTTTCCTGAGTTCGACACTAGCAGGCCTCAAAACCATACCCGGCCTCCTGTCGGTGCCTTATCATCAAATTAGCATTACCTCAAACATTAACAGGTTGTTGTTTAAACATCGAGCCCCCAGAACATAATAAATATGGTAACAGAAATAACGGACAGCAGACTCGAGCATAAACAACACTAAGCATGCTAGTAAGACACAGGCAACAAACACCGGGGTTATATGTGTGGAGGATAGGCTATATCAGGGTTACAGGATAACATGTGATAGGATCGGAACACAAGCAACGAATCTTAAGGCTAGCAGAATAGACAACGGAAAGTATCGGTATCCAGTGTGGAAAGGACACAATGGTTCATGTGAGTGAATACTTGCCTGCAAACTCAGTAGCCTGGTACTGGGCTAACTCCTCTGAAGTAGTGTCGTAAACCTCGTCTGTCTCAACGTCGTCGTCTATTCGAGAAGAAGCAAACAAACAACACAGAGAGACAAACAATCAATAACATGGCATAATGCACAAACATGGGATGATGCATGACAATTTAATTGATGCATCAAAGATAAGCTAGTTGACATGGTAAACATATTTAAATGGGCACATTTGCAATTTGGGTTGCATGAAGAAAGTCCCAAGAATTTAAGTTGAATTAAGTGATATACAAATAACCATCATGTGAAAGTTGATTAGAATGATGCATGGATGATGAAAACAATAAGAAAACAACAATAGCTTCAATTTGAAATGTTGTTTACCAAGTTTGGAATTTTATTTATTAAGTTATGAAATTTGGCTTCTTAAATGAGTACACAAACAGTTATTGTTTTCACCCATTTTAATTGTTCAAAATAGATAACAAAATTCATATTTGTAAAGAACACAAAATTTTAGATGGAATACATATTTCATCTGTTGAAAATGGATTTAAAATGAGCAAGTTATTAATTTGTCAATTTTAAAGGCATTAATTAAGAAACAGTTGTTTTCAGCAATTTAATTTATTTAAAACAGAACACAAAGTTGATATTTGCAAAGTTCATGAAAAAGGGAATGGAAAACATATTTGGTTTGTTTAATTTGGAATTTTTATGCCCAAGTTATGAATTAAACAAGTTTGAACAAGATTTAAATGAATTTAATTCAAGTATAAAATTATTTGAATTTTATTTGTTCAAAACATCAAATAAAATTCATATTTGAAAAGATTACATTTTTATGGTTTGAAAACATATTTTACAAATTAAATTTGAGTTTAATTTGAATTAGTTATGTTTTGAACAATTTTAAATGAATTAAATAAAGTACAGCAAATAATATAATTTTCAATTGTTCAAAATAGTAAACAGATTGCATAATTGAAAAGTTTAGGAAATTTTGAATAGAATACATATTTTATTTATTAGATTTGGATTTAATATGCAAAAGTTATTTGAATTTGAAAAACAGGGGCTATTCTGTAATTTTAAAAGTATTAAACTTATTCCACGGGCTTAGGTGCAAAAATAAGTTTCAGAAAGGGCCCTGGAACTTTGTGTACGCAGGGCAGAACAGCCCTGGGTCACTGGCAGTGGGCCAGCACCCTGCTGGCGCCTGCGTGGCGCGTGGGTGTGTGCGTGCGTGGCCACCACGTCGCTGACGTGTGGGGCCCGTGTGGCTGCGTGGCAAGCGGGGCAAAAAGGGTGGATTTATTCGCGCGGCGGGGGTTCGAACTCGCGACCGCGGTGTGCGCGCGTGTACCTCTAGCCACTGGGCTGGCTGCGGGATCGTGATAGGACAGAGGTGCGCGGGGTTTTGAGGTGGTGCTGCTCTGTTTAACTGAAACAAAGTTTCAGTTAACTGAAGTTTGCTGACAGAGGCGGACGGTGGACGCCGGCGACGAGCCGCTCGCTGTGCTGCTGCGTGCCCGTGGTGTGTGCAGGGGGGTGCAAGGTGTGCGTGCTGGCCGCGGATGCAGAGGGGGAAGGAGGAGGAGGACGTGCTCACCGGGGGGGAGTAGAGGAAGAGGGGGAAGGCTCGGTGAGGTGGCGGTGACCGGCGACGTCGACGAAGCGGTGGTGGCGATCGAGCGCCTCCCTGGCCCAGTCGAGGAAGCGAGGAGGGAGAGGAAGACTCGGGGGTCTCGTTCCCGCGCAGTGTACCCCTCGACGGCGACCACAACCTCTACCACACCCTCGTCAAGCTCCGGCCATGGCGGTGTTGCAGAAATTCAGAAAAATTCAGAAAAGAAACGGAAGGAAAAGGAGGGGAATCGAGAGGGAGAAATGGAGGTGGCGGCGCAGGGAGGAAGAGAGGAGGTATGGCTAGGGTTTGGGGGTCTCGGGGAGTAGAAAAAGGGGAGAGGGGAGCAGGTGGGAGGTGTGGTGCGGTGGTTGGCGTCAGGGGCTGCGTCATCGTACGGAGAAAGAAGAAGAGGGAGTCGGGCCGCGCTGCGCTGCGCGCTGGGGTGGTAGGTGGGCTGGGCTGGCCCAGCTGGCTGGCCTGGTCTGCCTCCCCAGCCCGTTTTTTATTTCTTTTTCTCCCTGTTTTTTTTTGCAGAAAAGAAAAGAGAAGAAAAGAAGGGGTTTTGGGATTCCAAAAAATTTTGTGATAATTTTTTACAGGTTCTTTATTGCAAAAGCCCAGTTGTACAAACTTTTGTTTTTCCAGAATTTTAAATTTTGTTGCTGTTTGTAATTTAAATGGATTTAATTGAATTTTTGCAATAATTGAAATATTGAAATTTTAGCAAGTTAATAATATGAAAATTCAAGTTTATTGGAAACAAATGAATTGTTTGATTTAAATGTTTCATTTGAAAAAAATTGTAACAGACCAAGTGTGAAACAATGGATTTGAAATTTGTTTTGAAATTCAAATTCAACACATGAATGCAATATGATGACATGATGCATTTGAAATAAAAACAGGAAACAAACATTCTAAGGTTGTTTTCATACTTGGGACGTTACATTATTCCATTGGGAATAGGGGGATACAGGACCATTTGTGATCTTTGATTACTTGTACAAGAGTGTGTGGTTGAGAATATCCAAAGGGCTTGATTGTTGTTGCATCTGGCAACAGGGGTCATCCAAGTGAGAGGTCTCAGTGTAGCACTAGTTATCACAAAATCCAGAAAATCCGCAAAAAGAGAGAGAAGCTCATTGAGAAGATTGGGCCATCCCATATCACTTCACCACAATGACCACCGACGTCATCCTCTCCATTATGAACGCCATCGCCAAGCCAATGAGGATGAACCATATGACCTTCCACCGCCTATCTTCGATGAAGACCCAAATGAGAGACCTCCTCAACATCAAGCAAGTGAGGATGTTCCACATGACTTGTATTTCCTTATCTTTGAGGAAGACCCCAATGAGCGCCTCCATCGACACCAACAAAGTGGGAATGTTCTACATGATGCTTCACTTCCTATATTTGATGTAGACCCCAATGAGCTCCCCCATCGACAACAACTAACTGCGGATTCTCCTCATGATCTCTCACTTCCTATGTTTGATGAGGAACCACATGAGCGACCACGTCAACAACAAGCAAGTGAAGATGACCTCTCACTTCCTATTTTTGATGAGGACCCACATGAGCGATCTCGTTAACAACAAGCAAATGGAGATGCTATCCATGATTCTTCACCTCCTCTCCTCGATGATGACCCACTTGAGCGATACCATCAAGACCATGAAGACACAAACTTGAGCGCCCTTTCCCTCAATGTTCCAAGGATCAAGGACCATGTGCGTCATAATCCACATGAGGAATGGGAGCCTACACCTCATCATCACCAAGAATGTTCTTTCTTGTTGCACCCCGCCATCGACAAGGATCAAGAACATCCTCGCCATGGACACTATGATACCACTACTTCATCAAGGCAAGAGGCAAGAGACACTTCACCACCGAAATCGTTCCTCATCACCCATGTGCGGCATACTTTGAGGAAGGACTATGGACTCCATGATCAAGCACATGAGCAAGGCCTACATCATCATGTATGTCATGATCCTATTCCTTCTTCAACACATGATGCAAGATTCACTTCACCACCGACATCGTTACTCATCCACAATGTGCGACATCCTATGAGGAACGACTATGACCTTCATGATCAAGAGCATGAGCTTCCCTCATCGCCACAAGCGCAACAACAACATCACGAGTGCGAAGCTATTCCTCCCATGACACAAGATCAACATCACCATGTGCATGAGGATACCACTCCACCACTCCATGATGAATACATTGATGCATGTGACATTGTGAAAGAGGCTCATCCCTTGCCAACCTCTCCAAGGTCTTCTTCTTCTTCGTCTCCAATGACACAAGGAACAACTCCGACTACCATCACCATGAGCCCCTCTAGAGCCTCCAATGCTATCAACAACGCTACAGAACCATTCATGAAAAAAACGTCTCCTACCACCACCTCCAATGCTCTTCAATGCAAATTGAGCACAAACAATTGCTTCACATGTGGTGAAAATGGACACGAGTCTTTCAAGTGTTCCAACAACTTGCTCGTGAGTGCCAACCAAGATAGAGACCGTGACTCCATGAGTGAAGGCCAATACTATTCCTTGCACCAACTTGCTCTCAATTCCTTGGACATGCCGACCAATGGGGACGAAAGCTTATTTTGCAATGAGGCCGAGAATTCATCGCGAGTGGTGACACGAGTTCTTACCACCTCTCCTCAAGATGAACATGACCAACGATGCAACCTCTCTAGAGCCGACGTCAATGGCACATCTATCTTTGATGGAGGTACCGAAGAATTTGGTGACGCACTCCACTTGACTTCCATACCACTCATTACGAATTACACAAGGCCACTCTCAAGCCACCATTCTAGCCAAGGATATTATCATCATCATCACCATAAACCAATTGAGGTTGCTACAAGGCATGACTTATTTTACCACATCACGGAGATGATGAAGCCTTCTTCGACACAAGCCATGACTCTACCTCCTCCTCCAAGCAAGCCCAACATTCCACACTTGGAGATCAACGCATGAGACGAGATGATCAAGTCCTCCTCGCCACATGCCATGACACTACCGACTCCAAGCAATGCAACAACTTCTACAAACATGTACACCTCAAGTGGCAAGACTTTGGAGCCTTCTAGTGTCCCCTCTCAAGCTTCTAGTGAGATGAGTGGTGAGAGTGAGATCCACCATTCCGTGAGTGAGAACCACAAGCCCATCATGAGTGGAAAAAAGCATGAGTGTTCTTAGAGGCATCGCCATGATAGCCACCAATAGTGAGATGAGAGTTGAGAGAAAAACCCCATTTGTGCTTATTAACACTAACGGCTTACCAACTCTTTCTCCGTCTTTGTTGTCTATTTTACGGAGATTTGGTGACCCTATCAAGCATGCTAGACCTCATGGACTTTTCACCATACATGGCTCTCCACACCGCATGAACATCAACACCGACTTGAAGATTTGGAAGGAGTACATTCCGCTCGTCATGATCCACATGGAGTTTGACAAGCTCATCCACGACAATGCATTCTCAATCCACATCCCTCAAGTAAAGATCTACACGACGCTCCCCAAGCACGACAATGACCACGCCTTCTACGCCTACATCCCACATGTCAAGATGTGCATGGAGTACGACAAGCACGTCAACGACAACGTCTTCTATGCCTACATACCACATGTCAAGATGTGCATGGAGTATGAAAAGCACGTCAACGACAACGCCTTCTACGCCTACATCCCTCATGTCACGATGTGCATGGATTTCGACAAGCGCATCCACGACAACGACTTCTATGACTACATCCCACACGTCAAGATGTACTTGGAGTTCCACAAGCGCATCCATGACCATGACTTCTTCGTCTGCATTCCATATGTCAATATGTACTTGGAGTTCGACAAGCGCGTCAACGACAATGACTACCATGACTACATACCAATCGCCAAGATGCACTTGGAGTTCGACAAGCGCGTCAACGACAATGACCCCCACGACTACATACCAACTGCCAAGATGTACATGGACTTCGACAAGCGAATCAACGACAATGCAAGCAATGAAGCGGCGTGGAACCAATACGTCAATTTCGTCTAGACTCTACCGTTCCCGCAAGCCATGGAGCAACCAACTCTTGAGCTCTTCGACAACGACTACATCGCTTTTCAAGATCTTCCTCACCCATCCAATGAGGACCATGTCAAGATCATCATCGCCTTTGGACTACACCCGCCACGAGCATACCTTTGCATGACCTTCAATAAGAGGCTCAACTTCAACGACTACACCGCCTTTCAAGATCTTCATCACCCAACCAATGCGGACCATTTCAACATCAGCATGCATTTGGACTACCACCACTATGAGCCTACCGTGGCATGACCTTCGACAAGCGGCTCAACTTCAACGACATCTTCGTCATCAACATTCCTTCTCCCGCTCATGAAAGGATGGATCAAGAGTCGAGGGCGACTCTTTTCCAAGGGGGGGGGGGGAGATGATGCAGCCCAACCCATTCCACCAAGCCATACATCGCTACCGGACAAGTGGTGAATGGTGCACTACCTCATGAAATGCCCCTATCCATGCCTAGGTTGGATCACACCATGGAGCCCAAGACGATGCCCGTGATGCTCGAGAACATGCCCAAGATGATGGCCAAGAAGCTAGGAAGGAGGGAGAAGAAGACGACATCGAGAACAGAGAAGGGAGGAGGAAGAACGGGGAGAAATAGGGGTCCCGGCCTCAACCCCCGGCCAGGCCGCCCCCTCCCTCTCGAGGCCGCCCCCCCAACAGAAGGAGCCGGCCTGCACCCTGGCCTCAGGCCGGCCCCCCTTCGGAAGCATCCGGCCTCCACCCTGGCCTCAGGCCGGCCTCCCCTGGCCTCAGGCCGGCCCCCTCTTCCCACCCTGGCCTCAAGGGTCGGCCAGGCCCCCTGCAGAGTACGAGAATTGGAGTATTTTACCCCTTTTCCACCCTACCTACCCCCTAGGCTATATAAGGGACCCCGGTTGCTAGATTTAGGTTTAGGGATGATTTGAGAACTTCGGGCTTTGCCCTTGTATCCCTCTTGTGAGGTGACTCCTCTTGTGAGGCTACTCCTATGATGTGTATCTAGGGTCGTATCAAGATTCACCTCAATTACCTATCCTATCCCTTTGGGATCTAGTGAGTAATTGCCCAATCTCCCTCTTGTTAATCCTTGAGGTTCTATTGGCGTGGTGGACCGGCCACGGGTGTGAAGCGGTTTCAATCAAGGTGAGTTCAGTTGGATCAATCGATCCGTAGGCGGCACTCGGGGTTTAGTTGATGGGAGATTTGGGATTCTTTGGTTCTTGCTAGTTATCTCCCCTCGATTCCCCCACGTTTCCCCCTTGATTCTTCCGCGATTTCCGCTCGATCCCATTTGTGTTCTTCGTGTTCATCGTTCGTTCTTCGTGTTCTTGGTCAATTCATGAAGATCGGGCCACCCAAGAGGTCAACCCCATATCAGTTTCCGCCTCGGGAGGGTTTGAAGGTCCGCCTTATTCTGGTTCCACCCTTTCCCGCACATCCGTGTTGGATGCAACAGGCTGGCTGGACTGCAAGGGATACTCCTCCCGAGCAGCCGAGTTTTCCTCTCCTGCTGCCACTGGAGTATCTCGAGCAGCTGCGGGGGACGACTTCGGCCCCCTAAGAACGATAGATTTTAGCTTCTTCCTGCCTTTTCCCTTCAACGGGACATGACCAAGGCTAGACAAGAAAAAATAATGGAAATCCGAGATTCAAAATTCGAGAAAAAAGTTTCGCAAGAAAAGGCGTACAAATAAGAAATCGTGGGTTTTTACCTGGAAGTAGCGACAGGTACACCGTCAAGATCGATAACTTCCTTGCTGGAAGATACCTTCTTGCGCTTCCGCCCTCCAGCTGATTGAAAGCGGGCTTTTAGCTCTGCTAACTCGTTGTCGGTGGCGAGATCCTTCTCCGGAAGATCAAGAAGCTGTAAAAAAGAAAAAGTCCGGATGAGTATCAAAACAAAGCATCCGAGAAAAAACAAAAGTTCAAAAAGATACCCAAAAGACATACCTTGGGAACCTTGTTCCCTTCATTCTACATTTGTAGGCTTTCCTCGTATTGGTCACGAGTAGCCACAAGTTGGTTGACATGCTTCTTGAACTCCTTCTTTGACAAAGCAGACTTTGTCATCCTCATCGGATCCTCGGGTCCCGTGTATTCGCAGAGAAGTCGGCTGCCGCGATAAGCAAGAGGGTGAATCCGCCTTCCGAGCCAGCATAGAACTGTATCCATGCCGGTCAGAGGAGGATTCAAGGAGACTAAGTTTGGCGATTCTTCATTTGATTCTCATCAGATCTGGAGGCAGAACCTGGACCGCGTCCAACGCCCAATTTTCTTGGGGCGTGGCCGCGGAATTGTTGAAAGCCGGAATTCCCATATCCTTTCCAGGATAGGGAACATCCAAATGATAGAAAAACGAGCCCGCTAGAATTTGACGGACTCGGAAGTCTTGATTTTTGGGAAACATTCTTCTCTATTCCTAGGGAGGTTAAAACAAATGGTCCCGCAAATCGAGAGAACACCTTGGGAGGTGTTGCGTTTACGTTGAAACAATACTGAAAGAAGTATAGGCGGGGTTCTATCCCTAAGTATCCCTCGAAGAGGTCCTGGAACCCGGCTATATACAAAATGGAGTTGGGTGGAAGATTGTGGGGCTGAACGTTGTAGTGGTTGAGAACTTGTAGGAAAAACACAGATGGCGGAAAGCCTATACCTGTGTTGATATGGGAAGCCAGAACTACGCGTTCTCCGGCTTCCAGAGAAGGTTCGATGTCGTTCTCTTCTAGTCGCCACTTCTCCTTCACTATGAACCCTTCCTTCTCCATAGTCAGGGGAAGAGTCGGGGCCACATTGTGGCTCCAATTGCCGGCATCTCCTTCGTCGTCCTCCTCGCCTCCGATGGTGACGACGGCCGTGTTCTAGCTGTTGCGACTGGAAGTATCTCCCTCCTTAGTGTTGGGGAAGAAAGGAGAAGGAGGGGGAGTGCCTGAAGGCGGTAGCATAGATCCGGTGGCGGGAGTTGGGTTCCCGCCCGCCGGTGCGCTCGCAGAAGCCTCCGCCGCATGCGTGGAGAAGCTCGGGGAAGCCCTGACAATGGGGTCGAGATCCCCGATGAGATCCTCGATGGTAGCGTTGATCTTCGCGGTCTCGGAGATGCAGAGAGGGCTATCGGTGCCCATTTGCAAGCGTCATGGCCGGGAGTGAGAACCTCCGATGTTTTCTCCGGTGAGGGCTCGGGGGATCGGGTTTGCGTTTTCTCTGGGAACTTTGGCTCGAGGAACTGGAGTGGCAGTGCGCTGGTGCTCAGGTGGCTCGAGGAGGAAGAGGAAGCGGAAGGTTGGCCGGAGACCCCGAGGCGGCTATTTATAGCCCGGATGCGTGGAGATTAGCTCCAACGGCTCTTTTAGCCGTTGAATGATTGACGCGTGTAACGCCTGAAAATCCGGGAAACGAGAGGGCGGGGTGATTATTGCTATCTTCTCGTTTCTCGGCGAGAATCGGTCAGAGATAAGGGTTCAAGCTTTTGACCGACCCTTGATGATCGTGACGTAAGCAAGATTTCATCGCTTGCGGAACAGTTTCCTTCTCTGTGAAGGTTCGTGGAAGAAATGCCGGATTTCGATAATCCGAGTTTGGCATTGAAGAATTATGATAAAAGAAGAATCAAGATAAAAAATGCCGACACTTCTAGAAAAGAATACAAATCCACAGGGAGCGGCAGAATGAAGTATTAATCCTTATTGGGGGCTACTGTCGGATATATGCCAATTAGGGGTATGTCCGGCATTGGCCTAAAAGCCGGATTACCCGGGTGGCCCATAGGCAATGAAGCATAGTACATTGGGCGGCCCAGTAAGCTAATGCGCAGGAAGACGGATTCTAGAAGAACCCGGACCACGGCCCAAAGTGGTGCGGCTTGGAGGAGAAGACGGATTCCTTACTTTCCAAGTTAGATACTTTCCGTAGTCTTCTAGGTTTCCTTTCTGTAAGCCCTAATCCGGATATCTATATGAAGCCGGAAGAGAGCAAGAACAAACAGAAAATTAGCTAGAAACTAACTCACCGGGAAGTTCATCCTCACCGAATTAGTGAAACGACACTCACCATTCTACTCTGTATACTTCAGGCTTCAGCCCTCATTTAGTGAGATTGCAGGAGTAGGAACACCGTCTAGTTGCATCACACCGAACCTGGGTAAACTCAGTGTTCTAATTCACAGTACTTCCACGTCTCCTCGCGGTTCTACCAGTAGGCTTATGGCACCCCCGTCCATGAACCTTACTGCGATGTCTCGACAGGTTTGTAGTCATAGCATGGTGTGAGCATGCGCCAAGTCAACCCAAATAAAGCAATCAAAGAAGAATACCACAATATTATGCTTAGATATGGTAAAAATAACTCATGATTTCTTTTAGTGGCACATTGAGCACTCTCGGATATTTGAGACAAGTCATGCTACATCAATAACTACTAAGCATATAATTAAAATAATATCTAACATGACATGTTAAAATCTAAGCCATAGTCTAAACAAGCTTCCTATTGCACCATTATAAGCATGAAATATTTTATTCTTCTCCAACACCAGTCAATTTATTTAAACACAAACTCTCCAAATATTTTATCAATGAAATAAGAGAGTACTACTCTACAAGAACTAACATCTCTGAATAGTTGATGCATGAAAAACAGGAGCTATAAAAATTGCAGCAGCTAGACAATAAATGAAGAATACGAGTATTCATATGAAAAAGCGGAGCGTGTCTCTCTCCCACACAAGAATGCTAGGATCCAACCAAGTTTACTACAGAAAATAAAATAAAATAAAAACAAATAGATGCTCCAAGTAAAGTACAGAAGATGTGAACGAATAAAAATATAGTTTCACTAGAAATGACCTGATAAGTTGTTCATGAAGAAGGGGATGCCTTGGGCATCCCTTGAGTCTTCTTGAAATTTGCCAGGATGATTCATGGGGGCATCCCCAAGCTTAGGATTTTCACTCTTATTGATCAAATTATATCATCCTCTTCTCTTAACCCTTGGAAACTTCCTTCACACCAAACTCAAAGTAATTCTCATTAGAGGGTTAGTGCATAATCAAAAACTCAAATGTTCTGCATGGACGCAAGCATTACGAATACTTTCTAAACATTAGCTACAGCCACTGATGTTTTGTGGAGCAAAGAAATCCACTCAACATAGTAAAAGAGAGAATGCAAAATAAAAGGCAGAATCTGTCAAAACCAGAACACTCTGTAAAGACGAATTTTTTCGAGGAACTTACATTACTCATATAAGAAAAACCAGAACTAAGAAAAGTTGTGTACATATCTAAGGATCACGCACAAAGTTTTTCAAGATGTTTCGATTTTTCTGGAATTTATTATAAATTAAACGGTGGACAGCAAAAATCTGTTCCTGTGCAGAAATCCAAATCTAGCATCAACTTTCCACTAGAGACTTTACTGGGCACACCAATTTGAAAAGGTAAAGATACAAAGGAGTTGTTACAGAAGTAAACACATTGACTCAAAGAAAACAAAAGAAAAATTATAGAAATAAAACATGGGTTATCTCCCAAGAGTGCTTTTCTTTAACGCCTTTCAGCTAGGCATAGAAAGCAAGAATCAAGTATTTTCAAGTGAAGAAGCATCAACATCATAATTTGTTCTAATAATAGAATCAAAAGGTAGATTCATTCTCTTTCTAGGAAAGTGTTCCATACCTTTCTTGAGTGGGAACTGATATTTAATATTTCCCTCTTTCATATCATTAACATCACCAACGTTTCAAAGAAAAGGTCCTCCCAAAACAATAGGACAAGAAGCATTACATTCAATATTCATGACAACAAAATAAACGGGGACAAGGTTATGGTTAACCATAATAAGAACATCATCAACTCTCCCAAAGGTTTCTTCTTAGCATTATCAACAAGATGAACATCCAAATAACAGTGTTTCAAAGGTGGTAAATCAACCATATCATAGAGTTTCTTAGACATGACAGAGAAACTAGCACCAAGATCACATAAAGCATTACAATCATAATCATTGACCTTAATTTTAATGATGGGCTCCCAACCATCTTCTAACTTCATAGGGATAGAGGCTTCACATTTTAACTTTTCTTCTCTAACTTGCATGAGAGCATTTGTAATATGTTTTGTAATAGCCATATTTATAGTACTAGAATTAGGACTTCTAGCTAGCTCTTCTAGGAACATAATTACTTCCGAAATATTGCAACCATAAAAATCAAAATCATTATTATCAAAGGTAATGGGACCATTGTCTCCCATATTTCGAAACATTTCAGCACTTTTATTAGGAACAGTTTCAGTGGTTTTAGGCAATTTTAAATGTTTAATAGAAGAAGTGGAGACATTGCCAACACCAATTACTTTATAATTAATTGTAGGAGGTTTACTAGCATTTTAAACTTCAGCATTACTAGTAGTGTTAATAGTACAAACTCTAGTTATATTATTCTTTCTAGGAATTTCATCTTCTCTTTCCCATCTAGCATGCAATTCAGCCAACATCCTAACATTATCATCAATTCTACCTTGAATGACATTCAAAGTTTTGTTTTCTTTAACATCAGGAGGCATAACCTTTATTTTCAGAAGATCAACATCAATAGCAAGGCTATCAACTTTAGAAGCAAGAACATCAATTTTGCCAAACTTTTCCTCAACAGATTTATTAAAAGCAGTTTGTGTACTAATAAAGTTCTTAAGTATGATTTCAAGACCAGAGGGTACACTTCTATTGTTGTTGTAGTAATTACCACCACTATTATAAGGATATGGCCTATAATTGTTACTACCAAAATTATTTCTATAAGCATTGTTGTTGAAATTATTGTTTTTAATGAAGTTCACATCAAAATGCTCTCCTTGATCAACCAAAGAGGCTAAAGGAACATTATTTGGATCAACATGAGTTTTACCATTCATAAGCATAGGCATAATAGTATCAAGCCTATCACTCAAGGAAGATGTTTCTTCAACAGAATTTACCTTCTTACCTTGCGGAGCTCTCTCAGTGTGCCATTCAGAATAATTTATCATCATATCATCAAGAAGTTTTGTTGCGGCACCCAAAGTGATGGACATAAAGGTACCTCCAGCAACTGAATCTAGAAGGTTTCTTAAGGAAAAATTTAGATCTGCATAAAAGGTTTGGATGATCATCCAAGTAGTCAGTCCATGGGTGCGACAATTCTTTACCAAAGATTTCATTCTTTCCCAAGCTTGAGCAACATGATCATTATCAGATTGTTTAAAATTCATAATGCTACTTATTAAAGATATAATCTTAGCAGGAGGATAATATTTTTCAATGAAAGCATATTTACATTTAGTCCAAGAATCTATGCTATTTCTAGGCAAATATAGCAACCATTCTTTAGCTATTCACCTCAAAGAGAAAGGAAACAATTTCAGTTTAATAATATCTCCATCTATATCCTTACACTTTTGCATCTCACAAAGTTCAACAAAATTATTAAGGTGAGCATCAACATCATAAGTACTAACACCAGAAAATTGCTCCCTCATAACAAGATTTAACGGGTTTGGCTTAATTTCATAAAAATCTGCATTAGGAGCAGGTGGAGCAATAGGTGTACAAATAAAATCATTGTTGTTTGTGCTAGTAAAGTCACACAACTTAGTGTTCTCATGATTACCCATTTTAGCAATATTAAAAAAGGATGACAAAAATAACAACTATAATAAGAACTAATTTTTTTTTGTTTTTTATTTAAAGAAGCTAACAAGACAAAATAAAATAAACTAAGCAAAACAATAACAAAGTAAAAAAGAACGGAGGTGAGAGACTCCCCTTGCAGAAATCCTCTTCCTCCCCGGAAACGGCGTCATTAAAGAGCTTGATGGCATGTGGACACACGTTCGTTGGGAGACCCCAACAGGAAGGTATGATGAGTACATCAACAAGATCTTCCCTTAGTAAGAAACCAAGGTTTAATCGGACCAGTAGGAGAAAGAAATCACTTCTGAAGTTTGTTGCCAGGTCGCGCTACCAGTCTCAGCAGCAACGTGGAATCTGCACACAACACAACCAAGATACTTTGCCCCAACGAAACAGTGAGTTTGTCCATCTCACCGGTCTTGCTGAAAACAAAGGATATACGTATAGTGTGGGAAATGATGTTTGTTTGCAGTGAACGAAATGAGAATAGTGTTTGCAGTGAAAAAGAACAGTGTTTGTAGTAGGTTGTATTATTAGTGTTAAAGAATGGACCGGGGTCCACAGTTCACTAGTGGTGTCTCTCCATAACAGATAAATAATATGCTGGGTGAACAAATTACAGCTGGGCAATTGACAAATAGAGAAAGCATTGTAATGCATATACATGACATGATGAATACTATGAGATTCATTTGGGCATTACAACATAATACATAGACTGTTATCCAACTGCATCTATGACTAATAATCCACCCTCAGGACGTTATCTGGGCAAACTTTGAGTATTAAGTTGCAACCAACAGATTATTGTATTAAGTAAAGTGTGTAATGTAAACAACACAATTATCCTTAGACAAAGCATTGTTGTTTTACTCCTAGTGGCAACAACATATCCACAATCTTAGAAGTTATTGTCACTCTCCCATATTACCGGAGGCATGAACCCACTGTCTAGCATAAATACTCCCTCTTGGAGTCACAATCATCTACTTGGTCAGAGCATCCACTAGCAACGGAGAGCATGCAAGATCACAAATAACATATATGCTAGATCTATAATCAACATGACATAGTATTCAATATTCATTGGATCCAAGCAAACCCAACATGTAGCATTACAATAAGATCATCATGATCATGTTAGGCAGCTCACAAGATCTAAACAATATGAAACAAAATAGGAGAAGACAACCATCTAGCTACTGCTATGGACCCGTAGCCCAAGGATGAACTAGTCACACATCACTCTGGAGGCAGGCATGGTGATGAAGAGCCCTTCGGTGATGATTCCCCTCTCCTGTAGGGTACCGGGAAGAGCTTCAGAACCCTCCCGAATAAGGGTTCAATACGGCGGCGGCTACAGAACTTTTTGTGGATGGAGGCTCGGGTACTTAGGGTTTTCCCGAGGAAGGCATTATATAGGCGAAGGACGATGTCGGTGGGCGCCAGGGGGCCCACTCCACGTGGTGGCGCGGCCAGGGGGCACACCGCTATATGGTGTGGCTGTCTGCGTGGCCCCCTTCGGGTCTCCTTCAGTCTCTGTGTACGTGACAGCAAAATAGGGACTTCGGCTTTTGTTTCATCCAATTCCGATAATATTTCTAGAACAACTTTTATGAAATACAAAAAAAGCAGAAAACAGGAGCTGGCACCGTGGCATCTTCTCAACAGGTTAGTCCAGAAAATGCATAAAAATGCTATGAAGTTTATAGAAAACATGTAGCAATTGGCATAATATCAACTTGGAACATCGGAAATTATAGATAATTTGGAGACGTATCAAGGACAAAAAGGATTTAAGCTTGGGTATGCTTGATACGATTCAAACGTATCTATAATTTTTGATGCTCCATGCTTGTTTTATACCAATTTCTACATGTTTTCTTTACACTCTATAGCATTTTTATGCATTTTCTGGGACTAAGCTATTAACAAGATGCCACAGTGCCAGTTCATGTTTTCTACTGTTTTTCTATTCCAGATAATTACTTAAGGAAATATTCTCGGAATCGGATGAAACAAGGACCCGACCTCCTATTTTTTTACGACACGTAAACAAAGTCCAAAGCAGAGACAGAGGAGGACACCGAGGTGGCCACACACATGCCATGGTATCGGCCCACCCCTGGCCACGCCACCACATGGTGTGGGCCCCTCGGGCGCCCACCTACATCGCCCTTTCGCCTATATATTTCCCCCGACGTGAAAACCCTAAAGGAACCAGGCTCCATCCACGAAAAGTTCCGTAGCTCCGCCTCCATCGAAGACAAGTTTTGGGGGACAAAAATCTCTGTTCCGGCACCCTGCCGGGACGGGGAATTGCCCCCGGAGCCATCTCCATCGACTCCACTGCCATCTTCATCGATGTTGTTGACTCCCATGATGAGAAGGGAGTAGTTCTCCCCTGAGGATTAGGGCTCTACCAATACCTATGTGGTTTATCTCTCTCTCCCATGGTGTGATATTTATGTGATCATGAGCTTTGTAATCTAGTTGAATAAGTAGATGTTACTCTTCATCTATTATGCTATTCAAGTGGTTTTATTAATGTGAACTCCGGAGTCACCTTGTCCCACGGTGTGAAGGTGATAGTGTGCGCACCGTGTGTGACTCTTAGGATAAAGTTTATAGAAATACTTATCATGGGTTATAATTTTTGTTGGATGTCTTTATGAAATTGTGGTGTCTATCTAGAACCATCTAGGGCACTCAAGGTGATAGTGTGGGATTACTAGGTGGGGAATGCGACTTTAAGGTGTGCTTTTGCATCCCTACGCGGTGAATTGGTGTTTATTATTGATACGTCTCAAACGTATCCATAATTTCTGATGTTCCATGTTGTTTTCTTGCCATATGCTACATGTTTCTTATACACTTTGTGTCATTTTTATGGATTTTCTGGGACTAACCTGCTGACAAGATGCCACAGAGCCAGTTCCTGTTTTCTGCTGTTTTTAGTTTCAGAAAATTTGTTCTGGAAATATTCTCGGAATTGGACAAAACAAAACCCAGAAGTCTTAGGAAGTCGTCACGTACACGGAGTCCGGAGGAGACCTGGAGGGGGGCCTCAGAGCCCCCCACACCATGAGGCGGCGCGCCCCCCTCTAGCCGCGCCTAGGGGAAGTGTGGGCCCCTTGGCTGCCCACCGACATTGCCCTCTCGCCTATTTATACCTCTCGGAGGGTTAACCCTATATACAAGAGACTTTTCCACCAAAAACATCCGCAGCCGCCATCATCGTCAACCCTAGTTCGGGAGGGTTCTGGAGCTCTCCTCAGCAAAACCCTGCCGGGAGGGGGAATCATCACCGGAGGGCTCTTCATCACCATGCCTGCCTCCGGAGTGATGCGTGAGTAGTTCATCCCTAGACTACAGGTCCCTAGCAGTAGCTAGATGGTTGTTCTATCGTCTTTATGCCTCATGTTTAGATCTTGTGAGCTTCCTAACATGATCAAGATCATCTTATTGTAATGCTACATGTTGGGTTTGCTGGGATCTGATGAATATTGAATGCTATGTCCAATGATTATCAATCTATCATGTTGTTTTCATGTGTATGTTATTTATGATCTTGCATGCTCTCCGTTACTAGTAGATGCTTGATACGTCGAAAACGTATCTCCTTTTCCGAACACTTTTCTTATTTTTTCCCTCTAAACTTGTGTGTTTTGAATGCAACTAACATGGACTAACGCTGTTTTCAGCAGAATTACCTTGGTGTCTCGTTTTTGTGCAGAAAAATCAACTTTTGGGAAATTTCCCAGAAAAGACCCCATTGGTCTTAAAACACCGGAAGACACCGGGAGCCAGAAGGGGGCCAGGAGAGGGGCTAGAGGGGGGGCCACACCACCCCCTGGCGCTCTCCTAGGCCGCGCCACCTAGTGGTGTGGGCCACTCCCACACCCCCTCGGGCTCCCCTTTCGACTATATATTACCTTCAACCCTAAAACCCGAGGGGGTCGAGAGTTTTCCAGAAAGAAGTCCGTAGCTCCGCCGCCATCACGAATCCTTTTTCGGGGTTCAGAAACTCCGTTCTGGTACCCTGCCGGGACGGGGAATTGGAGGAGATCATCGCCATCGTCATCACCAACGCCTCTCCATCGACCATCCATGTTTCCCTCATCCATGTGTGAGTAATTCCCCCACTGTAGGCTGAAGGGGATGGTAGGGATTAGATGAGATTGTTCATGTAATAATGCCATGATTGTTAGGGCATAGTGCCTAGTATCCTTTATTAGTGCTATTGACATTGCTGCAACTTGTTATGCTTAATGCTTGTCACTTTGGGCCCGAGTGACATGATCTCAGATCTGAACATGTTATTGAATCATGATGATAATTATTGTTTCTTGATCATACCTGCAAGTGGTTTACACATATCGTTGTCCGGAACCCGAGGCCCCGAAGTGACAGAAATTGGGACAACCGGAGGGGATGGCTGTGATGTGAGGATCACATGTGCTCATGGAGTGTTAATGCTTTTCTCCGGTGTTCTATTAAAAGGAACACCTTAATTACCAGTAGTTCCCTTGAGGCCCCGCTGAAAATGGTCTGGTAGGACAAAAGATGTTGTGCAAGTTCTAATTGCGAGCATGTACGACAATTTACGGAATACATGCCTATGGTTTCTTAGTGCTTAGATGCTTTATATTATTTATCTGCAATGCCCATGTCTTGATTATTATATGAACTATCTTATCCATGCAACGCCCGTTCATCTATCCCTATGCCTATAGTATTTAATCCCGTTGTTTACTTCAAACACTACTGATGCTGTTTTCATTTCACTGCTGCTATTATTTCACTACTACTGCTACTATAAAACTGTTACTACTGATAAACCACTACGAACAAGTCCACTTTCAGGTGCAGGTGAATTGACAACTCACTTGTTAAGGCTCACAAATATTCTTTGGCTCCCCTTGTGTCGAATCAATAAATTTGGGTTTTACTTCCCTCGAAGACTATTGCGATCCCCTATACTTGTGGGTCATCAAGACTATTTTGTGGCGCCGTTGCCGGGGACCATAGCTTTATTTGCGAGCTCACCGGAGTGTACTATTATCTACTGCCAATCATTCATCATGGGTAAGACTCGTGATGGAAAGTTTCCTATATTACCATCCACTACAAGAAGAGGTACAACTCTTAACACCTCTGTTGCTCTTGATTCACCGTCTGTTATGAGTAAGCTGCTTACACCACCACGTACACATGCTACACATGCTACTTTTGCTGAATCTGAAAATACTTCTGATACTTTTGATGATTCTTCTACTGTGCTTGATGAGAGTGATTTTCTCGGTCCTTTCTTAGATGCTACTATTGCTAAAGCAAAAAATAATGCAAACACTGAAACTCCTGATAAAAATCCGGTTACTCCTGCTGTTTCACCTGAGCTTAGAGAGAATCCTAGTGCTGATTTTTATGATTCCTATATTGAACTTAATGATGATCTTATTGATGAAATACATGCTATGAAGGATAAAGATGCTGTTATAAGTCTTATTGAAAGTCGTGCTGTTAAATATAAATTATCTCCTGATGCTAAGTTTGCCACTTCTCCCATTAATATTAGGGATAAGGATTATGATTTCTCTCTTGATTTATCTTATATATCTATTGTTGAGAAAGAACCTTCTTGTGGTACTGGAAATGAAAGTGCTATGAAACATATGAATGAGCTCTCCTCTTTGACTAGTTTATTCTCTGATGATCTTAAGAAACGTATCTACTTTGTTGCTAAAATATTCCCTTTCTCATTAAAAGATGAAGCTAATACTTGGTTTAATAATTTGTATCCAGGATCTATTGATAGTCCTATTGGTTTGGTTAATGTTTTCTTTCAGAAATATTTTCCTGCTAGTGCTCAACTTGCTGCTTTACAAAATATATTTAATTTCAAGCAATTGGAAGGAGAGAAATTGCCTGTATCTTGGGCAAGGTTCTGTTCTTTAGTTAGGGCTACACCTGGGCATAAGCTAGAAAATACTGAACTTCTTGATATATTCTATAATGGACTAACGGTTGAATCTAGGACATACATGGATAGTTGTGCTGGTTGTGTTTTCAAGCAAAGAACTCCAGATGAAGCTGAGGAATTAATGGCTAGAATAATCCAAAATCATGATGATTAGACTATGGTTGAGCCTGAGCCGACCCCTACTCCAGTATCAACACCAACACAAACACCCAAGAAGAGGGGAATGGTTGAATTAAATGATGAAGTGATGATAGAAGCCAAGAAATATTTTAAACAGAGGGGTATTAAATCTGAAGATGTGAAGAATCTTCCACCTATAGAAGAATTATGTAAGCCAATCCCTCACTCAGCCACCATGGAGGTACACTCTCTCCAACATTTTGATAGTAGAGATATTCCCTATAATAAACCCCCTGATCAATGTTTAGATGAATTTGACAATTATGTTATTAAGCAAGATAATTTTAATATGAGAGTGCTGATACGTCATAAACGTATCCTTAATTTCTGATGTTCCATGTTGTTTTCATGTTGTTTCCCACATGTTTTCCTTACACTTTATGTCATTTTTATCGATTTCCCGGGACTAACCTATTGACAAGATGCCACAGAGCCAGTTCCTGTTTTCTGCTGTTTTAGTTTCAGAAAAGTTGTTCTAGAAATATTCTCGGAATTGGAAAATTCGAAAGCCAGAAGTCTTAGAAGTCCCGGAAGCATCCAGAAGTCCCGAAGAGCCCCGGAGGGGGGCCACACCATAGGGTGGTGCCACCACCCCCTGGCCGCGCCACCTGGTGGTGTGGGCCCCCTGGCCACCCCCGGCATCGCCCTTTCGCCTATATATACTCCCCGATGCATAAACCCTAGAAGAATTGACCTTTTACACAAAATACATTTGTAGCTCAGCCGCCGCCGCCGACAAGTTTCGGGGGACATATATCTGTTCTGGCACCCTGCCGGTATCTATGTGGTTCATCTCTCTCTCCCATAGTGTGATCTATATGTGACCATGAGCTTTGTAATCTAGTTGAATAAGTAGATTTTACTATGCTACTCAAGTGTTTTATTAATATGAACTTTGGAGTCACCTTGTCCCGCGGTGTGAAGGTGACAGTGTGCACATCGTGTGTGTCTCCTCTATGAATTGTGGTGTTTGTCTAGTACCTTCTAGGGCGCTCATAGTGACAGCGTGGGGTTAACTAGACATGTGAATGGTTACTTTAAGGAATTCTTTTTGCATCCCTACTCAATGAGTAGTGTTCGTTATCCAACCGGAGAGGGTTAAGAGTAGCATAGTGAAGAGAAGATACTTAGTTATTCAATTATGTGATCATTGTTGAGAGTGTCCACTAGTGAAAGTAGGATCCCTAGGCCTTGTTTCCAAGCATTGAAACACTGTTTTCTTCCTGTTCTGATACATGTTTTCTTGCTTCCATATTTATTTCATTTTGCTATTATTACTTATAACCATCCATATTACCCGCATTTCACTATTTCTTCGCCGAACTAGTGCACCTATATACCTGACAAGTATATTGGGTGTGTTGGGGACACAAGAGACTTCTTGTATCTTAATTGCAGGGTTGCTTGAGAGGGATATCTTTGACCTCTACCTCACTGAGTTCGATAAACCTTCGGTGATCCACTTAAGGGAAACTTGTTGCTGTTCTACAAACCTCTCCACTTGGAGGCCCAACACTGTCTACAAGAATAGAAGCGTGCGTAGACATCAAGCTCTTTTCTGGCGCCGTTCCAGGGAGGTAAGGTAAAAGGCTCTCACATCCTTGGGTGTGAGTGCTCGAAGTTATTTCCTTTAGATTCTGCAATTATATCTTTTTTTTCTTGTTTTCACTAGTTAGTCTTATTTTTACTTGTTGCTTGTTTTTATTTTTACTAGTTAGTCTTAATGGAAAACAAAAAAAATATGAGAGAGCTTTATTTGCATTCTAGTAGCAATGTTATTAGCATTAATTATTTGGATACCATTATTTCTAGTACTATGGAAAAGTCTAAGCTTGGGGAAGCTAGTTTCTATAAACTTTTTATTTCCCCAGCTTTAGAGGAGAAAATTTGCTCTGATGATACTTTATCTCCCATATGTGATAAATCTAATGATGATTGTGATATTTTTAATCCTCCTACTGAAAGCATTCCTTTTAAAATACCCAAGAATTTTTTTGAACTTTTCATGGATAACCGCTATCTTGGAGATGGAATTGTCCATCCTCGTGATCATTTACTCTTTATACATGAATTATGAGGGTTGTTCAAGTGTGCAGGTATTTCAATGGACCAAGTTAAGAGGAGGTTGTTCTCTTTGTCTCTTAAGGACAAAGCAAGGGAGTGGTATGAGCTGCTAGATGATCCTCATCATTTGGAGTGGAAGGATCTTGAATCTCTATTTTACTCTAAATTTTATTCCTCTCATCAACTGTATTTAGATAGGAATTACATTTATAATTTTTTTCCTCGTGATGGAGAAAGCATTGCTCAAGCTCGGGGAAGACTTAAAACATTAATACTTAAATTTCCTAACCATGATCTTCCTAAGGAAATAATTGTTACTAATTTTTATGCAAGGCTTTCAGGACATTACAGGGATTATCTAGATGCATGTTCAGTGGGTTCTTTCTCAAGTAAGAAGGTTGAAGCTAAATGGGATCTTCTTGAAACAATTGAAACCAATAATGAAGGTTGGAATAACGACAAAGGTATAAACTATGAGTATGATTGCATTAAGTCTTTCGTTGAAACTGCTGATTTTCAAGAGCTTAGTTCTAAATATGGTCTTGATCCTCAAATGATTATTGGTTGGTATAGATCCTTTGCTTCTTATATTAATGTTCCTAAATCAAATGGGGACATACATCATGAACCGTTTAAAGACACTTGCATGAAAAATGAAACTGTTATTAATGATTGCAATGGACATGCTCAAACTTCTGAAAGTACTATTTCTTATAAGCATGTTAATTTTTGTGGAGCACTTAGACCTTGTGAAAAGAATCAAACTGTAGAAAAATATTGCATCCATCATAGGAATGAAAAAACTAGAAAGTGGGATAGGGATCTAAATGATCTTGGTGAAAAAGTTTGTGCCCTTTATGCTTTTATTTCTGAACTTTGCTGTAAAGTGGGTCATTTTAATTTTCAATGCTCAAGCCATGATATTAGCCTTTTGAATCCTATGAGCACTGCAAGTTTGTATTATGATGACATGATCACCCCTAATGAGCATGATGAACTTACATTATTTTTGGGGTGTGAAGAGTTATTAAGAAAAACTTCTTTCATTGATATGAGTGCTTTTGATATGAATAGTGTCTTGCATGAATGCCATCTTTATTGTGTTGAAAATTGCCATGCAAATACTTACATACAAAATATTCTAAAAGAGGAAACTTTACAAAAATATGATAGGGCTAATATTTGTTTTCATCTTATTAATGAAGAGGAGGAATCCTCCAAGGTTTGTTCTATTATTTTTGACAATAAACCAGGGTATGTGGAGAAGCTTCCTTTGAAGCCGCTCCCTCCTATAGAGAGTAAGAAGAAGAAGAAAAAGAAGAAGAGGAGGAGTAAAAGGAGAGAGGTAACGGTATCTCCCCCTAAGCATGTTGCTCCCATTATAGTTTTTGATGAGTCTGAACTCGATGATCTTCCTATGCCTGCTATTTATGAAAGTGATCATAATTGGGAGAAACATACTACTTTTGATATTGAAAATCTCTTTGGTACCAATTCTAAAAATGATGATAATTGCTGTACTATTAGTACAATACATGTTCCTTCCAATGATGATGAAGAAAGCTCTGAGCTTGTGGATGATGTGTTTGAAAATCCTTTTGCTACTGATGATTGTATGCTTGATATATCTCTTTCTAGTAAAAATGATGATATTGCTTATGATGATACTATGCCTCTAGTATTTGATAACTATTATAAAAGATGCTATAAAATAGGCTATGATTACAATTATCCTTATGAAACTTGTCATATTTATGGAAGGATTACCCAAAACCATTTCCCTAATATACAACTTGTCTATTATGTTGGAGTTCTTTATGATGATTGCATTGATAAATATGATATTTTCAGTCCACCTACTATTAAGGAGAAAATTAATAATGATTACAATAAGCCTCCTATGTTTGATGATTATGGTGATGAGAATGATAATGATAGCTATTCTGTTGAATTTGCTCCCACTGCTATTAATAAGAATGACTATGCTTATGTGGAGAGTATTAATTCTTTTATGCATGTGGCCTGTGACAAACATGTTTTATGTGATAGATATGTTGTTAATTTTATTCATGATGCTACTGAAAGTTATTATGAGAGAGGGAAACATGGTTTTATGCATCTCAACAATATTAAGTTTCCCCTCTTTATGTTGAAATTTTTGATGTTGCACTTATTTTGTCTTCCTATGCTAGTCACTTTGTGCTTCGTTAACTTGTTTTTCTACAAGATTCTTTTTCATAGGAAGTGGGTTAGACTTAAATTTGTTTTATATTTTCTTCTTGATGCTCTCTTATTGTGCTTCAACTCTTATTATTATGTGAGCATCTTTTAAAAATCAGTATGCCTAGCTGAAAGGCGTTAAAGAAAAGCGCTACCGGGAGACAACCCGTTTTATTTCTCCGTTTTCAACCCGTTTTCCGTTGTTTTATTTTGTTTTCTATACTCCTGGGTGTTGTCTATTTCCTTACAAACCCCTCTGTATCTTTTATTTTGTGTCTTTGTTGATCCAAGTAAAGCCTCTAGTGGAAAGTTGAGGCTATATTTCGGATTTCTGCGCAGGAAACAGATTTATGCTGTCCACTGTTTATTCCGTATAAAATCACAGAAAAATCAAAATGACCTGAGTTTTGTTTTGCGTAATCCTGGGATGCATACGCAAGTTTTCTTAGTTGACCACTTTTTTATTTTAGCAACAGAAGATTTTCGAAAAAAATCATCTTTACCTACTGTCCTGTTTTGACAGATTTCTGCCAATAATTCCATTTGCCTCTTAATCTTTTTCTTTTGGTGTTTTTTTTTTTGAGAAAAAGAGTTTTAAAAGAAGTTGTGACAGTATATAATGTGTTTATTAGTGTTAGGATTGTGTTTAAACTGAACCATGTGAATTTATTATTTCGATTTCACTAACGTTGCTAATGAAGATTGTGAGAAGTTTGGTGTGAACGAAGTTTTCAAGGGTCAAGAGAAGAGGATGATATGATGTGATCAAGAAGAGTGAATATACTAAGCTTGGGGATGCCCCGGTGGTACATCCCAGAAAATTCCAAGCAGACCCAAGCGTTTAAGCTTGGGGATGCCCAAGGCATCCCCTTCTTCATCGATAAATTATGAGGTCACTTCAAGTGAAACTATATTTTTATTCGGTCACATCTTATATGCTTTACTTGGAGCATATTTTATTTTTGTTGTCAATTTGTTTAGTTTTATTTGCTGTAGTTTATTGTTGGATCTTATCATACTTGTGTGGGAGAGACACACACTCCGTTTTCATTGCTTAGAACACTCTAGTTTTCATTCTTAGTGTTCTATGAGTGTTCAATTTTTGCTAGTACTACGTTTAGCCTTTGTTTTCATGCATCTCTTATTCAGAGATGTTTGTTTTAGTAGTGTTATGTGATTACTCTCATGTTTTCTTGCTGTATCATGTATAGTATTTTTGTTAAAACATATTTTGTATGGTGCTTGTTGGGAAAAGAAACTGCTGCTTGAAGTAGAATTTTTAATAGTGCAAGTAGAAGCTTATATAAACTGTTGCTAGAACTTTTTCATGCCATGCTAAATGTAATTTTAGTTCAAAAGCCTTGTGGATCTTGAGTAGCATGAATAGCCTCAAATAGATGAGAGTGTTTAATATGTCATTGAAAGATTCATGAGTTGTTCTTGTCATAAGGAAGCATAAATTTATGGTATTCTCTTTCGAATGTTTTATTTGGTTGACTTGGCGCATGCTCACACCATGTTTATGACTATGAACCAGTCACGAACAGCCTTCATGAACACTTAGTTTTTGAACTATGATACCGCTTATGCTTTAATTAATGATGTTTATGTCTCTATGCATGATTATGGCTCTTATGCTCTCTTGATTTGTCGCTCCCAGTCTTTTGCTAGCCTCCACCTGTACTGAGTATGAGCTGTACTCGTGCATCCAAATCCCTAAAACCAAAATTTTCCCATTGTGTCCACCATACCTACCTACATGTGGTATTTAACTACCACTCCAAAGTAAATTGCTCATGTGTTGCCTTTAAAACTTTCAAAACTACTCCTGCTTTATGTTCCTGTTTTTGCTCATGAGGACGTCAATGGAGAATCTTTATCTCACTTGTTGATTGGATTTCACACCCTGGACTAGTGGCTTCATCCGCTTATCCAAATGATAGAAGAGCTGGTAGCGGGGTTCCTAGCCCCAAATTAATACATACAAAATCTCTTCACTATTTTTGCCCCTGATTTATCAGTCAAAGCATAATTGTGTAAACAAAAGAGAAAGAGGGATGACCTTCTACCCAGATGCGTCCTTCAAATGGGAGCCGCTCTTGTGAATCCAGTTGGCTTGTGACATACTGTATTTTCTGTTTACCATTCGTTGACATTAGCATACATCTCCCAAAATATAGACACTCCTCCACGGTATGTGATTGTTGGCAGGCACCCGAGGATTCGGTTAGCCATGGTTTGTTAAAGATGGATGGGAGGAGTGTCAAAATTTTAATACCTCTGTTTAATAAAATAAAAAGCTCTAGCACATGAGTGATCCCTGCTTCCCTCCGTGAAGGGCCTTTCTTTTAATTTTATGTTGAGTCTCCATCTTCTAACTTTATGCACAGTTGAGAGAGCATTTTTGCCACTCTTAGTTCCATGTGCACTGTCCCATAAACATCAATAATTACATCGTGATGTGATATTATTTGTTCTTAAATTATTTGCTCTAGTCTTCCTCATGAACTTTGAAGGTGTCCTGGCATTTATGTTTTTCCCCACTCTTAAGGACTAGCGAAATATCACTTTTCCATGCTTTCTCTACACCTGAAACAAAGGTTTATCTTTCTTTGCATTATTATTCATAATCCTTTATTTGAGATACTCTTCATGATGAAAAGTGATTGCTTTGCTTTATTATTAAAGTTCTATTTATCATGTTTGTGTTTGAAGTTCTATGATCTCAGCTTGCATATGCCTTTCATTTTTATGATCAAGATTATGTTAGTAGCATGTCACCTTATAAATTATTGTTGTATAGTTTACCTACTCAAGGAAGAGTAGGAACTAAGCTCGGGGATGCTTGATACGTCATAAATGTATCCTTAATTTCTGATGTTCCATGTTGTTTTCATGACGTTTCCCACATGTTTTCCTTACACTTTATGTCATTTTTATCGATTTCCCAGGACTAACCCATTGACAAGATGCCACAAAGCCAGTTCCTGTTTTCTGCTGTTTTAGTTTCATAAAAGTTATTCTGGAAATATTCTCAGAATTGGGCGATTCGAAAGCCAGAAGTCTTAGAAGCCCCGGAAGCATCCAGAAGTCCCGAAGTGCCCCGGAGGGGGGGGGCACACCATAGGGTGGCGCCACCACTCCCCTGGCCGCGCCACCTGGTGGTGTGGCCCCCTGGCCACCCCCCGGCATCGCCCTTTCGCCTATATATACTCCCCGATGCATAAACTGTAAAAGAATCGACCTTTTCCACAAAATACATCTGTAGCTTCGCCGCTGCCGCCGACAAGTTTCGGGGGACAGATCTCTGTTCTGGCACCCTGCCGGGACGGGGAAGTGCCCCCGGAAGCCATCTCCATCGACTCCACCGCCATCTCCATCACCATTGCTGTCTCCTATGATGAGGAGAGAATAGTTCTCCCCCGAGGCTGAGGGCTCTACCGGTAGCTATGTGGTTCATCTCTCTCTCCCATGGTGTGATCTATATGTGATCGTGAGCTTTGTAATCTGGTTGAATAAGTAGATGTTACTCTTCGTCTTATGCTACTCAAGTGTTTTATTAATATGAACTTTGGAGTCACCTTGTCCCGTGGTGTGAAGGTGACAGTGTGCACATCGTGTGTGTCTCCTCTATGAATTGTGGTGTTTGTCTTGTACCTTCTAGGGCGCTCATAGTGACAGCGTGGGGTTAACTAGACATGGGAATGCTTACTCTAAGGAATGATTTTTGCAGCCCTACGCAATGATTAGTGTTCGTTATACAACCAGAGAGGGTTAAGAGTAGCATAGTGAAGAGAAGATATTTAGTTATTCAATTATGTGATCATTGTTGAGAGTGTCCACTAGTGAAAGTAGGATCCCTAGGCCTTGTTTCCAAGCATTGAAACATTGTTTTCCGCATGTTCTGCTACATGTTTGCTTGCTGCCATATTTATTTCAGATTGCTATTATTAATTATAACCATCCATATTACTCGCATTTCACTATTTCTTCGCCGAACTAGTGCACCTATATACCTGACAAGTATATTGGGTGTGTTGGGGACACAAGAGACTTTTTGTATCTTAATTTCAGGGTTGCTTGAGAGGGATATCTTTTACCTCTACCTCCCTGAGTTCGATAAACCTTGGGTATCCACTTAAGGGAAACTTGCTGTTGTTCTACAAACCTCTGCACTTGGAGGCCCAACACTGTCTACAAGAATAGAAGCGTGCGTAGACATCAAGTGCAAAACCACCTAACGGAAAAACCTAGAGCTATTGATAATTTGCATGGTATTATAGAAAGAACCTCTAATGATGTTAAAATGCTCGTTAAACATTTTCAAATGGTTCAAACTCAAATTGATCAACTTGCTAAAGTGAAAAAAGATTTGCTAGTTAATGCTTCTAAAGAAAAACATGCTTATGAAATAAGAACTAGAAGTGGTATTGCTACACAAGATCCTTTATATCCTGAGAGACATCCTAAAAGAATTGAACAAGATTCTCAGCAAACTAATAATAATGTTATTCATACTAAGAAGAAAAAGAAGAAGAAACATAAAACTGCTGTAGAATCCTCTGAACTTGCTAAAGATCCTAATACTATATCTATTTCTGATGCTAAAACTGAAAGTGGTAATGAGGAGAAAAATGTTTCTGATAAAAAAGAAATTGAAGAGGAACCTGAAAAGAAAACTAAAAATACAAAGTACACCAAGGAAGATTTTAATGCTAATAAACATGGTAATGAGAGAGAACCTTGGGTACAAAAACCAATGCCTTATCCTAATAAGAAACACAAATCAAAAGAAGAAGAACATTATAACAAGTTTTGTGAGTGGATGAAACCTTTGTTCTCAAAAATTCCTTTAACTGATGCTATTAAATTGCCTCCTTATGCAAAATATATGAAATATATTGTCTCTAACAAAAGGAAGATTCCTAATAAGGAAATCTCCACTATGCTTGCTAATTACTCTTTTAGTGGTAAGGTTCCTGAGAAGCTTGGAGATCCTGGTATACCAACTATTCGCTGTTCTATTAAAAATAATTATGTTAGAACTGCTTTGTGTGATTTGGGAGCTGGAGTTAGTGTCATGCCTTTTACTCTCTATAGATAACTCCTCCTAGAAAAATTGATACCAACTGATATATCTTTGCAAATGGATGATAAGTCTACTGCCATTCCTGTGGGTATATGTGAGGATGTTCTTGTTCAAGTTGCTAATAATTGTCTGATATTAACTTACTTTGTTGTGTTGGAAATGCCTGAAGATGATAATATGTCTATTATTCTTGGAAGACCTTTTCTTAATACTGCAGGGGCTGTTATTGATTGCAATCAAGGAAAAGTTACTTTTAATGTTAATGATAAAGAGCACACTGTTTATTTTCCCAAGAAGATTGATAAGAAATATGGTCTAAATTCAATTGAAAATATTGAGACCATCAAGATTGGAGAATTTTATTGTCCCATTCCAGTACCACCTGATGACTCCCAAGTGCAGGAGATCAATTGTAGTACCTTTCGATAAGTATTTGAGTGTCGAACCCATGAGGAGCTGAAGGTAAGCTATCTATTCTCTAAAGCCCTATAACCCTCTTATATGGATGTTTATGCAAAGCAATAAGTTTGACTAAAAGGAACTAACTAATTAAAAGCAAGTGACGTGGAGTGTGGTTTGTCTAGTAACTAGTGAAGCAAGTTTCTAAAGCAAGTTTCACAAGTAGCAAGCAGCAAATATCTCAAGTTTCTCAAGGGAGCAAGTGTTCTAGCAATAGGTGTTTCGTTCGTGTGGTTGTCACAATTAGTGAAGCACATGTTTTAGTCTTAGTTGTTTCTTCTAGGAAGGAGCCACGAATAGGTATAGTCGAGTAAATGATCTACAACCCATTATGATGGATCATGTGGCCAAGTAAATGACTGCACAAGATTGATTAAGACATAAAGTCCCACCATAGCCTTACGTTCTAAGGTCCCCTATATATATCCCCCAATAACTTAACTTTGTGGCTCGGTCTCAAGTTACTGTCACTCCCAAGTCACCACCACTCCATTATGCTACCGGTGATCACCTTACATGCATTCCCCAACATATGCGTGTACTCATATATTGTACATAAAGACAATCATAGAAGATAACAAACTTGTATGCAACCAATCAACGAACTATTTCACCATTGCCAAGAACAATTCACTACTCAAACATAGATGGGGAGACACAATACATCAAGGGAATATAGTATTGCATCATACATCGTGTTTGCCAAGAGATTACAGTGGAGAGATGGAGCTGATCTTGCTATAGATGTTGATGATGAACACGCCGGAGGGGGGTGGAGCCCTCCGGGGGTGATCCCGGCAGCGTTTCCCCCCTCTGATCTTCTCCGGCGGTAGACTTCTGTCTCTCTGTTTCGTGGTTTCGTCTCTCGGCGCCGCCCCCTCCTCGAAAAGGCCAGGGGACCCTTTATATAGTCGTTTTTAGGTCACGAGACACTCGGGAGAAGAAAGATCGACGGCATCGGAGCCACGGGGGCAAAAAGGGGGCCTCTCACACGGCCAAGGAATATGGCCGCGTGGAGGGTCCTATTTGCCACCTGGTTGGCCTTTTGGCCCTCTACTTCGGCCCATGGTCTTCGCCTCAAAAATTCTGAACCGTGCTCTTTGGCCTTGCCCTTTTTGGAGTCCCGAAGCTCCCGGAAAGTCTGAAACACTAAAAAGTACGTTTTCTGGAAAAACAGGGTTAGAACCAAAAGAAGGGGGATTGTTTAGAAAATCCCCCAAATCATTATAAAACATGAATATAAGTTGCTAATATGTAGGAAAAACAAGTAATAACATGCAAAGTTCATGTATGCATTTTACATGCATCAACATCCCCAAGCTTAACCCATGCTCGTCCTCGAGTATGAAGGTGATAAAACTAACATGGACTTTGCATATTGAAACAATCATGGGATATCAAGGAGGATTATTCATTCTACATATAATCAAATGATTAATACTAGAAATGAGTAGCAATATACAATTCATGTTGTAAGAAATATCAAATATGCAAGCAAAGATGCTTCATGAAAGTTCACAAAGTGTATAATGAAATAAAAGCACTATGGACCAAATGCATACACAAAATGAAAAATAAAATCCTATATTGGTCAAAGAATAGCATAATGGAAAATAGAAAATATGGTGGACACTTTGGAGAAAATTGAGTAGAGGTAAAACATGATCAAGTCTTATTTAGCCTCTAAATTATTCAACTAAAATTACTAATTGAAATGTGGTATCCATTGATCTAGGACTCTCATTTCCCCTTTATCACTAGCATCTTAAATGGTGAATGTTGAAGTAATGTGAATGACAAGGTGGTTGAAAGCCTCATGTCCCGTGAGTGTGAAAACCTACTCCATGATTACTCAACTTAAGATTCCTAATAAGCTTTGTACAATCATAATAAGTATTAATGACATCGTAGAGAACCGCAAAGAGGTACCTGTTTCCCCATGACATGGAAACAAGCCCATGTCACAATGACAAGACAAACAAACGGAATAGACTCATCATCCTTTTTATTTTCATTCACTATTATGCATAGCTTCTTATTTTATTGTAGGATGTGTTGTAGAGTCACTCAAGATGTAAGTAAATTTCCACCATGATAAAGCATGGCTTGGGTTAGCGGTCCAATGCGTTTCTCTAGTCATATAGATACTTACTCATCAAAACTTACTATTCCTCTATTTCATTTCGGCATGGCAGGAGTCCAAAAAAAAGTACATGATATCAACCAAATGTAAGTTTTTGTGCAATGTTGAAAGCTTTCCGGTGATACACGTTTATAGCTAGCTCCCAACCACACACTTGTCAAACGCAAAACTTGTGGCTCCCATTATTGGGTCATGTTTATTAGATGCATAAAAAGTAAAGTGTGCCTTCAAAAGTTCGTGAGAGTCCTATCCCAAGTTCAACCCATGACAATTAATAAAGTGAATATCTTAATTTAGAACATAAATAACACAATAAAATGGTGAACATACTCAGAATAGCAATGAAGCTAATGGGAAGATATGGTGGACTCACTGGAAATACTTGGCTAAGGAGTGTTGGAAACAAGTTTTTACTTGTTGGAATTTTTAAATTTTTGGCTAGCAAGAGGGAGATAGTTGACCAGCTACTATGCATGCATATGTCCATAGAACTACTCATTTCATGACAAACTAAATAAACCAGCAATTAACATCAAGGACATGAATAAGAGATAGCTCAAGACAACATTATTGCAAATTTCTACACATAAAAAGCCTATAAATCATGCAAACATATGTAGCTCTTCAAATCAACCATGGCATCCCTATTCCAAGTCATAATACTAGAATCCAATACATTCCAACCCCAAACTCCAGTAGCTCAATCTCATATAAAATGATGGGTGTGCTCTTATCAAAACAAAAATAAAAACAAAAACTAGACGCTTCAAGTCTCTACGATAAATGCTTTGCTTAGAAAAACAGAAAGTAGACGTGTGCTAACCAAAATAGTGTAGCTCCAGTGGGGTTTTCATCACATCCCCAAGCTTATGGCTTTCACCATTCTTGGATGTCTTGAGGCACAGATCCTCTATTCCCTGTGAAAAAACTTCACAAAACACGTTTCTCCCATTCTTTTTCTGTGGGGTGAGATTAACAAGGACAAACAAATCACATGCTTGCTGTGCAAAATTCCAAATCAAATGCTCCAGTAGATAGACAATAAGGTTCATTATGTTGTATGTTCACTCTCTTTCTTGAAAGAATCATGGAAATTCGATTCCCAAGCCCAAAGAGTGCATAAAACAAAAGAAGGCAGAATCTGTCCAGAAAAGCAACAGCAGCAAAACGAACGTTTTTCCCTAAGTTAGACTCGTCAAAAAATTAAGCCAATTTTTTAGCTTACAGAGGATGAAAAGTTGCAGAACATACTAAAAAATTAGCTCAATCCGACATACCAATAAAAAACGTAAAATCATACGGTGAGCAGGCTCGTGCTGAAACAGAAATTTTATGCACTAGGATAGCAACTTATAAGTCCAAATGGGTTTGACTTGACTCTTTATTGAAAACTCCAGAATTAAAAAAAAACTAATCTCTTGAGACAGAAAGAGGACACTAGGAAAATCCAAACAAAAACAACCGGGTTGCCTCCCGTAAAGCGCTTTCTTTATAGCCATATAGCTAGGCTTTACTTACTTAACATCATGATGGTTGGAGTGAGGTGGCTCGGCATCCCCAAGCTTGGATTCTTGTACTTATTTGATGCATGTAGGGTGAGCCCAGGGGTACATCCCCAAGCTTGATTGGTTGTCCCTCTTGATCTTTGTTCATCTCACTCAACTCTTCCTCCTGAAAAAGTCTTCTTACACAAATCTCAACATAAAACTTGATTAGAGGGGTTAGTGCCTCCATAAATAAAATCCACATAGGTACAGAAAAGACACATCATGAGTTGATTCTAAATATTAACTACTGTTACTACAGTTGTGCATTGCTCCTTGATCAAAAGAACCACACAAAACACAAGTAATGAGAGCAATGCAAAATAAAGACATAATCTGCCAAAAACTGAACAACCCGTAAAGAGTGAATTTTTAGAGGCACTTAAGTTGCTCAAATCAGAAAACTTAAAACTAATGAAATATGTAGTGATAACTAAATATTGCTGTCGTAAATTACCAGGTCAAAATTCCACTTCTGTGATTTTAAACATTTTTCACAGTGAAGTTCAGGAATCTGTTTTCTTGACAGCTAATTACTTTGTTTAATCCTATCTCTCATATAAGATTATTCTTGCCATTTAAGATGAGAAATAAGACAGAAATGTGATGTTACAGTAGTGAACTAATATTTTTATTGTTTTTAGCTTTGGAAAAAGTTTTAATGATAGAGACTTTGCAATGGTTTCATTGGCATGAACAACACATGTTCAAGGTCGACCCCAACTTCTCCATTACTCATCCTTCTCATTTACTTTCCCAAATTTTTTATAAAATGAAAATCTTAAATTAAATGATACATAACAGTAGGTAAAAGCATTTTACATGTTGTAAAGACATAAATGTGTGCTCAAACCGAATAGGAAATTAAAGCATAAGGAACACACCAAAAAAATATTAATAAATTTATTTTTAAGTCTAACCCATTTCCTATGCATTGGCATTTTGTAATGAAACAAATAAAAGAAGCACATAATAGCAAGCATAGAAAGGTAGATCAAGTGCAACTTCAATACTTTCAGAATAAAGAGGGGAAACTTAATATTGTTGAAATATGTGTAACCATGTTTCCCTCTCTCATAATAATTTTCAGTAGCATCATGAATAGATTCAACAATATGAATATCACATAAAACATTATTATAATGAGCCACATGCATAAAAGAATCACTACTCTCCACATAAGTAAAATCCTCATTAGTGATAGTGGGAGTTAAACACTCATAATTTTCATTGCAATCATCATATATAGGAGGCATAGTATCATCAAAGTGAATTTTCTCCTCCAAGCTTGGGGAACTAGAAATATCATGCTCATCAAAACCAACTTCCCCAAGCTTAAAACTTTCCATAGAATCAGAAAATATATCATTTTTATCCTCAATAGTAGGGGGACTAAAAATATCATATTCATCAAGACAAACTTCCCCAAGCTCAAGGTTTTCCTTAGCAATAAAGGTGTTCAAAGAATTAGTACTACCACAAATATGATTGTTGTGCAAATAATTTTTCAATTTCCCCTCAAACACTTCATGTCCTAATTCAAGGTAGATATTATACAGTTCTAAAATTGTTTGGTTGTTTTCCATTTTATAATTTTTTTTTGTGTTTTAGGTTTATATGTTAGTATGCAATGCAAACAAGAATAAAAGCTTAGCACAACGCTCCCCGGCAACGGCGCCAGAAAAGTGCTTGATGACTCCCAAGTGCAGGAGATCAATTGTAGTACCTTTCGATAAGTATTTGAGTGTCGAACCCACGAGGAGCTGAAGGTAAGCTATCTATTCTCTAAAGCCCTATAACCCTCTTATATGGCTGTTTATGCAACGCAATAAGTTTGACTAAAAGGAACTCACTACTTAAAAGCAAGTGACGTGGAGTGTGGTTTGTCTAGTAACTAGTGAAGCAAGTTTCTAAAGCAAGTTTCACAAGTAGCAAGCAGCAAATATCTCAAGTATCTCAAGGGAGCAAGTGTTCTAGCAATAGGTGTTTCGTTCGTGTGGTTGTCACAATTAGTGAAGCCCTCAGTACATTTTTAAGAAGTGCAGGTTTATTAGATGACTTTCGTATGCTTATTGAAAGAGTTGGTCTAACCAACTTTATGGAGGATAAAAGCCCTCAGTATGCCACTCTCACAAAAACTTTTGTTGAGAGCTTTAAATTTCAGAACACACATTTTGGTCCAACTGTTGCATTCAAGTTATATAGTAGTCCTGTTTCTTTGTCCTTGGTATATTTTTGTGCTATTACAGGTATCAATGCAGTCGGGACAGCAAGCAGGATTCAGGATAAACTAGCAGACCTCCAGGGGCTCTACCGAGAAATCACCAACAATGACGGTCGCTCATCTCAGCGTGGGAAGAAAAGGAACATTCAACTTCCTGCTCTTAGATACTTTACTTACTATCTTGCTACTAGTATCCTTGGTAGGAGAAACACTAGTAATATTTCTAGTTATCACCTTGCTTTTATTGATGCCACACTGAACCATAGCACGAAGTATAGACTTGGTGCGCTTGTTGCACGCCGCCTTGCTGCTACTGGGCCTATTTTTGGGGGCATTATCGCTACACGTGTAGCATCTGCATTAAATATTTCCATTACCCCTAATGATGAAATAATTGCTCCATATAGGCTTAATATCGCTGCCATGAAGTCCCATCACTTTCTTACTGCTAACTCTACTGCTGAACGTTTAGTATATATAGTTTTATATATCGATGGAGAGGAGCGAAAAGTTACTTTGTCGCAGCCTGTTTTGTTTAAGATTGACAGGTCACCATGGTCGCTCTCTAAGGAGCAGGTAGACGAGTATCTGAGCATCACAGAGTTTCACAGGCAGCAAGAGAGGCGAGACGCACCTCTCGAGGACCACAACACGCAGTACACTTGCGCATCCTCGAGCACATATCAGGAGGAGGGTTCCTCCTCAGCATACTACGGGGGCGCCACCTCATGGTCACCTTGGTGATTGATCTCCACTTAGGCCAAAATCCTAAGCTTGGGGGGAGGTATACCGACATCACACTCGTTTATATATCATGTTCGATCGGTTCTTTGTATATCCATGTTTTTGTTTCTTTCTTTTATTTTCATTTTTCTTTCGTTTCTCTTCGTTTTATTGTTCTGTTCTTGTTTTCCAAAACACAAAAAGACCAAAAATGTTTTTGTTGTTTCTCTTTGTTTGCTTCTTTATTTGGTTTGCTTTCTTCTCTTGTTTCGTTTTGGTATTCAAAAAAATCCAAAAATATTTTGCTTTGTTTGCTTGTTTCTTCCTGTTCTTGTTTTAATTGAAACACCCAAAAATATTTGTTGTTCTTCTTTGGTTTTGTAAAGTTTGCCGCAGAGTTCAACAGTCGTTTGTGACTCCATTGGAGCTTGGTTTTCATTATATATTATTCGATCCACAAGTGAAGAGAAATAATGACGATCTATGACAATTCAAGTTGTGGTGAGAGGTTGGTATGAACTCTATTTGCTTTCATTTTTGTACATATACCCATCCATGTGAGCATGCTTAGTTTGTCCATATAAGATATATGTGATTTAATGGCTGCTTAATAGTTCGTGCTCTCTCATGTTTAGTTCCAATTTATTAATAGTAAATGACATGTCGTATAAATATTTTTTCGCATTGTTCTATTCGTAGAACGATATGACATTGTGGTAGCCTCCTCTGACTGTTTCATTTGAATCGACTTGGCACATGCTCACGCATGCTAAGACTGAAAACAAAAAGTCAATAATCCTCGATGATTTATTTTGCCTCACAGTCCTAGTATCAATTTTATGCCTCAGTTAATTTTGTTTTTTCGCAAACATGATTATGATACTTGTTGCTCTCTTGATTGTCGCTCCCTGTCTATTGCTACCCTTCAGCTGTACTGAGTATGAGCTCTACTCGTGCATCCAACTTCCAAAAACCAAAGTTTGCCAAATGTGTCCAGCATACCTACCTATATGTGGTATTTAACCGCCACTCCAAGTAAATTGCTCATGTGCTAGCTTTAAAACCTTCTAAAAATTATTCTAGTTTTGTGCCCTTGTTTTAGCTCATGAGGACGTAAATAGAGAATCTTTATCTCACTTGTTGATTGGATTTCACACCCTGGACTAGTGGCTTCATCCGCTTATCCAATTGATAGAAGAGCCGGCAGCGGGGTGCCCAGCCCCAAATTAATACACACAAAATCTCTTCACTATTTTTTGCCCCTGATTTATCAGTCAAAGTATAATTGTGTAAACAAAAGAGAAAGAGGGATGACCTACTACACCAGTTGCGTCCTTCAAATGGGAGCCGCTCTTGTGAAATCGAGTTGGCTTGTGACGTATTGTATTTTCTATTTACTATTCGTTGACATAAGCATACACCTCTCTTAAAAATGTTTTCAATACCTTTGTTTAATAAAATAAAAGCTCTAGCACATGAGTGATCCATGCTTCCCTCTGCGAAGGGACTTTCTTTTACTTTTATGTTGAGTCTTCACGTTCTCACTTTATGCACCTTCTTGAGAGCAATGGCTGTTATTCTTAGTGTATTGTGCTTGTCCCAGAACACGGTTAATTGTGGTATAACCTTGATACTTGTATCTTTGATATCTTTACTACTAGTCTTCGCTTGAACTTCAGAGGTGCCCTGGCATTTATGTTTTTTCCCACACATAAGGGCAAGAGAGATACCACTTTATCAGATCCTATTATGAATATTACAATCTTGCAAATAGTTATGCTTCATGTTTATTATTATTCATATGTTGTTATCTCTTCATGGTTTGCATAGCTATTAAGTGACAGTATCTTGCATGTATCTTATCATGAGCATAATTAAGTATTTGATCATATAGTGAGTATATTTACATCATATGAAATAAATGTGTTCGGAAAAGTCTTTTGTCGCACTCAGTTGTCACTGAATTGCTTGAGGACAAGCAATAAGCTAAGCTTGGCGGGAGTTGATACGTCGAAAACGTATCTCCTTTTCCGAACACTTTTCTTATTGTTTTCCTCTAAACCTGTGTGTTTTGAATGCAACTAACACGGACTAACGCTGTTTTCAGCAGAGATACCTTGATGTCTCGTTTTTGTGCAGAAAAATCAACTTTCGGGAAATTGCCCAGAAAAGACCCCATTGGTCTTAAAACACCGGAAGACCCCGGGAGCCAGAAGGGAGCCAGGAAAGGAGCCAGAGGGGGGCCGCACCACCCCCAGACGCGCCCCCGTAGGCCGCGCCACCTGGTGGTGTGGGCCACTCCCACACCCCCTCGGGCTCCCCTTTCGTCTATATATTGCCTTCAACCCTAAAACCCGAGGGGGTTCGAGAGTATTCCAGAAAGAAGTCCGTAGCTCCGCCGCCATCGCGAATCCTTTTTCGGGGTTCAGAAACGCCGTTCTGGCACCCTGCCGGGACGGGGAATTGGAGTAGATCATCGCCATCGTCATCACCAACGCCTCTCCATCGACCGTCCATGTTTCCCCCATCCATGTGTGAGTAATTCCCCCACTGTAGGCTGAAGGGGATGGTAGGGATTGGAAGAGATTGTTCATGTAATAATGTTGTGATTGTTAGGGCATAGTGCCTAGTATCCTCTATTAGTGATATTGACATTGTTGCAACTTGTTATGCTTAATGCTTGTCACTTTGGGCCCGAGTGACATGATCTCAGATCTGAACATGTTATTGAATCATGATGATAATTATTGGTTCTTGATCATACCTACAAGTTGTTTACACATATCGTTGTCCGAAACCCGAGGCCCCGAAGTGACAGAAATTGGGACAACCAGAGGGGATGGCTGTGATGTGAGGATCACATGTGTTCACAGAGTGTTAATGCTTTGCTCCGGTGTTCTATTAAAAGGAACACCTTAATTACCAGTAGTTCCCTTGAGGCCCCGCTGAAAATGCGCTGGTAGGACAAAAGATGTTGTGCAAGTTCTCATTGCGAGCACGTACGACTATTTACGGAATACATGCCTATGGTTACTTAGCGTTTGGATGCTTTATAATATTTATCTGCAATGCCCATGTCTTGATTATTATATGAACTATTTTATCCATGCAACGCCCGTTCATCTATCCCCATGCCTACAGTATTTAATCCCGTTGTTTACTTCAAACACTACTGATGATGTTTTCATTTCACTGCTACTATTATTTCACTACTGTTGCTACTATAAAACTGTTACTACTGATAAACCACTGCGAACAAGTCCACTTTAAGGTGTACGTGAATTGACAAATCACTTGTTAAGGCTCACAAATATTCTTTGGCTCCTCTTGTGTCGAATCAATAAATTTGGGTTTTACTTCCCTCGAAGACTGTTGCGATCCCCTATACTTGTGGGTCATCAATTCTCTGGCCAAGTTGATGCTTGTAACTCCAAGAGGGAGTATTTATGCTCGATAGTGGGTTCATGACTCCCTTTCACTCACGCCCGAGTGACATAAACGTAATGGGTGGGGGATGTGCTGTTGCCATTAGGGAGAGAACAACAATGCTTTGTCTATGGATGATTTTATTGTTTACATTACACACTTTGTTTAATGCAATTATCTGTTGCCTACAACTTAGTACCCAAAGTTTGCTCGGATGACATTCTGAGGGTGGATTATTAGTCATAGACGCAGTTGGATAACGGTATATGTATATTGTTGTAATGTCCGCATGAATCACATAGTAATCATCATGTCATGCATATGCACTACGGTGCAGCCTTTATATCTGTCAATTGCCCAACTATAATTTGTTTACCCAGCATGTTATCTACCAGTTTTGGAGAGACACCTCTAGTGAACTGTGGACCCCGGTCCATTTCTTTATATGGATACACAACCACTGCAACCGCTGTTTTCCTACTGCAATTATTGTTCTTTCATCTACTACAACCAAATACTATTTTCCACACTATACGTCTTATCCTTTGTTTCAGCAAAACCGGTGAGATTGACAACCTCACTGCTTCGTTGGGGGCAAGGTAATTTGATTGTGTTGTGTAGATTCCACGTTGGTGCTGAACCGGTAGTGCGACCTGCTAACATCAGCTTCATGAACCTTCAGAAGTGATTTCTTTCTCCTACTGGTCAATTCAACATTGGTTTCTTTTTGAGGTAAAACTTGCCGCTGCACTCTTCACAACCTTTCTCTTGGGGTTTACCAACGAGTATCAACACACAGACACTAGTTATCCAACCAGAGAGTAGGTCAGTGTAGCATAGTGAAGAGAGAATATTTATGTATTCAATTATGATATCATTGTTGAGAGTGTCCACTAGTGAAAGTATGATCCCTAGGCCTTATTTCTGAGGAATGAAACACCGTTTACAACCAGTTATGCTACATGTTTGCTTGCTGCCATTTTTTATTTCAGATTATAGTTACCGCTTATATGAAGAGAATATGCTCGAGATGCAATAATAAAGTAGTTATTATCTTATTCCTTGTTTATGATAAATGTTTATTTCTCTTGCTAGAATTGTATTAACCGGAAAAGTTGATAATGTGTGTCTAATAAACAAACAAGAGTTCCTAGTAACGCCTCTCGTTTAACTAGCTCGTTGATTAACTGATGATCAAGGTTTTCTGATCATGAAGATTGGATGTTGTTAATAACGGGGTCATATCATTGGTAGAATGATGTGATGAACATAGACCCAAAGTGAATATATCAATGTGATCAAGTCATTAAGTTTACATTGTTATATCATGAAGGGGAACGTAGCATAGAAAACAAAAATTTTCCTACACGAGAGACACCCGAAAGGCCAAGATCTAATCTAGGAGACGAAGTGCAACGGGAAACAAGAGGGTTAAGTAGAACACATACCCTCGAAGACTCAAAGTGGTACGAGATCAAATCTCGTTGTTGGCGTAGTCGTACTCACACCGATCCCGATAGCGAGAAGATGGGCACCGCAATCCGGCGGTGCATCCGTGATCGGTCACACGTACGGTTGATGACGACCTCCGTTCCCTCGTTCCAGCGGGGCGCGGAAGTAGAGGATCCCTCGGAACTCCAGCAGCACGACGGCGTGGTGTGGTGGAGAAAAACATTTCTCAGGGCTTCGCCAAGCGCACGAACAAGTGGTGGAGCAGCGGCAGGAGGGAGGAAGAGATGACACAAGTGTGTGTAGGGGGAGAGGGAGCTCTCACCCCTCCTTTTATAGGAGGGGATGGCAGCCACGAATTTTTGGCTGCCTCCACCTCTCCCTCATCATGTGAGTGGAGTCTCCACTCAACCCACTCATTCTTCCATGAATTCCCACTCAAAATCCCAAGGGTTTTCTTTAATAAATAAATAAAACTATTTTATTTCTTTATTTTAATATTTGTTAATTCCATTAACAAACATTAACATATAACCCCTTGAGTTAGTTGTTAAATCTATTAACAACCATTTGATAAGAATCCCCTTGAACTATTTCAAAATTACTCGAAACAATTTCGGTGACTATTTCAATATTCCCTGAAACAATTTCGGTGCTGTCCAAACTTTTCTCCGATATTCCGTATCCTCTCAAATGCGTCATCGAACCTTAAGTGTGTCACCCTACGGTTCGCGAATAAGATAGACATGATCGAGACTCCTCTCCGATCAATAATCAACAGCGGGATCTGGAGATCCATGATGACTCCTATATATTCAACGATGACTCTCGTGATCGTGTGAACCAACAACGCCGTGAACTATTCCCTTTGTCTCGCAATATTTTACTTGTCCGAGATTCGATCATTGGTATCAACCATACCTTGTTCAATCTCGTTACCGACAAGTACTCTTTTCTCGTTCCCGTGATATAACATCCTTGTGATAATATCACGTGCTTGCAAGCGGTTTCGATGTGATATCACCGAGAGGGCCCAGAGTATATCTCTCCGTCATTTGGATGGACAAATTCCACTCTTGATCCATGATCCTCAACTAATACTTTCCGAATACTTAACGACACCTTTATAGTCACCCTGTTACGGTGTGACGTTTGATGCCATCAAAGGACTCTTCCAATATCAGCGATTGACATGATCTCATGGTCTAAGGAATAAGTTACTTCGTATGTTTGATATAACAATGTAAACTAAATGACTTGATCGCATTGCTATATTCTCTTTGGGTATATGTTCATCACATCATTCTTCTAATGACATGATCCCGTTATTAACAACATCCAATGTTCATGATCAGGAAACCTTGATCATCTATTAATCAACGAGCTAGTTAAAAGAGAGGCTTTACTAGGAACCATTGTTTGTTTATTAAGCACACATGTATCAACGTTTCCGGTTAATACAATTCTAGCATGAGAAATAAACATTCATCATAAACAAGGAATAAGATAATAACCATTTTATTATTGCCTCTCGGGCATATTCCCTTCAGTCTCCCACTTGCACTAGAGTCAATAATCTAGTCTGTAAGCACTTTAACACATATGGCGTACCAGTGTTATTACCATGCTTCGCATGCGGTAAACATCATCAAAAAGATCTGAACTGTTCATGTCCTATTGTATTTGCATGTTCTTTGCGTCTACACGCATCACTCATTCTCTAATGAGATGGCTTTGTATATATATATGGTCAATTGATGAAAACTTAATTCCTCAGCTTAAACTGATGTCACTAACATTGTGAAAATGTAGCTTTATAGTGTTAGCATTCTTGGAAACTCACCAAGTTCCGGTGATACCTTAATTCCTCAGCTTAAACTGATGTTACTAACATTGTGAAAATGTAGCTTCATAGTTTCAGCATTCTTGGAAATTCACCAAGTTCAATAAAGAACTCCTTGACACAAAATACGCTTATAATCAGTTGTTAACACAACAATATACTTTAGCCTTTGTTGTAGTACCTGTCACAATATTTTAATTTTGAAACTCTTTCAAATCCAGCATGGAACTTTCTTCCATCCTATTGTGCTACCCTTCATCACATATTTTAATTGAGATAAAATTTCTTGAATAAATGACAAGACTATTAGTGTAACATATTACAACTAATATTTTGTCATTACTACATAGGAAAACATATCCTTAGCATTTCTAAAATGACACAAGGATCTCTCCCACTGTTGTCTAATAATCATATGAATTATCCTGCTATAACATTTATAGCATAGGACTCATCTGGTTGTATACATAGCATGGAAACATGACTTAGAAATCTCAATTTCAATGATGCTCATCATGTGTCAAAACACATGAATCTTGCTCAATTATTTTCCATGTGACAAGAACTCCTTCTTATCAATTTTATATTGACTTACTTCAATATTTCATCTATGTAATTTGGCTTCAATCATATCAGGCGCTTCAATCCATCTTTTATAGATATCGATGCCCAATATTTTCTAAGCCTTTCATCAATATGAAAATCTTAACCGTGTTAATTTAAAATACATATTTTCCAATTAACCATATGTCATCTACATAAAGTATTGGAAATATGTCATAGCGCTCCCACTTAATTTCTTGTAACTTTACAAGCATCTTTATCGTTCATGATGGAATCAAACTCTTTTGATAACTTCATTAAGGTAAAGATTTCAACTTCGTTATGCTCACTTCAACCATTAAAGTGTGCATGCCTTTCTAACAACCTTTTGAATTTTACAAAACTCTCAGACTGTGTCAAGTACACATCCTTGATCAAACTTCCTTGAGAGGAGAGTTGGTTTTGTTATTCAACTTCCATATCATAATATGTAACTTTTGCTCGAACTATCCGCAAAGACTAAGCATCACTACGGAAGATTAAAATCTTGTAGTAGTGAACTCTTTGAACTTCGTCGAAAACAACTTTTCGATAAGTACAACTTTCAAAGGATGTAAAATCCATGTCTTTATCGCTATATAGACCCTTTTGCTATCGTTAGGCATCATGCCTATCGAAAAGACTACCAAGTCACATACTTGATATTCATACAAGGATACTATGGCGGATATAATGACTCATAGTCAATTTTATGAAGTCAGGGCCCATCATTTGCTTCCTTTATAAGGTCCAGGTCCTTTTGTTGTCAAAACAACACTTTACACTTAAACCACAAGTTGTTCTAAGTACAAAGTTTTTGGACTTTTCTGGTACAGCTCGCAAACTCATTTGAAGTATCTACAACATTTGTAGTGTCTTCTACTTAGTCAAAATAGTAAACCCCGGAACAACTTCCAGTGCTGCGCTACTCTTGACATGATAACGTAGATTCTCTAACCTCGTTGAGTTTGTACTGTGCTCCCACTCACTTGTTTCGCAAGAACTACTTTCTCGAGAAATCAACCCTTTCCGACAAACAACATTTGTCTTTTGGTTCGGTGATAGGAGAAATACCCAATGTTTTATTTGGGATAACCTTATAAACATATATTTATCCTATTTTGGTTGTAAACATTTTACACATGCTATGCATACCAAAACTTAAGAAAGTGACAATTCGGGTCACTACCCAAACCATATCTTATATGTTGTCAATTTCAGCGGATCATGATGGTGCTCTTTTCAGTGGAAAAACGGTTGTCACTAATGTATAAACTACAAAATTATAATGGCAATTTTATTAATCTTACCATGTCAAACAGGGTTTGATTTTGTCTTTTGAATACTCCAATCTAATGTGGGGTATTCGAGAAGTATAAGTTGTAGAACAATTCTGCAACTTCTCAGATGTTTTGCTAAACTTGTAACTCAAACTTTATCCTTTATGATCCAATCATAAATACTTGATTATCTTGTTACATTGATTTTAACTTCATATTAACAACCTTTTGAACCAATTCAAAATGTCAAACTCTGTTCCCTTTAAATAGATATACTCGCATATCTACTTAAATCATCGACAGAATTTTATGAAGGAAAAATTAATCCACCATACATGACTACACATAATGGACTATATACATCAATATGTATAATCTCCACTAAATTAGTCGTCCATTCTACTTTGGCCTAAGAACGGAATTCTAGTCATCTTTTGGAAGAGGTCTCACAAGCGTCAATAAAATGACTCCGGAAGTCCATCAATATGGAGTTCTTTCATGTTTTCCTTTCCGATATGAACTAAAATGGTGGTGTCACAATTTAAGTGAAACTCTTCAACGTCTTGCAATGTTTAGCATTTAGTCTTATAGATGTTTACTTTACCAACATGATTTATATTAACATATCCATCAATTATGGAATATGATCATAGTTTGAACAATCTCATTTGTTCTCACAAAAGACTAGAACAAAATAACAAATTATTAAGTTCTTCAAATAAATCTTGACTGTTTGGTTTGATACGACAATGAACACAATAACACTTTACTTATGTTCTTGTCATAATCGATTCCACATCTATTACTAGTTCCTTTTAGGCCCTTGTATTTCTTTCATTGCGTTGCTTTGTATGACAACTCATACCAACCAATGTGGTATCAAAATACCCAAAAATACTTTGTTAACTAGTAATACATCTATAACTTGTATATCAAGCATATACTCCTGAGCTGGACTTTTCCAGTTATCTTCTTTTCTGCCATATATCTATTTGTAATTCTATTTTCAATATTCCCTTTCCTTTATAGAAGAATCATTCAACATCAAACAATGCTAGTCTTACTAGCTCATTTTCTTTGGCGTGTTAGTCATATACTATCACCCCTTGAGTCATACTTTGAGTTTGATTGTTCTACTAATATCACCATATTAATAGCATTCTTCTAGATTCCACTCTTAGCAATTTCCAAGTAAGGTAAACTACTTTACCCATACTTCTAATCCATCCCCTCATAACAATTTTATGATTAAGCTACTATAGCTCGAAGGAAGGGATTTAGAGGATAATTTTTAGCGCCCAATTTCTTGGAATATTCAAACGCCTAGCGTATTCAATCATTGCATATATTCAGATAATATAAGCAAACATTGTCACGCTAAATTTGCATATATTCAGATAATATAAGCAAACATTGTCACGCTAAATTATACTCAGTCATGTTGCCACAAATAAGTTTCTAGATATCAATATATCTTTCACTTGATTGTTTCTGAAAACAACTCTTTTCAGTTCCTAAATCACCTTGATCAGCAAAACATTCTTTTGAAGATAAAGTAATACGGAAGCAACCATGACTCTGGATTCTAAGTAGGAATTATTTGCTCTCTAGATTAATCAATCATTAACCACATGGAGCTAGGTAGGAAATACCAAAAATCTACAATAGGACTCAATTTTAAATTTCACTAATACGGTACCAATCTTAAATGGTATTTACCAGATCATAACAGTTATATCTCAATTAACAATCTAAGTGTAAGGTAATTATAGATGCCAATGAATACTACAATTTGTGCAAATTCACTTTGATTGGTTGTTCATGATAAATAAGTTCAAGTTAATTCAAAAATTAAACCATGAACTCCCACTCAAAAACAACATCCCTCTTAGTCGTCTTTAGTGATTACACGAACCAAATTCACTACACCAAAACCGATCATCACGTGAGATGATGTAGCTTCAAAGGCGAACATCAACATGTTCATCATATCAGCCATATGACTCATGCTTTACCTTTCGGTTACGTGTTCCGAGGCCATGTCTGTACATGCTAGGCTCGCCAAGTAGAATCGTAGTATTGCGTGTGTTTCAAGGCCATGTCTGTACATGCTAGGCTTGAAAACACCCGTTGTATGCGAACGTTGAGTCTGTCACACCCGATCATCACGTGGTGTCTCGAAACGACGAACTTTCTTAACGGTGCATACTTAAGGAAGAACATATTATTATCTTGATATTAAGTGAGAGGGATCATCTTATAATGCTACCAACGTTATCTAAGCAAAACAAGATGCATAAAAAGGATCAACATCACAGACATCACATGAAAGGATAACGTGATATGATATGGTCCTTCTTGCACTTGATCTCCATCATGTGCATTATGGTATGATCTCAATCATTCCACCGGCGTGGTACCAAGTACCACGGTACCCCAAACTTGTTTGTCCATGAATAAGAAGACAACCATATGGATACCTTACGGTATATCAATAATTTACAAAATAGATCATCTCATAATCAAATTTGTAATATTGACCATATCACATCACATGCCCAGCAAAAACTAGTTAGACGCTTCTAATTTATTTTTGCATATTTTACGTGGCTTAGGGCTTTCGAGGATATAACCGTTCATACCTACGAACATCAACCACAACGTTGATAAACATATTTTTAGCAACCCTTCATAGATTAGATCTTAACTATAGTAGGAGAAACAGACACCCGCAAGCCACTTATGCAATACAAGTTGCATGTCAGTTGTGGAACAAGTCTCATGTACGTGGACATGTAAGGTTAGTCCGGGCCGCTTCATCCCACTATGCCACTAAGATCATAAAATAGTCAAGGAGGTAATAACATGATCATCAACGCCCACATACACCTATGTGTTCTACCCGTACAAAACATCTACGCATAGATCCGGCTCTGATACCACTGAAGGGGAACGTAGCATAGAAAACAAAAATTTTCCTACACGAGAGACACCCGAAAGGCCAAGATCTAATCTAGGAGACGAAGTGCAACGGGAAACAAGAGGGTTAAGTAGAACACATACCCTCGAAGACTCAAAGTGGTACGAGATCAAATCTCGTTGTTGGCGTAGTCGTACTCACACCGATCCCGATAGCGAGAAGATGGGCACCGCAATCCGGCGGTGCATCCGTGATCGGTCACACGTACGGTTGATGACGACCTCCGTTCCCTCGTTCCAGCGGGGCGCGGAAGTAGAGGATCCCTCGGAACTCCAGCAGCACGACGGCGTGGTGTGGTGGAGAAAAACATTGCTCAGGGCTTCGCCAAGCGCACGAACAAGTGGTGGAGCAGCGGCAGGAGGGAGGAAGAGATGACACAAGTGTGTGTAGGGGGAGAGGGAGCTCTCACCCCTCCTTTTATAGGAGGGGATGGCAGCCACGAATTTTTGGCTGCCTCCACCTCTCCCTCATCATGTGAGTGGAGTCTCCACTCAACCCACTCATTCTTCCATGAATTCCCACTCAAAATCCCAAGGGTTTTCTTTAATAAATAAATAAAACTATTTTATTTCTTTATTTTAATATTTGTTAATTCCATTAACAAACATTAACATATAACCCCTTGAGTTAGTTGTTAAATCTATTAACAACCATTTGATAAGAATCCCCTTGAACTATTTCAAAATTACTCGAAACAATTTCGGTGACTATTTCAATATTCCCTGAAACAATTTCGGTGCTGTCCAAACTTTTCTCCGATATTCCGTATCCTCTCAAATGCGTCATCGAACCTTAAGTGTGTCACCCTACGGTTCGCGAATAAGATAGACATGATCGAGACTCCTCTCCGATCAATAATCAACAGCGGGATCTGGAGATCCATGATGACTCCTATATATTCAACGATGACTCTCGTGATCGTGTGAACCAACAACGCCGTGAACTATTCCCTTTGTCTCGCAATATTTTACTTGTCCGAGATTCGATCATTGGTATCAACCATACCTTGTTCAATCTCGTTACCGACAAGTACTCTTTTCTCGTTCCCGTGATATAACATCCTTGTGATAATATCACGTGCTTGCAAGCGGTTTCGATGTGATATCACCGAGAGGGCCCAGAGTATATCTCTCCGTCATTTGGATGGACAAATTCCACTCTTGATCCATGATCCTCAACTAATACTTTCCGAATACTTAACGACACCTTTATAGTCACCCTGTTACGGTGTGACGTTTGATGCCATCAAAGGACTCTTCCAATATCAGCGATTGACATGATCTCATGGTCTAAGGAATAAGTTACTTCGTATGTTTGATATAACAATGTAAACTAAATGACTTGATCGCATTGCTATATTCTCTTTGGGTATATGTTCATCACATCATTCTTCTAATGACATGATCCCGTTATTAACAACATCCAATGTTCATGATCAGGAAACCTTGATCATCTATTAATCAACGAGCTAGTTAAAAGAGAGGCTTTACTAGGAACCATTGTTTGTTTATTAAGCACACATGTATCAACGTTTCCGGTTAATACAATTCTAGCATGAGAAATAAACATTCATCATAAACAAGGAATAAGATAATAACCATTTTATTATTGCCTCTCGGGCATATTCCCTTCATATCAAACATACAAAGTAACTCTAATCCTTAGACCATGAGATCATGTCAATCACTAACACCGGAAGAGTGTTTTGATGTCATCAAACGTCACACCGTAACAAGGTGACTATAAAGGTGACGTTGTGTATTAGGAAAGTATTAGTTGAGGCTCATGGATCAAGAGTGGGATTTTTTCATCCAAATGACGGAGAGATATACTCTGGTCCCTCTTGGTGATATCACATCGACACCGCTTGCAAGCACGTGACTAGGTCACAAAGATGTCATATCACGGAACGAGTAAAAGAGTACTTGTCGGTAACGAGATTGAACAAAGTATGGTTGATACCAATGATCGGATCTCGGACAAGTAAAATATCACGAGACAAAGGGAATTGTTTATGATGTTTATGGTTCACACGATCACTGGATTCATCATTCAATGTGCAGGAGTCATTACGGATCTCTAGGTCACGTTGTTGACTATTGATTGCAGAGGTGTCTCGATCATGTCTACATTATTCACGAACCGTAGGGTGACACACTTAAGGTTTGATGACGTGATTGAGTGGATACGGAATATTGGAGGAAAAGTTTGGACAACACCAAAATTATTTCGTGGGATATTGAAATAGTTCAAGGTGCTATATGTTAATGTTTGATTAACAAATAGTTCAAGGGGGTACGTGTTAATGTTTGTTAATAGGATTAACAAATATTAAAATAAAGAAATGAAATTGTTTTATTTATTTATTAAAGAAAACCCTTGGAATTTTGAGTGGGAATTGATGAGAGAATGAGTGGGTTGAGTGGAGACTCCACCCACATGATGAGGGGAGAGGTGGAGGCACCAAAATTTCGTGGCTGCCCCCCCTCCTATATAAAGAGGGGTTGGACATCCCTCTCCCCATACACACTTGGTGTCATCTTCACCTCCCTCCTCCCGCTGCTCCACCTCATGTTCATGCGCTTGGCGAAGCCATGAACGAATTTTTCTCCACCACACCACGTTGTCGCGTTGCCGGAGTTCCGAGGGATCCTCTACTTCCGCTACCGCGCTGGATCAAGAGAACGGAGGTCGTCATCAAGCTGTACGTGGGACCGAGTGCGGAAGCGCTGCCGAATCACAGCTCTCTTCTTCGCGATCTTGAGATTGATGTGAGTTCATCTACATCACCAATGAGATTCGATCTTGTAACACTTTTTGTCTACGAGGGTATGTTCTCCTTAAGACTTTCTCTATGCATGTTTCTTACATCTTCTAGATTAGATCTTGGCCCTTAGGGAGTCTCTCGCGTAGGATTTTTTTCTATGCAACGAACCCTTCAGTGGTATCAGAGCCGGATCTATGCGTAGATGATTTGTACGAGTAGAACACATAGGTGTATGTGGGTGTTGATGATCATGTTATTGCCTCATTGAGTATTTTATGATCTTAGTGGCATAGTAGGATGAAGCTGCCCTAGACAAACTTTACGTGTACTTTGTACGCGAGACCCGTCTCACTTGTGGCTGAGGGGTTGTCCGTTTGTCCTACTATAGTTAAGATCTAATCTACGAAGGGTTGTTAAAAATATGTTTATCAATGTTGTGGTTCATGTTCTTAGGTATGAACGGTTCTATCCTCGAAAGCCCAAAGCCACGTAAAATATGCAAAAATAATTTAGAGACGTCTAACTTGTTTTTGCAGGGCATGTGATGTGACAAATTAGAGATATTGTCAATTTTACAAATTTGATGTATGAGATGATATCTTTTGTAAATTATTGGAATACCAGTAGGAGCCATATGGTTGTCTTATTATTTATGGCATGTGTGATGTATATCATATCCATGTGATATGTTGTAATTTTGATGGACAATCAAGATGGAGGTGCCATGGACCTTGGTGCCATGCCGGTGGAATGATGGAGACCATACCATGATGCACAAGATGGAGATCAAGTGAAAGAAGGACCATATCATATCACATTATCCATGCATGTGATGTTAATCCTTTTTATGCATCTTATTTTGCTTAGATTGCGACAGTAGCACTATAAGATGATCCCTCTCACTTAATATCAAGATAATAATATGTTCTTCCTTAGTATACACCGTTAAGAAAGTTCGTCGTTTCGAGACACCACGTGATGATCGGGTGTGATAGACTCAACGTTCGCATACAACGGGTGCTGACGAGCCTAGCATGTACAGACATGGCCTCGGAACACACGCAATACTATGTTTCTACTTGGCGAGCCTAGCATGTACAAACATGGCCTCAGAACATGTAACCGAAAGGTAAAACATCAGTCATATGGACGATATTATGAACATGTCAATGTTCGCCTTTGCAGCTACATCATCTCACATGTTGATCGGTTTTGGTGTAGTGAATTTGGTTTGTGTAATCACTAAAACGACTAGAGGGATGTTGTTTTTGAGTGGGAGTTCACGCAGTAATTTTGAATTAACTTGAACTTATTTTATCATGAACAACCAATCAAAGTGAGTTAGCATAAATTGCAGTATTCATTGGCATCCACAAACTACCTTACACTTATATTGTTAATTGAGATGTAATTGTTATGATCTGGTAAAACCATTTAAGATTGGTACCATATTAGTGAAATTTAAAATTGAGTCCTATTATAGATTTTCGGTATAACCTACCTAGCTTCATATGATTAATGATTGATTGATCTAGTGAAACATCCCAACATTGTTAACAAGTGTTGTGGTGTGGTGTTCATGACATACATGCATGAAAAAAAAAATTAATCATGTTTTAACCAATTTAAATTGTGAATTTAAATGGTTTGAGAAAAATCCCACAAATAGTACTTAAAATGGGTTCCAAAATTTTGTACTAAAAAGTAATTCAATTTCACCAAACAAAAATATGTCAAGGTTGGAAATTTTACAAGCTTTACAAATATTATTTTTGTCAATTTTTCTGATTTTAGAAAGGCCCTCAAAAGTTTGTTTTCTTTCCAGTTTCTAAAGAGAAAAGGATCTAGTTGTGTTTTCCAGAAATTTCAGGGGGTTACGGAGAAAATCTCCTTTGTCTTCTACCTCCGGACGCAAGCAACTCCGTGGCGCTGCACTGGCCGTCGATCCCCGCCCGCCGCCGCTTCCTTTGCGGGAGGATAAGGACCCGGAGCGCTCCCTCCCCCTCGAGTTCCCTCCTCTCTCTTCCTCTTCGTTCTGTGGAGGCACCCCAACCCTATCTCCGGCGAACCGCTTGGCGCCGTCGCCGTGGGCCGTCCCTATCCAAGCCGAGTAGCTCCACAGAACCTCCTCGACGTCCTCTACCTTCTCCACGAATTTGGAGAGCCGGGAAGCAGGGGAACCCGCGAATCGGGGCCATCTTCTCGAAGTCCGGCCGCCGGGCTCGATGCCGTCGCCTCCGTCCGCCCCTGCCCCCTCTGACCCCTCCACGAGTTTCACAGCGCCATGGTGAGCATCCTCATGCCCTCCACTCGCACCCTAACCCTCTGTATCTCCCGCTCGTCGTGCACCCGTGGCTGTCGCCGCGGTTCCTCGCCGCCGGCGAGCTTTCCGGCGACCAAATGGTCATCCGCCACCACCCCTCAACTCCCCATACCCTCCTCTCTCTCGTGGTACAATTTAATTTTCGAATGGCACACGAATTTGATCAATTTCGAGTGCATACGTGATGATCAGAGCAAGGTGATGTCACAGTGACATCATGATGATGTCATAACCCCCTCTGTTTAATAATTCGAGGAAATTACAGAAAATGATTTAAAATGGAAAACTGAATATCTCCTGAAATATTAACCAGAAAAATAAAGTAAAGGTATGGTTTTGTTCATAAAAATGTAATCTACCCAAATGTGTAATTTTAACACATGTTTGACAAAGTTCAAAAATGACCATTATTCAATGTTGTTTATTCATTTAAAAAATAGAAAAATAAGTTTTTATTCAATAAAATTAGAAAATTAAAAGTTATATACCAAAATGCTCAAAATGAAAAATGCAATCTATTTATGATGTTTTCAAACCCATTTGAGCAACTAAAATTGTACTCACTTTCAAAATCGTCCGAATTGCCCCTCCGGGGTCTATTTCGGGATAATTTCAAAGAAACTGCATAACTAACATGCGAACCCTAGCAACCCATGAAACATGTTTAGGGATTTAATTTATTGCATTAACTTGCTAATGCATACATATTGTGCATTGCATTGATGCCATGTGTTGATTTTTATTCTTCTTTTCGCTGTTTGTTCCCCCTCGGTAGAACGTGACTCTGAAGAGAAGGCCAGCAGTCCAGTGGTGAATACTTGATCCTAACCGACAAGTCAAGTACTTATCCCAGAAGATATCTTTATTAGTTTTCTTATAACCAAGGCAAACATAACCTCTTATGTGCTCATATATGCTTTTGAACAATATTTGAATCTCGTACTTTGCATTAGATTCCAAAGTATTTGATGCTAGTAGATATAGTTCACCTATATACTGCATTGCCTCAATATCGTGATCCACTGCTCCTAGCCGCCATAGATTTGCTTGTGCGCATAGCCAGAGCCTCATATCTGCTTCACTTAGTCATACATGTTTGTTACCTCTGCTCATTCCGGTTGATGAATCAGAGCGGCGATAACCTAGTATGATATGATGACATGGTGAGATGAGAATTGTGTGGATAACTTGACTAAGGCTGGTATGGGAGGCCACTTGGGAAGTGATTGTTCGTCCTATACTCGCCAACCCTAGGATTATGGTCTCGAGCGGAAGCCAAGACTGAGCGTGCAACCACACGCGGGGTCTAAGTAACCGCGCTCGACCAACTAACTTGCTTGGCCAGATCCATGAGTCACGTAGTTTGAGATTTCCATTCGGCACCGCAAATAAAACCTTTTAAACTGTTTTGAAAACAAAATTCTCCGCTAGGGCGTGACCGGGGCCAAGTGATGGACATACACGGATCTTGATCCCGCCTCACAGAGACAGGTGCCGTCAGGAGGATGGCCAACTCCCTATTGACGGGGTGGCCCTGCCTTGGGTTGACTCATGGATAGGGTCGGGTAAGGTAAAGGTCGTGGCTAGCCACCCTCTGCCGCGTTCCATGGAAGAGCGTACATGTGGCGCTAAGAGTCGGATGGTACGTGTGGGTAAAGTGTACATCCCTGCAGGGCAAACTTTTCGAAAAGTCGTGTCCACGGTTAAGGATGACTTGGTGAAGGCAAAGACCATAGACAACCTAACGTGACGTAAAATATGTTGACAAAGCATGGAGGCAGTAGATGAAGGATGCCTCCTCGGAGATGCCGAGAGGGGTGATCCTTATAGCATGTGAGAGTTTCTGGGAAATGATGTTGGTGGATTGAAAAGATGATGATTACAGTAGCTGAGTTCTCATCTGTTTTGAAAACCTTCTATGAGACGTGCTATTCCTCCTCGATTTGAAAACAAAGATTTCTTTAAGAAAATCAGCCTTCATAAAACCCTTTATGAAACCAGCAGATATATAATAGGTTAACTAAGTCTTGTTGAGTACCTCCCGTACTCGGGTTTGCTTAATTTTGTTTAGGTGAAGATCTTTCATCGGTGGTGATTCAACGTGGACATCGACGAGTAGTTCGGGTTTACCAGGTAGCAGCCTGGAATCTATGGGCTGGGACGTCGCCTTATGTTGCGTCCTCTTAGGCCTTTTTGGTTCTTCTTGACTAGCAACATAATTTTCCTTCCGTTGTCTGATGTAATGTTGGGTCATGTGACCTCTGCTTGTAAGCTATACTCTAGTAACATCTTTTTAATACAACTTTCATGTTTAGAGTACTGCTTTGATCGGTTGTTGGTTTCGAGCTTATTGTTATACATTTTTGTCTATGCCTGCATAGTTGTCGTAGTCGAGGGGTTGTGGGGCCGATGATCCATGTCCGAGCCCGCCTGCCGATGTGATTTGGCCTGGGGCGAGGTAACCCCAGTAACACTCGATTGTTGTTGCACTTTCTGGATATATAGCATCTCTGTATAGCTTTGGTCTCGTTTCCTTCAGTTTCATTCGATTCGTGGATGCTTAGATATGCATAGTTGGTTATGACTAGCGTGGACACAAGGAGGAGTAGTACCGTGGTGATCCGGCCTGCGTGCCGATGAATCCGGTCTGCCTGCCGTTGTTTGTTGCGGCCGGGGCTGGTAACCCTGAAGCCCTTGTGGGTCCATGTCTAGGAGCACATAACAGTATGTATATCTCTAGGTCCGGGGTCGTGACATCTAGAGAGCAAATAATTCCTACTTAGAATACAGTGTCATGCTTGCTTCCATAATACTTTATCGTCAAAAGAATGTTTTGTTGATCGAGGCAATTTATGAACTGAAAATAATTGTTTTCAGAAACAATCAAGTGAAAGATATATTGATATCTAGAAACTTATTTGTGGCAACATGACTGATTATAATTTAGTGTGACAATGTATGCTTATATTATTTGAATATATGCAATGATTGAAGACGCTAGGCATTTGAATCTTCCAAAAAGTTGGGCGCTAATATTATCCTCTAAATTCCTTCCTTCGAGCTATAGTAGCTTCATCACAAAATTGTTAGGATGGTATGCATTAAAAGTATGGGTAAAATCGTTTACCTTGCTTGGAGATTGCTAAGAGTGGAATCTGGAAAAATGATATTAATATGGTGATATTAGTATAGCAATCAAACTCAAAGTATGACTTAATGGGTGATAGTATATGACTAACACGCCAAGGAAAATATGCTAGTATGACTAGCATTGTTTGATGTTGAATGATTCTTCTATAAAGGAAAGGGGTAATACTGAAAATAGAATTACAGAAGGTATATGGCAAAAAAACTGGAAAAGTCCAGCTCAAGAGTATATGCTTTATATACAAGTTATAGATGTATTACTAGTTAACAAAGTATTTTTATTTTGGGTATTTTGATACTAGATTGGTTGGTATGAGTTGTCCTACAAAGTAACGCAATGTAAGAAATACAAGGGCCTAAAAGGAACTAGTAGTAGATGTGGAATCGATCATGACAAGAACAGAAATAGAGTGTTATTGTGTTCATTGTCGTATCGAATCAAGCATTCAAGATTTCTTTTAAGAACTTAATAAGTTGTTATTTTGTTCCGGTATTTTGTGAGAACAAATGAGATTGTTCAGACTCTGACCATATTCCATAATTTATGGATGAGTTAATATAAATCGTTTTGGTAAAGTGAACATCTATAAGACTAGATGCTAAACGTTGCAAGACGTAAAAGAATTTCAGTTAAATTTTGACACCACCATTTTAGTTCATATCGGAAAGGAAAACATGAAGGAACTCCATGTTAATGGACTTCTGGAGTCATTTTGTTTTGAATAAATTGACGCTTGTGAGACCTCTTCCAAAATATGACTAAAATTCCATTCATAGGCCAAAGTAGAATGGACAACTAATATAGTGAAGATTATACATATTGATGTATATAGTCCATTATGTGTAGTCGTGTGTGGTGGATTAATTTTCCTTCATAAAATTCCGTCGACGATTTGAGTAGATATATGAGTATATCTATTTAAAGAGAATGGAGTTTGACATTTTTTAATTGCTTCAAACTATTGTTAGTATGAAGTAAAAATCATCGTAACAAGATAATCAAGTATTTATGATTGGATCATAAAGGATAAAGTTTGAGTTACAAGTTTAGCAAAACATTTGAGGAGTTCCAGAATTGTTCTACAACTTATCCTTCTCGAATACCCAACATAAGTATGGAGTGTTCGAGAGACATAATCAAACCTTCTTGGACATGGTAAGATAAATAAAATGCCATTACATTTTTTTTAGTTTATAGATTAGAGACTACCGCTTTTTACACGAAAAAGAGCGCCATCATGATCCATTGAAATTGACACCATATAAGTTGTGGCTTGGGTAGTAACCCGAATTGTCTTTTTCTTAAGTTTTGGTATGCATAGCATGTGTAAAATATTTACAACCAAAATAGAATAAATATATGTTTATAAGGTTATCCTAAAGAAACCATTGGGTATTTCTCCTATCACCAAACCAGAGACAAATGTTGTTTGTCAGAAAGGGTTGATTTCTCGAAAAAGTAGTTCTTGCAAAACAAGTGAGTGGGAGGACAGTAGAAACTCGACGAGATTAGAGAATCTTTGTTATCATGTCAAGAGTAGCACATCACTGGAAGTTGTTCCGGGGTTTCCTATTTTGACTAAGTAGAAGACACTACATGTGTTGTAGATACTTCGAATGAGTTTGCAAACTGAACCACAAAAGTCCTAAAACTTTGTACTTAGACCAACTTGTGGTTTGAGAGTGAAGTGTTGTTTTGACAACAAAGGACCCGAAACTTATAAAGGAATCAAATGATGGGCACTAACTTCGTAAAATTGACTATGAGTCATTATATCCGCGATAGTATCCCTATATGAATATCATGTATATGACTTGGTAGTCCTTTTGATAGGCATGATGCCTAAATATAGCAAACGGTTCTATATGGCAACAAAGACATGGATATTTACATCCTTTGGAAGTTGTGCTTGTCGAAAAGATGTTTTCAACAAAGTTCAAAGAGTTGACTACTACAAGATTTTGATCTTCCGTGGTGATACTTTAGTCTTTGCGGATAGTTCTAGCAAAAGTTACATATTATGATATGGCAGTTAATAACAAAACCAACTCTCATCTCTCGGAAGTTTGATCGAGGATGTGTACTTGACACGATCTCAGAGTTTTGTAAAATTCAAATGTTGTCGGACAGGTATGCAAACTTCATTGGTTGAAGTGAGCATAACGAAGTTGGAATCTTTACTTTAATGAAGTTATCAAAACAATTTGATTCCATCATGAACGGTAAAAGATGCTTGTAGAGTTACAAGAAATTAAGTGGGAGCGCTAAGACATATTTTCTAATACTTTATGTAGATGACATATGGTTGATTAGAAAATATGTATTTTAAATTAACACGGTTAAGATTTTCATATTGATGAAGGCTTAGGAGATATTGAGCATCGATATCAATAAGAGATGGATTGAAGCGCCTTATATGGTTGAGCCAAATTACATAGGTGAAGCATTGAAGTAAGTCAATATCGAAATGACAAGAAGGGGTTCTTGCCACATGAAAAAGAATTGAGCAATATTCAAGTGTTTTGACACATGATGAGAATAATTGAAATTCAGATTTCTAAGTCATGTGTTCCATGCTATGTACAAAACCATATGAGTCATATGCTATAGAATGTTATAGCATGATAATTCATATGATGATTAGACAACGATGGGAGAGATCCTTATGCTATTTTTTAGAAATGCTAAGGATATGTTTTCCTATGTAGTAATGACAAAATATTCATTGTAATATGTTACACTAATAGTTTTGTAATCTATTCAAATAATTTTATCTCAATTAAAATATGTGATGAATGGTGGCACAATAGGCTGGAAGAACGTTCCAAGCTGGATTTGAATGAGTTTCAAAATTAAAGTATTGTGCAAGATACTACAATAACGGCTAAGTATATCGTTGTATTGACAACAAATAATCGGAGTATTTTGTGTCAAGGAGTTCTGTATGGAGCTTGGTGAATTTCCAAGATTGCTGACACTATGAAGCTACATTTTCACAATGTTAGTAACATTAGTTTAAGATGAGGAATTAAGGCCTCACCGGTTGACCATATATATACAAAGCCATCTCATTAGAGAATGAGTGATGTGTGTAGACACAAAGACATGCAAATACAATAGGACCTGAACATGTAAGATCTTTTTGATGAAGTTTACCACATGCGAAGCATGGTAATAACACTAGAACGCCATATGTGTTAAGTGCTTACAGACTAGATTATTGACTCTAGTGCAAGTGGGAGACTGAAGGGAATATGCTCGAGAAGCAATAATAAAGTGGTTATTATCTTATTTCTTGTTTATGATAAATGTTTATTTCTCATCCTAGAATTGTATTAACCGGAAACGTTGATACATGTGTGTCTAATAAACAAACAAGAGTTCCTAGTAACGCATCTCGTTTAACTAGCTCGTTGATTAACTGATGATCAAGGTTCCCTGATCGTGAACATTGGATGTTGTTAATAACGGGGTCATATAATTGGTAGAATGATGTGATGAACATAGACCCAAAGTGAATATTGCAATGCGATCAAGTCATTAAGTTTACATTGTTATATCAAACATACGAAGTAAATCTAATCCTTGGACCATGAGATCATGTCAATCACTGTCGGATATATGCCAAATAGGGGTATATCCGGCATGGGTCGAAGGCCGGATTACCAGGGTGGCCCACAGGAAATGGAGCATAGTCCATTAGGCGGTCTAGTAAGCTGACGTGCAGGAAGCCGGATTCTAGAAGAACCCGGACCACGGCCCAAAGTGGTGCGGCTTGGAGGAGAAGACGGATTCCTTACTTTCCAAGTTAGATACTTTCCGTAGTCTTCTAGGTTTTCTTTCTGTAAGCCCTAATCCGGCTATCTATATAAAGCCCGACGGGAGCAAGAGAAGACAGACAATTAGCTAGAAGCCAACTCGCCGAAAAGTTCATCCTCGCCGAGTTAGCGAAACCATACTCACAATTGTACTTTGTATACTGCAGGCTTCAGTCCTGATTTAGTGAGATTGCAGGAGTAGGAACGCCGCCTAGTTGCGTCGTACCGAACTTGGGTAAACTTGGTGTTTTTGTTTACAGTTCTTTCACCCCCCCCCCCCGCGGTTCTACCAGTAGCTTTATGGCACCCCCGTCCATGAACCTTACTACGATGTCTCGACAGTTGGCGTCCACCGTGGGGCCAGCGGCGTCGGGAGTTACGTTCCGAGCGGGAATACTCGGCGGAATCGGCAGCGCAATCAATGTCGGAAGCCTGGAATTTGACGGAAATGTCGAACGCTTCCTCGACAATGGATCATATATGCCGGCAAGAAATCATCTGGTAAGTGCCTGCGTTTTACCGATTGGATCTGCTAATGTTTTTATCGGTTTGACAGTAGAAGCTATGGGATTCCGTGGTGGAAGTAATTTTATCCCACCCGCCCTATGCCCAATAAATGAAGGATTCAATGCCGGATTCTGCACAGATTTTCCCTATTCATACATAGGAGCAAATCAAGCTTCCATAGCTGCATATCGCCAAAATACATCTGGATTGGCTGCCTCTCCGGAGATGCCTGCAACCAGATCCTACTTCATCGGTATGGTGCAGTCTGAGATCGCTGAAAACACGGAAGACGGAAATTCCGCGGATAAGGCAGAAAATCATGATCCCACAGAAAATGTGGAAGACCCGAGATTCATCGATCAGGCATCAAACTCGGAAGCTGAATCTGTGCTAGCAGCCATAGAGGCAAAGCTAGACTCGGAAATCGGATCTGCAGACTCAGATTCCAAAGATGAAGATGAAGACGCTTTCGAAAGAAAGGTAAAATCTATGCAAGGAAGTTTTCATGAAGTCCTCATGGCAAAACCGACTGGAAATTCGGATGCTGAGGAAGATGAAGATCCCAAAACACCTCCGCCAGACGAAGAGGAAGAGGAAGGTGAAGTTAGTCTGACTTATCCTAACGTCAAGGAATTGACGGAAGATGAACCTAGCAAAAAGCCTCCATCTTCCAAGAAGAAAAAGAAGTCTCCAAGAAACCCCAATCCAAACTCCAAAGAAAAAGGTGGAAAAGTTGGCAGACATTGCCAACCAAAACCTGGAAGTAGGAGTAAGCAGTGGAGTCAAGCCCGTGGAGAAGAAAAAGGCCGAAATCTCTGTTACCCAAATGTTGGAACAGGAGGAGATTGATCGGATTCAAACCCCGGTGGCACGAGACAAGCCCCCGGAAATGCTGGTGGCCAGGAGACAAGCTATATAGTGGCAACAACAGCATCTGTTCCGAACTCGGGAAAACCTTCTCAAAACCCAGGCTGGCATTAAAATGCAGCAGGAAGAATAGAGGAGTACGAAAGAAGGAATAGATCTAGAAATTAAACCTACGCGGTTACCAGGAATTACAAAGCCGTACGAACTGTCAGCAAGAAAGAAGTTTGAAAACCCTTCTTGGCAAAGGCATGTTAACAACACTAATGCTAAGGGTGAACGCATAAACAAAACCACAGCCGAAAACGTGGAAGCCGCGTTCGCCATACTTAATGATGATTTGTACTCCAATGACGAAAAACTACAGGGAGTGTATGCGTTCTTAAGGAAAAGCACTACAACAGCAACAACGAGGACAAGCACGGTCAGGGAAGTTACATGATTATTCAGCCTTATGCAAAACCGCCATGTGCGCCGCTGGAGCACGTGAACCTGGTGAACCTGGAGATTCAGACGATTCTAAGGAAAAAAAGGGAGATCCAAAAAAGGACAAGAAAATCCCGGATAACAAGGATGCAGCGTCCAGAATAGGATCCCATCTGCCGAAAGGCGGAAATAATCCCCGTGACAACAAGGAATGGGAGGAGCAAAACCGGAAAGACGGAAAAGTAATGCCGCCTCCAAGACACCCTGCTGACAAAGCCGAAAGATACAACAATCCTCACAGACATGAGATATTTTGAACTCCTCCAAGGAACAAAGAAAGGCGAAGGAGCAGAACTCCACCTTATTCCAAAGGACAAGATATCAGAAGAAATAGAGATAATCCCAGAAGAACGCACTCACCCAATAATGGACCAGAACGAAGCAGATCTCCTTCTGTTCATTCAGCTGGAAGGTATTCCGCGCATGTCGATAAGGCGGAAAGAGATGATTTATACTTCAGACCTAAGTGTTTCACTGACAGAATCCGGAGAATCGGTCTACACTCTGGCTTTGCTAAAGTCGGTCCAACTTATCAAAAGTATACCAGAAGTACAAACCAGGATACATGGCTTTCATATTACTATACTGCCGTCCAGATCAACAAAGGGACTGATTTGAAGGTTGTGAAGTTTCTTCCCCTAATGTTGCTGGATGGATCCAGAGATTGGATCAATGGGCTTCCGTCAAGAATAGTAGATAGCTGGGAAGATATGGCTAGAGTATTTGCTCAGCACTTCTGGGGTACGTACAAACGCCCTAAGAGCATCAACCAGATGAACCGTTGCGTACAATATGATGACGAGTCGTACGTCGACTTTATCTCAAGATGGACTGCAATGAAGAATAGTTTCTCTAGAGTAAGTGATGTACAAGCAATGCATGCTTTCATCAATGGCCTGAAACCCGGCCTTGTACCGTTCATGGTTGGTTCGAAAGAGCACAAAGATCTCGGATCTATGCTCACCACCACCAATGAGCACGCAGCGGCTGAAGATGATATCAGGGCGAGAGGCAGAAACATTGATGCTTTGGTTCAAGCCAAAAAGGCGTCTCGTTCTAAAAAGAAGGATACTCCAGAAGCACATCTAAAATCCAAGGAGGTGAACTTGACCTTTGGAAAGGATAATGGCAGCAGATGGAAGGGCAAAAGCATAGAACCTATCTCCTATTCTAAAGACGAATGGGAAAATATTAAGTCGGAAAACAGTGTCCACCATTCGCAATTTGGGAAACCTACTCAGACCAATGCACAGTGCCGGCTTAACAAGCACATGAAAGGCACTGCAGGATCCGGGAATAAAGGAAAGAATTCCAAAAGGAAGTTCAATAAGCAAAAGCCGGAAGCTGAAAAAGAAGAAAGTGAGTCGGACACTGATGATAAAATCCAGAAGCAGCAGCGTAAAGGCAAACCAAAATTCCCGAGAGTTGAAGGAGAATGTAACCTAACTTTCCTGGAAACTCCCTCAGCCAAACAGGCAAAACGAACACTTCGATAAATCAATGCGGTTGTACCTCCAACCACAAAGTACTTTAAGTATTCAAATACGCCAATTACATTGGATCAGTCTGAACATCCCGGAAACATCCTAGAACTTGGCACATATTCTTTGGTCATAAGTCCTATTGTTCAAAACACTAGGCTCAAAAGAGTGCTGATGGATGGAGGATCCAGTATCAATATCATGTACTTAAGTACATTGAAGAAGTTACACCTCTCTGAGACCCAGCTCAAACACAGCAATGTATGTTTTCATGGCATTGTTCCTGGCAGGCAAGCACAATTCCTACGAGAAATTTCCCTAGACGTAACCTTTGGAAAGAGAGAACACTTCCGCCAAGAAAGAATCTCATTTGAGGTTGTGTCGTTCGAAAGTGTGTATCACGTAATACTCGGACGTCCGGCTTTCGCCAAATTATTGGGAAGATCGTTTTATATTTATAACAAGCTAAAGATGTCAGGGCCAAAATGAGGAGTAATCACCATATCTGGCGACTTCAAATTGGCGAACGAGCTGGATAAAGGAAACGCCCTTTGTGCCGAACAAGTGATTCCGAAGGAAGAGCTAAAGGAGCTGGCCAAAGAATTATCACCGACAGAAATGCCGGCAGGAAAAGAAAGCCGGAAGCCGGCAAATAGTTTCAAAGCCTCGGAGAATACAAGACAGGTCATCCTGGATCCCAAAGATCCGACAAAATTTGTCGTAGTGGGAATAGGAATGACTGACAAATAGGAAAGCGCGCTCATCAAGTTCCTACGTGAGAACTGGGACATTTTTGCCTGGTATCCTGCTGATATGCCAGGTGTTCCCAGGGAACTTGCTGAGCACCAACTCAAGGTTATTCGGGGATCAAAACCCGTCAAACAAGGTCTCCGACTTTTTTATGGAAGAAAGCGGAAGGCTATAGGCAAGGAAATTATCCGGCCTTTAGAAGCTGACTTTATCCGGGAAGTTATACATACTGATTGGTCTACGAACCCAGTATTAGTCCCGAAGAGGGATAGTATTATTCTTAGGATGTGTATAGATTACACCGGTTTGAATAAGTTGTACCCAAAAAATAGGTTCGCATTACCGCGAATCGATCAAATAATAGACGCCACTGCTGGATCTGAGCTTTTATGCTTTTTAGACGCTTATTCCGGGTACCATCAAATACGTATGAAAGAATAAGACCAAATAAAAACCTCTTTCATAACTCCCTATGAAACATACTATTACATAATTATGCCTTTTGGCCTGAAGAATGCCGAGGCAACATACCAGCGTTGCATGCAAAGATGCTTGCATAGTCAAATCGGCAAAAACGTCCACTTTTATGTGGATGATATTGCCGTTGTTTCCAAGGAAAATGATACACTCCTTGAAGATCTACGATGAACCTTCGACAACCTCCGCAGTTATAGAATAAAGTTGAATCCATTAAAGTGCGTATTCGGGGTTCCCTCGGGAAATTTTATGGGTTTTATCGTTTCTCACAGAGGAATAGAGGTAAACCTGGAAAAGATCAAAGCAATCTTAAACATCACAAGACCTACATGTATAAATGATGTCCAAAGACTGACGGGTTCCGCAGCCGCCGTTAGCAGGTTTATAAGCCGGCTTGATGACAAAGCTCTGCCATTATACAAATTGTTGAGGAAATTCGACAAATTTGAATGGACAGAAGAGGCGGACAAAGCATTAACCCAGTTGAAAGAAACTTTGATGAAAGCTCCAATTTTGGCATCCCCAAAAGACGAAGAACCCATGTTACTGTGTCTTTCAGCAACTAACAGGGTTATTAGCGCAGTGATAATAGTGGAAAGACGGAAAGATGAGCAAAGTATTCCAGATCAACATCCGGTGTATTACGTAAGCGAGGTATTCTCCGAGTCAAAACAAAGGTATCCACATTATCAAAAGCTGGCATATGGCGTATTTTTCGCATCCTGGAAACTCCATCATTATTTCCGAGGACATTCCATAACAGTGGTAAGCAAAGCACCACTAGGGGATATTATAAACAATGCGGGAACAACAGGCAGAGTAGCCAAATGGGGCATTGGACTTATTGCGTTTGACATTAAGTACCAACCCCGGACGACGATTAAATCCCAGGTGTTGGAAGATTTCGTGGATGATTGGACAGAAGCAATGGAAAACACACCAATGCCGGAGTCGGAATATTGGATGATGCATTTTGATGGATCCAAAATGAAAGAAGGAGCTGGAGCTGGTGTAGTGCTTAAATCTCCAAAAGGCGACATAATGGAATATGTATTACAAACACACTTCAATGCCAGCAACAATGTGGCAGAATACGAAGCATTGCTTCATGGCTTGCATATTGCAAAGGAAATAGGTGTCAAACGTATACTTTGCTATGGTGACTCAGATTAGGCACAACATCAGTTGAACCAAACATGGGATGCTAAAAGCCCCATCATGGCTGAATATCAGAGAACAGTCGACGAGTTTGTCATTTGCTTCCTAGGATTTGAGGTACTTCATGTCAAAAGGGAAGAAAATTGGAACGCGGATGCTTTAGCTCGCATGGGCTCAGAACGGGTGAAAACTCTACCACCGGGTGTGTTCGTCCAGCATTTGCATGAACCATCAATAAAAGGCGGAGATGTTGACTATCCCCTAGTTTCCGAGTCAATAGAAGTTTTGCTCGTTAACCCGGACTGGACAATTCCATACTTAAACTTCTTAGTTGATCAGAAGTTCCTGGATGGAGCAGATGAAGTATTGCAAAGGCAGATACAACACCGATACAAAGGATACACGGTAATTAATGGTTGCCTGTACAAACGCGGTACTATCGGAATTTCTCAGCTAAGTATTTCGCCTGAAGAAGGGCGAGAGATTCTGCAGGAAATCCATGCAGGAGATTGCGGGCATCATGCTCAATCAAAAAAGCATAGTCGAAAAAGCATTCCGTGCAGGGTTTTTCTGGCTCACAGCCAAGACAAATGCGGAGCACATAGTGAATACATGTGTCGGATGCCAGTATTACGCCAAGCAGACAAATATGTCGGCTCAAGCACTCAAAACTATCCCCATAGCATGGCCATTTGCGGTCTGGGGGCTAGATATGATGGGGCCCTTCAAAACTGCAAAATAGGACTTACACATCTACTCGTTGTAGTAGATAAGTATACCAAGTGGGTGGAAGCAAAATCCATCAAAAAACTTGACGGTGTGACTGCCAGAAATTTTGTCATTGACGTAGTCATGCGATACGGTGTTCCACATAGCATAATCACGGATAACTGGACAAATTTCTCAATTGGAGAGTTAGCAAAATATTGCCGACAAACGGGAATTCACCTAGATCTCGCATCTGTGGCACACACACAATCCAATGGCCAGGTTGAACGAATGAATAGTTCAATCCTGCAAGGATCCTCCCAAGACTCGAATCTCCTCTCCATAGAGCAGCTGGAGCATGGGTAGAAGAATTTCCTTTCGTGCTTTGGAGTATTCGAACGACGTCAAATAGATCAACAGGGCAACTGCCTTTTTTCCTGGTTTATGGCGCAGAAGCAGTGCTTCCTACGGACATGATCCATAATAGCCCAAGAGTGCAGGCGTACGATGACTCGGATGCGGAAACCGCACGTCAAGATGTCGTCTATCTCTTAGAAGAAGAACAAGAGTTTGTGTTGCAAAGATCCGCCATTTATCAGCAAGGGCTGCGACGATATCATAGTCGGAAAATCAAACACCGATCTTTCAAAGAATGTGATTTGGTGCTAAGATTGGTACAGGATAGGAAGCACAAGTTAGCCCCAATTTGAGAGGGACCATTTTTCATTAGCAAAGCTATGAAAAATGGTCATATTACCTTGTAGATATTTGAGACACAGAAGACGATCCAAAAAAATCCAAATCGCAAGAGGAAAAGAAACATAGATGTAGAACTAGGTGAGACAAAAATGCCCTGGAGCATCCAGCAGTTATGTCCCTTCTACACTTAATTCAAATTCTATGTAAATATCATTGAGCTCATGAAATAAAGTTGTCGGAAATTCATGCATTTTTTGTCTTGTTTGTACTTTCCGTTTCAAGCATATTTCCGTCTTTATCTATTTCTTAATGATCTTTCAATTTCGCTTCAATGTTAACCCGAATTGCGCCTGCGTGCTCGGAGTTATAAAACTGAATGCTCTTTGGCCTAAGGAGGCTTTAAAAAAACCCGATTGTGCCTGCGTGCCTGAGGTTCATAATTTTTAAATTCCTTATTATTCCTAAGTATTATCTGATTGTTTGTTGTGTTGGGTCGCTGGATTTAGTAACTAAAAGTGCCAAGCTATAATCCATGATTCCTAGTTTCGACTGATTGGTTTCTTAACCCGGTCGCTTAGCGTGAAGATTACATACTTTCGAGCCACTTTAACACTAAAGGAAGTTAAACCATACAGACAAGAGAACTTAGAAAAAAATAAATTAAAACTCTGAAAAACTTGCAAAGTTAAAAAAAATACTGCAAAACGACATAAACTTGTTCATACAAAAGATAGAATGGATTACAATTGATATTACATTGTAAGAATAGTAATGCGTTCTATTTGGCTACAAGCGATGCAGGATCAGGAGCATTCCACGAACTCCTCTTTGTCGTCCTCGTCATTGTCGCTCGTGTTCTCCGGAGTTGCTGGAATTTCTTCCTCTTGGTAAAACATCGAGGTAGACACCATCCGAGCTATCTTGGAGGCATGCCCCTTGATAGAATCAAAGATCTCTGCCCGCTGTGCTTCCGTGTACCCTTGCGGAATATCGGTGGCAATGCGCCAGGATTTGGCGGTGGTATAATGCATATGCATCAGCCCAAGGGCCATGCCCACACAACCACAGGCGGAAGATTGGAGCCAGGACTCGCGCTGGTTCGCCACTTCTGCAATTGCTTTAGGAAGCTTGCTGGTTTCTGAGAACTCGCTAGCTCTGTCCGGAATGCACTTGTTGATAAGTAGCATCCTGGCATTTTTTACCTCGGTGACGAATGCCCCGAAAGCCCGGATTCGATCAATCCGAGTGATCAGAGGGTTCCCTTCTGTTAAACAAAATCAAAAAAAAAATGATCAGTCAAACAGAAGGAGGAAAAGAAGGCATTATGTTAAGTAAAAGAAAACTTGCTAAAAGTCAGAAAACTTACCAAGGATTATATCTATTTCAACACCTTCCTCAAGGCGCTGGTGAAGTGCAGACTCCAAATCCTGGATGGTCTTCCGATCCTTCTCAGCTTGTAGGGAAGCACAACATTCGGATAATCCCAGGGCCAACTGGCTCGCCTCTAGATTCTTCTGAAACTTTACAGTCAATTTTTAAAGCTCCAAGTTTTCTTTTCGGAGAGTTTTGGTGTTCCCAGCATCGTCGGCAATTTTCTTGGCCTTAGCCAAGGAGGCTGATAAGAAAAAGAGGCGGAGGATCAAAACTCGAAAAAGTCCTTAGAAAATTTCAGAATCAAGATCAAGGAAAGGAGAAAGAATACTTACAAGTAGCCTCCTTCAACTGCTTCTGAACTTTGGATAGCTCCGAGTCCTTCTCATTAAGAATACCAAGAAGGGATCTCACTTCTTGGTTCTTAATGGTCAGCTACTCGAAAACTTCCACGTTTATGTTTTCGGCAGTTTGCTAAAAACATACAAAGGAAAATATTGCTTAAGCAAAAACATGCAGGAAAAAGAGAAAGCATTAATACAAAAAAAAGAATGGTTTTGTCTTAATACTTGGGGGCTAGAGATATTACCTGCATCATTCTTTGCAAACCGCTTAAATTGTTGGAGAATTCATTGGCGTATTCCGTGAAGGTAATCCCCATATGATGCATTCCATCTTGGATAACCTGACGAGGTGAGAACACGTAATTATTCCGTACTATTAATCCACCTTTTGGTCAAAGGCGAATTAAGGGGGCTCGGGCAAAAAAAAAAAATTTGCCCATGGATGAATATATCCACGTTCGTCAAAATAGGCTTCTTGTCTTACCTTGAACTTATCGTCAAAGGTCGGCATTGGTTCCGCCTATGGAGGATTTGAAGGTCCAGCTTGATCACGTTCCACCCTTTCCCACACATTCGTGTCGGATGCAACATGTTGGCTGGACTGCAAGGGGTATTCCTCCCGAGTAGCCGTGTTTTCTTCTCCACCTACTACTGGAGTGTCTAGGGCAGCTGCGGGGGACGACTTTGGTCCCCTAAGAGCAACAACTTTCAACTTCTTCCTGCCTTTTTCCTTCAAAGCGACAGGAGTAAGGATAGAAAAGATAAAAGAATGAAAATCCGAGATTAAAAATCTGATAAAGAAGGTACGCAAGAAAAAGCATACGAATGTGAAATTCTGGGTTTTACCTGGAAGTGGCTACGGGTACACCGTCAAGATCAATTACTTCCTGGCGGGAAGACACCTTCTTGCGCTTCCGCCCTCAGGGTGATTGAAAGCGGGCCTTTAGAGCCGCTAATTCATCGTCGGTGGCGAGATCCTTCTCTGGAAGATCTAGAAGCTATAAAAAAAGTAAAATCCGGATTAGTATGAAAACATCTGAGAAAAGACGCAGTTCGAACAGTTACCCAAAAGATATACCTTGGGAACAGGGTTTACTGCGTTGTACATTTGTAGGCTCTCCTCGTATTTATCACGAGTAGCCACAAGTTGGTTGACGCGCTTCTTGAACTCCTTTTTCGACAAAGCGGACTTTGTCATCCTCATTGAATCCTCGGGTCCTGAGTATTCACAGAGAAGCCGGTCGTCGGGATGAGCAAGAGGTTGAATCCTCCTTCCGAGCCAGCATAGAATTGTATCCATGCCGGTCAGAGGAGGACTGGAAGAGACGAGTTTTGCGATCCTTATTTTGATTCTCATCAGGTCTGAAGGCAGAACCTGGACCGCGTCCAACTCCCAATTTTCTTGGGGCGTGGCCGCGGAATTGATGAAAGCCGGAATGCCTGTATCCTTTCCAGGATAGGGAACATCCGAATGATAGAAAAAAGATCTCTTCCAGAATTTGACGGACTCGGAAGTCTTGATTTTGGGAAACCATTCCTCTATATTCCTACGAATATTAAAGCAAATGGTCCCGCAAATCAGGAGAACACCCTCGGTGGTGTTGCGTTTCACGTTGAAATAGTATTGGAAGAAGTCTAGGCGGGGTTCTATCCCTAAGTAACCCTCGAAAAGGGCCTGGAACCCGGCTATGTACAGTATAGAGTTGGGTGGAAGATTATGGGGTTGGATGTTGTAATGGTTGAGAACCTGGATGAAAAACGTGGATGGCGGAAAACCCGTACCTCGATTGATATGGAAAGCCAGAACCACGCGTTCTCCGGCTTTGGGAGAGGGCTCGGTGTCGTCCTCGTCCAGCCGCCATTTGTCCTTCACAATGAACCCGTCCTTCTCCATGGCCTGGAGAAGAGTCGGGGCCACGTTGCAGTGGCTCCAATTTCCAGCGTCTCCTTTATCGTCTTCCTCGCCTCCGGCGGTGATGACGGCTGACGTGTTCACGCTGTCGCGAGTTGAAGTTTCTCCCTCCTCAATGTTGGGGAAGGGAGGAGGAGGAGGAGGAGTGGTCGAAGGCGGCGGGCATAGTTCCGGCAGCGGGAGTGAGATCCCCGCTCGCTGGTGCGCTCGCGGACGTCTCCGATGCGTACGCAGAGAAGATCGGAGAAGCTCTGACGATGGGGTCGAGGTCCTGGATGAGGTCCTCGATGGTGGAGTCGATGTTCGCGATCTCGGAGGCGCGTGGAGGACTTCCGGCGTCCATTTGTGGGCGGCGCAACCGGGAGCAAGAACCACCGATGGTTTTCTCCGGTGAGGACTCGGGGCTCGGCTTCGCGTTTATCTATGTGTGCTTTCGCTCGAGGGCTGGGAGTGGCAGTGCTCTAGAGGCTCGAGGAAGAAGAGGATGCGGAAGGTGAGCCGAAGACCCCGAGGTGGCTATTTATAGCCAAGATACATTGAGATTGGCTCCAACGGCTCTTTTAGCCGTTGGATGCTTGACGCGTGTAACACCAGAAAATCCAGGAAACAAGGGGGCGGGGTGATTATTGCTATCTCCTCGTTTCTCACGAGAATTTGTCAGAGATAAGGGTTCAATCTTTTGACTGAACCCAGACGTTCGTGACGTGAGCAAGATTTCATCGCTTACGTCACAGTTTCCTTCTCCATGAAGATTCGTGGAAGAAATACCGGATTTCGGTGAATCCGAGTTTGGCATTAAAGGATTTTGTTGAAAGAAGAATCAAGATAAAATGCCGACATTTCTAAAGAGAATGAAAATTCGCAAGGGATGGCAGAATGGAGTCATAATCCTTCTTGGGAGCAATTGTCGGATATAGGAAAAATAGGGGTATATCCGGCATTGGCCGAAGGCCGGATTACCATGGTGGCACACATGCAATGGAGCATAGTCCATTAGGCGGCCCAGTAAGCCGACGCGTAGGAAGCCGGATTCTAGAAGAACCCGGACCACGTCCCAAAGCGGTGCGGCTTGGAGGAGAAGACGGATTCCTTACTTTCCAAGTTAGATACTTTCTGTAGTCTTCTAGGTTTCCTTTCTGTAAGCCCTAATCTGGCTATCTATATAACGTCGGAAGGGAGCAAGAGAAGACAGACAATTAGATAGAAGCCAACTCGCCGAAAAGTTCATCCTCTCCGAGTTAGCGAAACCCTACTCACAATTGTACTTTGTATACTTCAGGCTTTAGCCCTGATTTAGTAAGATTGCGGGAGTAGGAACGCCGCCTAGTTGCGTCGTACCGAACCTGGGTAAACTCGGTGTTCTCGTTTACAGTTTTTCCACGTCCCCCCGCGTTTTTACCAGTAGGCTTATGGAACCCGCGTCCATGAACCTTACTACGATGTCTCGAAAATCACTAACACCGGAAGAGTGCTTTGATGTCATCAAACATCACACAGTAACAGAGTGACTATAGAGGTGTCGTTGGGTATTTGGAAAGTATTAGTTGAGGCTCATGGATCAAGAGTGGGATTTTTCCATCCAAATGACGGAGAGATATACTCTCGGCCCTCTCGGTGATATCACATCGACACCGCTTGCAAGCACGTGACTAAGTCACAAGGATGTAATATCACAGAACGAGTAAAAGAGTACTTGTCGGTAACGAGATTGAACTAGGTATGGTTGATACCAATGATCGGATCTCGGACAAGTAAAATATCACGAGATAAAGGGAATTGGTTACGATGTTTACGGTTCACACGATCACTAGATTCATCACTGAATGTGTAGGAGTCATTACGGATCTCTAGGTCCCGATGTTGACTATTGATCGGAGAGGTGTCTCGATCTTGTCTACATTATTCACGAACTGTAGGATGACACACTTAAGGTTTGATGACGCGATTGAGTGGATACGGAATCGGAGAAAAGTTTGGACAATACCAAAATTGTTTCAAGGAATATTGAAATAGTCACCGGAATTGTTTTGGGGAATATTGAAATAGTTCAAGGTGGTATATGTTAATGTTTGATTAACAAACAATTCAAGGGGGTAAGTGTTAATGTTTGTTAATAAGATTAACAAATATTAAAATAAAGTAAATGAATTTTATTTATTTATTAAAGAAAACCCGTGGAATTTTGAGTGGGAATTAATGAGAGAATGAGTGGGTTGAGTGGAGACTCCACCCACATGATGAGGGTAGAGGTGGAGGCACCAAAATTTCGTGGATCCCTCCCCCTCCTATATAAAGAGGGGTTGGACTTTCCTCTCCCCATACACACTTGGTGTCATCTTCACCTCCCTCCTCCCGCTGCTCCACCTCATGTTCATGCGCTTGGCGAAGCCCTGAACGAAGTTTTCTCCACCACACCATGCCGTCGTGCTGCCGGAGTTCCGAGGGATCCTATACTTCCGCTGCCCCGCTGGATCGAGGGAACTGAGGTTGTCATCAAGCTGTACGTGTGACCGAGTGCGGAAGCGCTACCGAATTGCAGCGCTCTTCTTCACGATCTTGAGATCGATGTGAGTTCGGCTATATCACCAACAAGATCCGATCTCGTAACGCTTTTTGTCTTCGAGGGTATGTTCTCTTTAAGACTTTCTCTATGCCCGTTGCTTACATCTTCTAGATTAGATCTTGGCCCTTTGGGCGTCTCTTGCGTAGGAATTTTTTGTTTTCTATGCAACAAACCCTTGATTATAATCATCCATATTACCTGTATTTCACTATCTCTTTGCCGAACTAGTGCACATATACAACTGACAATTGTATTAGGTGTGTTGGGGACACAAGAGACTTCTTGTATCTTAATTGTAGGGTTGCTTGAGAGGGATATATTTTACCTCTTCCTCCCTGAGTTCGATAAACCTTGGGTGATCCACTTAAGGGAAACTTGCTGATGTTCTAGTAACCTCTGCACTTGGAGGCCCAACACTGTCTACAAGAATAGAAGCATGCATAGACATCATATACCGTGGGGCTACCTTTGCGTGGATTCAGGCTTCGATGGGTCCATCTTCACCAATGATATGTTGCAAACGTATCTATAATTTTTATGCTCCATGCTCGTTTTCTACCCAGTACCTTTTGTTTTCCACATGTTTTCTATCGTTTTCCTTTGTTTTAAAAATGTTTTCATATACTAACCTATTAACAAGATGCCCCAGGCTAGTTGCTGTTTTTATATTTCAGAAATGTTCTTAAGGAAATATTCTCGGAAAGGGCTGAAAATCCACGGAGATCATTTTTTACCAGGAACGGAGACGGAATCAAAAGAACAGCCGGAGGGGAGCCAGGGGGCCTAGGGGGTGCCAGGAGCAGCCCACCCTAGGACGTTCCTGGTGAGCCCCTGGTCATCGCCTCTCATTGCCTCTTTCCCTATAAATTGCCTTTAACCCTAAAAACATCGGGGACGGAGTTATTTGCCACGAAACATATAGAGAGGCGCCGTTACCTCGAAAAAACCAATCTAGGGCTTCTTTAGCCCTGTTCCGGCACCCTGTCGGAGAGGGAAATCATCATCGAAGGCCTCTACATCGCATGATTACCTCCGGACATATGCATGAGTAGTTCATCTCGGGACTACGGTTCCATAGAAGTAGCTAGATGGTTGTTCTCTCCCCTATGCCTCCATGTTTAGAGTCTCGTGAGCTGCCTCACATGATCGAGACCACCGTTATGTAATTGTACATGTTGTGTTTGCTGGGATTCGATGAACCCTGAGATTATGATTATTTTGTTCATGTCAATCTGAGATGCTTCACTTATATTTGTGGAGAGTTTTAATCTTTTCTTGCTGTGCTCTCCTGTGTTTATGATTACCTTGGCATCGTAGTTGTTTTCACATTCAAGAGTGGGTTTATATGCTAGATGGTAGGTTCTTGCCTCCCTTACATCTGTGCTCGAGTGACAAAAACGTGACAGATGGGGGATGTGTTGTTGCTACTAGGGAGAAAACAACGGTTGATATGGGGTGGCGCGATCTTCTTGTTGAGCTCTCTCAATTTTTGTGGATGTTTTGTGGATTTTCTGATAACTAGTGCTGCACTGAGACCTCTCACTTGGATAACCCCTGTTGCCAATGCAACAACAATCAATCCCTTTGCATATTCTCAACTACACACTCTTGCACACGTAATCAAACATCACGAGTGGTCATGTATCCCCCTATTCCCAAAGGAATAACAAGATATCACACAACTTTGCAGGTATACTTCAAGATGAATGCTTAGCAGCAATACAATCTAGAGGCTAGGGTTTCATTGGTTTTTGGTTTAAACTTGTTCTCCCTTTTTCACACGCAGGTGGGGAGTATATATAGGTGGAGGGCTCCTTGCACAAGAACCTCTCCTACTAGGACTAGGACTCAACTAGGGATCCTACTTGGACTAGGAGGACTCTACTAGGATTCCTACTTGGCATAGGAAGGGATACAACCCGACCCAACTTTAGGGGGTTTGGCCATTATGGCATACATGCCATGCCTAATTGAATTAGGACTTTTATATGACGCATTGATCTTCAATGGGGCGCCCTCCTCTTGTTTTCACCATTCCTTACTGTGGAAGAACATTCCTGGAGTTGTTTCCCACACTTGCACATTTGTTTTCAGCACTGGAATAATTGTTTTCACCATTTGTACTCTTGTTTTCCAGCATCTCCATCTTGTTTTACAGAATGCCTTGAGGTCTTCCTCCATTCATTTTTGTGTTATCAATAACCCTGCTAATACATATGCATAGGCTTAGGTAGTATAACATTCTTATAAACACAAACAATATTTATTACTAGGAAAGAATTCACCTTATAATGAACATCAGTGAGGCTCAATATTTCCTTCCAACTTAAGCATGTATAATCACCATGGACCCCTATTATATCCTCATCATCCTCCCTTTCTTCAAGACAAGATGTCTGCGGCTTGTGGTAAACTGAACGTGGAAGAAACAAAAAGAACAACGTGTATGCACAACATATGTATCTATAATGGGGTGCATTAGTTGTATGGACATGATAAAAATGCTCACATGACATGGGGCCACGAATTTTGCATGTAAATAGCACATAATTGTCACATAAAAACAAATAGCATCTCATCAAATAGCAATCACAATTGCAAGTATAAGTGAAGCTCATAGAATCATGATCATAAGGAGAAACATCTATGTATACATTCTTATTGTTTAGTATCAAATCAAGTGTTCTCACAGAAGATCTATGATCAAATTTGGTGGTAGTAGTACACTCAAGTGTGTTAACATGTTTATTATTTTCATTATGAAAGTTGCAACTCAATTTGCAAATATAAGTAAAGTATAATTAAGTAGCACATGTAATTATCAAGTTTTGTGGCAAACCAAACATATGTGTAACATTATGCTCATATTTATCAAATTGTAAACCATCCAACCGAGTTAACACAATGTTCAATTCAGCAATTCTATCAAAGTAATACATATTTGATCCACCATAAAAAAATTATTCATGTTATATTCACCAACCAAATTAAAAATGAAACAAGTAGTATAGTTGCTAGAATTTATATATGAAATTTCAGCAATCCTATTCATAGCACATTGCACAGTAATTGGTTCATGTAACATGATTGAATACACAATATTATTATGTGGTATTTTAGCAAGCACTTCTTTATGTGTAATAAATACCACATGCTCAAAATTCGAAATTATCACATGGTGGTGAACTATATATGCTTGTTAACTCACAAGAATCAACTAGCAAATTAGTAGACTCACAAAATTCAACACTTGTAGTTTGTAGCTCGAAACCAGCACCAGTGTCAATGGCATTCTCCTCAGATGTAGTAGGTACTGATTCATCTTCCTCTAGTGGTGATGTAGGTTGTACTTGAGAAGGATCTCTTTCTTCAAAAGTAACCTGCATATCACAAGCAACAACACTAGGAATAATGACATGCTCTTCCAATATATGTGGTGGTGGTGCAGGTTGTACTATAGGCTCCCTTTCTTCAAAAACAACCTGCACATCAGAAGAAACAACACTAGGAGTAGACATGATTACATTAGTAGAAACAACCTCACATGCGTTCTCAACCTTGACAAATCCCATAACTATACGCTCAAGTCTTTGCATCTCAAGTTTTTCAAGTCTTTTCTTTTCAACCATTTGAGCAGAAATTAAGGGTTGATGTCTAACTCTTTGAAATTTTGTAAGCCATGCATGTATTATCCAATCTTTCTTATTATCCCAAAAGAATTGTAAATCAGGATAATGGCTATCAAAATTAACTCTATATCTAGTGCACCATTGTCGTCCCAACAAAATATGAGAACAAATAATAGCTTTAGGCATCACATGACATAAAATTTTCTCCTTATGGCCATGAATGGTTAAAGGTTCATAAACTATGTGAGTAATAAGAAGTTCATCATCATATGTAGGTAACATAAATGGATCACATGTTTTTGGAACCAGCTACAATTCTTCAACAACCTCAGGACTAACAAAATTATACCGTGTACCTCTATCAAGGGTAATAGTAACCTGGCTTTCCTTGATGTCTGTTGTGAAGTGGAACAAATCTGACGCAGGGATCCCACTAGCATCCTCCTCCCAAAATGTATAACTGCAAGCATCAACTCTAGGAAACTCCATTGATTATATTGTTAGTGAAACAAAATAACAATGGGTTGTGGTGTTCTCTCACAACTCACTCAAAACCAGCAAAGAAGATGTATCTCACCGTTTCAAAGTGAATAGGATTTACTTACCAACACGTATCGATGAAGAGTGTACCAAGTGTGAGAAGATAATAACCAGGATATCAAGTGTCACAAGACAAAACAGGGTATTTGGTGGGGCTTGGTTGGGATTCCTAACAACACCAAAATAGCAACTCCAATGTATTGTCTAATGTGATAAAATTCACTAAAGGAACACACTCACTCTAGGAGACAAATGTGGCATAGCAATTATATGGAAGAGGTATTGCAAGCACTGGAAAGACACTAGCAAATACTCTATGAAAACATGCACAAGATTTCTCAAATATGTCCACAAAAATATCCAAGATATCATGTATCAAGCTCCACTAGTGATATCGTAGTGGCTCGGCCTCTTTTTGCTTTTTCTCTCTTTCTATTTTTTTTTATAGTTTTCCAATGGCCTTTGAATCAACTAGGAGCACCAAGAGATATGGACACAAAATTGATCAAATTGAGCAGTCTATTAGAGCAAGAAAACAGCTAGTCTTTGGGTTGTGTTCCTAAAATTTGCTGTAGAATGGCTGTGGCTAAGGCTTATCAGAGATCAGACTGAAAATCGTGTCATACGGTTGTGAAGACTTGCTGCGGTGTGTGTGGGGTGTGGCAACGCGTCACACGCGGTAGCGATTTGGCGCGTAGCGGTAACCTGGTAGCTTTCGGATTCCAACGATGTGTGCGCGGAGTGTGCTGCGTTTTGGCGTGTAACGCTCCGATACGGAAATGACTTTGGCCGGTAGCTAGTAGCGCTTGGCTGCGCGCGACCAACAACACGTTGGTGTACTGTGAACCAAGTCCAGAAACAATTGGAATAAACCAGCGCCGCATTTTTTTTTGCAGGTAGTAGGTGACCCCGTGTTTGGTCGGTGACACAGCCACGCGTTTGTCGGTTTCGAAGTAGTGTGGACTCCGACGCTCGGCAGGTGACGCAACCACGCGCTTGGTCGGTGACGCAAGTGAAGGAGCGATGCGGTTTGGCAGTTAGCGGAAGGAGCGACGCGGAAGGAGCTCAGTGCATGCGCGCGTGAAACGCGTTTACGATTGGGAACCGCGCGTGTTTGGCGCGGAACGAATCCGAGGAGCACGCCGTTGAGACCAGTCCAGGAAATGCGTAACGTGGACCGAGTCCAGGGCGAAGTTGGAAACCAGCGCGCGAGTAGGTGTTATTTGTTCGTAGCGGCTCAGAAAACTACGCCGGGTGCGAGTAGGACAAGGAGGCGCGCGCGGTAGTAGTACAAAGGAGACGCGGTTACGGCAGGTGGAATTTGGAAGAAGTGTGCGCGGTTCACTTGACAATATTTTCTGTCCAAACAGATCCAAACAATGAGTACGAGTGTAGCTAGGAGGCCAGGTGCAGAAACAAAGCAACTCGCAACACGCTTATTTTTTTGTGGAACTTTTTCGGTATAGATTGAAACAAAATATGAACACGATGAACCCTAAAAAGATGAAAAAGAAAAACAGGAACGCAAATCAACAGAAAACAACAACTAGTAGCGGCTAATTGGTGTTGATCTAGGCTCTGGCAAAACTAAAACTTAATATTTTTGTGAGATTTTTTCTGGATAGAAAATAAAAACAACTAGACTAGGGATAAATTTTCTCACCGAGAAAACCCGAGAATATGATACCAATATGATTTTGGGCGGCCCGATCTTCTCGTTGAGCTGACCTCTCACTTGGATAACCCCTGTTGCCAATACAACAGCAATCAATCCCTTTGGATATTCTCAGCTACACACTCTTGCACACGTAATCAAAGATCACGAGTGGTCCTGTATCCCCCTATTCCCAATGGAATAACAAGATATCACGCAACTTTACAGGTATACTTCAAGATGGATGCTTAGCAGCAATACAATCTAGAGGCTAGGGTTTCATTGGTTTTTGGTTTAAACTTGTTCTCCCTTTTCCACACGCAGGTGGGGAGTATATATAGATGGAGGGCTCCTTGCACAAGCACCTCTCCTACTAGGACTACGACTCAACTAGGACTGCTACTTGGACTTGGAGGACTCTACTAGGACTCCTACTTGGACTAGGAAGGGATACAAACCGACCCAACTTTAGGGGGTTCGGCCATTATGGCATACATGCCATGCCTAATTGAATTAGGACTTTTATATGAAGCATTGATCTTCAATGGGGCGCTCTCCTCTTATTTTCACCATTCCTTAGTGTGGAAGAACATTCCTAGAGTTCTTTCCCACACTTCCACATTTGTTTTCAGTACCGGAATAATTGTTTTCACCATTTGTAGTTTTGCTTTCCAGCATCTCCATCTTGTTTTCCAGAATGCCTTCAGGTCTTCCTCCATTCATGTTTGTGTTATCAATAACCCTGCTAATACATATGCATAGGCTTAGGTAGTATAACATTCTTATAAACACAACAATATTTATTACTAGGAAAGAATTCACCTTATAATGAACATTAGTGAGGCTCAATATTTCCTTCCAACTTAAGAATGTATAATCACCATGGACCCCTATTATATCCTCATCCCACACTTGCACATTTTTTTTCATCACTGGAATGATTGTTTTCACCATTTGTACTCTTGTTTTCCAGCATCTCCATCTTGTTTTCCAGAGTGCCTTGAGGTCTTCCTCCATTCATGTTTCTGTTATCAATAACCCTGCTGATACATATGCATAGGCTTAGGCAGTATAAAATTCTTATAAACACAAACAATATTTATTACTAGGAAAGAATTCACCTTATAATGAACATCAGTGAGGCTCAATATTTCCTTCCAACTTAAGCATGTATAATCACCATGGACCCCTATCATATCCTCATCAGCGGTGCTCTTGTCTACGGACGAGGATCACTGCTTACATTACGTATTGTTCTTAATGCATTTGTCTGTTGCACACAAAACAATCACTTCGTTGCTGCAACTTAATACCAGAGAGATTTGCTAGATAGCTTTCTTGAGGTGGACTTTTAGATATGGATGCATGCTGGATAGCGGTCCATATGCCTTGACGTAATGCCTACAATGTTAGAACCAGTGAACTATATCTCGTCATAATAGTATTGTTATACGTTCATGATTTGTCAACTGCCCAGCTGTAATTTGTTCACCCAGCATGTTTGTTTTCTTTGGAGAGACACTACTAATGAACCTACGGCCCTCGGTCTTGTTTTCCTCACATTTGCAACCTTCTTTTAAGCACTTTCATAATTATTTTCTTGTTGTTCCGTTTTTACTTTTGTTACTTTCAAGACTCTATATGTTTAATTCTCTCGTTTTCAGCAAGACCGGAAGATTGACAACTTTCCGGAAAATTAAGGCAAGAGAGAGTTTATCTTTGTGTGCAGGTTCCACGCTTGTTGACGCGTCAGACAATAAGTAACCTTCTCCAAGACTACGAAGTCCTACTGGTTCGATAAACCTTGTTTCCTTAACTAGAGGAAAATTTCCGCTAGACTACATCATACATTCCGTTTGAGATCTCCCAACGAGTGTGTGATCACGTCGGCATCAATCAACAACGGTGGCTTGCATCGTCACGCGACAGCATCAGGCCTAGGCCAGTGGTATGCTTCACCGACCGAGACGCGGAGGGCTTGATGTAAACTTGTTCTCCGTGCGAGTTGGATCTATTGGACGTAAAAAATTTGGCCATACCGTGTTTATCGCGTCTCGAGATCCAAATCGTGGCGCGCCAAAATCGGCAGGAATTGTGCCGGCACCCGGTCTAATTTATTGTGTTGATTCGATTTCGGGCATTCAAGTTCGATTCAGGATGCAGCTCGGACAGTGGCAATGTAAAATTCCTGTCCGGTATGGATCAAGTCCTGATAGAAAAAGGGAGGCAAAAAAAGACTGGTCACCGGTACCGATGCATGCAAGCCAAGGTGTAAGCCACGAGAAGACCAAACATGAAAAGCAACATGAGTCGGACTAGCATTGATCAGTCCATCGTACCTCTAACTTGCGACTTCTATTGCACCATCTTCGATCTCGTCGCGGCTAACCTCGACGGTCCGTTGGCTTATGCCGCGTCAACAAAATAGTTAAGTCAGCTTTTACGTTTTAAAGTTTTTATATTTTTGTTTCGGTGAATTAAATTATTTTGGTACCTTTGAGTCAATCTCGGGGGCCGCCATTTTTTATCAGATAAATAAATATGGTTGACAAAAAAAGACTAGTCACCACGATGCACTGTCTAAACATGGGTACCCGGCCTTATTAGCGAAAAATTTGGTTCTTTACTAAGTCACGTGACTCGCAATTGACCAAGTACCATGTATGATATTGTCGGTCCTGAATATATCATATTGCGTGAAAAAAGTCCACACGAAAGCCTACTTAGTCTTGTCTAACTATTAACAACTTGAGCACAAGTTAACAAATTACCACAATTTTCATTATTTTGTTTCATACATCACGAAACCATGTAATGGATGCATATGTTCTATTTCAGGTATAGAGTCGGCTCAGCAACACTATTTGATGTTTATAAGCAAAAATTGGTAAAGTCCTAGGTTGTTGTAGGCAAGACAACCCGGTACTTGGAGACTACACCATTTGAAGCTAAACACTTCAACACTAAAAGAAACAAAGTCCCTAGGTGCTGCAGGCATGCAACCCGGCACTTGGGGCTACACTATTGAAGTGCTACTCTATGAAAGCACCAAGTCATCACGAGGTGATAAACTCGGAGCTTGGGGACTACAGCTTCGACATCGACGACCTGGCATCGTCAACATCCATGACCCGACATCGTCAATATACATGGGCCGAAGTCGTCAACATCCATGACCCGGCACCATCAGCATACACGATCTGGCATCGTCAACGTCCATAATCAATAAACCGGCTGCCTCTATGTCCATAAACCGGCTGCCTCTACGTCGATAACCTAGCAGCCTCTACGTCGGCAACCCGGCAGCCATCTTCGTAACTCAGTGGGCTCGACGCTTGCGACAACATCCAAGACTCAACAAGCTCTACTTCTACGAGTCAGAAAACTCTTCATCCGCAATTCGGCATCCACCACGACAACAAACCGGCAATAACTTAGTGTCCCAGAAAAACAACATCATCAACAAATCAAGATCTTCTGCCCGACTCTTCGAGTCACCTGAAAGTTCGGGGGCTACTGTCGTGGATATGGGAAATAGTTACCCACACGAAGGTAGGCCGTGCCCGTCATGAGAACCAGCCTAGTAGGCCAACACAAGGAGTCTGAGTAGCACCCGGATTATTATCTGCCTTGGAGTAGAAGCTGGACTAGTTTGTATCCTACTAGAACTCTACATGTAAGCCGACATATTCCAACTATATAAGGAGGGGCAAAACGTCACAAAAGGGCATAAATCAGATAGACTTAGATAGAATCTCTATGGCTAAACACAGCTAGAGGAGAGCCGGTTCATACGGCGGCTCCCTTATGAGCATACGGAATAGATATAGCCATAAACAACACATAGGGCTTTTGCCGGATGATATTTCCCGGAGTCTGAAGCTGTATAAATCTTGTCTCTCTGTGTGTTAACCCACCTCGACGACGATCTCCATGCATACGCTAATGCCCATAATCATCTTCGTATGATACCGTTGATAAACAACATCGATATTGGCGCCCACCGTGGGGATAGCCACGCATCTGAATAGGAGAACATTTTCGAATTCATCGCTGCAGCAAGTCAGCAACCTACAAGAAACAGAATAACATTTGCTGGCATCTTGTAACTGAAAGAAAATATACTGCGAACCAACCTGTGGTTGGATGGTTATGAGGGTGGTTGTACCCCCAGCCCACCAGAGTTCAAACCCCAGGTTTGACACTTGTGTGTCGCATTTAGGCGGAATATTCTTTCAGTGGGAGGCGACGTTCCCGTCGACAGCGAGGCGCCTGTGGTGACTTCGTCAATCTCAAGACCCGCCGACTCGCCGACTCAGTCTCTCGGAGGTGCTCATAGGGGTAGAGTGTGCGCGTGTGCGTTCATAGGGGTGAGTGTATGCGCGTGTATATGAGCGCTTGCGTTTGTACTGTGTTTCTAAAAAAGAAAGAAAATATACTGCCGGGCGTTTTCTTTTCCTAAATTAAAATTTGACGTTCCAGATTGATTACTATCACAGTACCATGCATGATCACTTCTTTTTGAAGAGACCATTTTGTCCACCACTCACCGGTGCTACCAATCAGAGCTGAGCAGGTACTTAACGATGCTATTTTGAGACTTTGAGAGTTGAGACAGGATTTTACGAAGAATCCAATCTATTTTCTCATCATCCTCGCTTCCAGAAAACATTCAGCCAGGATTGCTGAATATGGGCTCCAAACTTCAGTAACTCGTTACAAACATCAGAGCAGCACCTTTTTTTTCTCACGACGGTATAATTTACAACACTATTCCAGGCGAATCATTTTGTACAATGTAGCACGTTTTCCTTTAATTACCCTCAGCCTCAAGGCAATACCCTTAACATTTTATGTATTGTCATTACATTGATGTTACATGTGTTCTACAACAACAAAATTTGACATCAACAGATCATGTGACAGCTTCTGGTGCCGAATTGCAGTAAGGAGTGTGCAAGCAGATGAATCTGGTGGACATCAAGCAAGCAGAGGCAAAACCAAAACCTACCAGGAGCCCGCATACGCTCTTCCTAGCATCCAGCCGCAGCGACCGTCTGAAGACGCGGCCAAAGCTCGGGATGAGAGCCCCACACGCAATGACCATCCAGTAGTCCAGTCCATCATAGTCAATCTTCGCAAGGATTGCGCTTATGGCAGCGCTCGGTCCTGCAAACCCCGTCAGAGCCGCCGCTGCCAAGGCTCCACGCCAGCTATCAGTTGCGCCATACACACAGCTGGCAACAGCAGCACCACGCGGTAGACCGTGAAGGGAGACTGGGAGAACCATGTAACGGCCTAGACCATATGCCTTGCGTGCCGCCACACCAAGTGCAAGCCCTTCGGCGTAGGCGTGTAGGAAAACAGAACCACAAGCAAGTAGTGAATGCAGTGTGAGAACACTAAGAGAGAGGCCAGAGGATGAGGTTATGACATTGACAGAAGATTTGTTGCGGTTAACAACCCTAAGGATGCTTGCTGCAGCAACATGGTAGAAGACTGAACCTCCTAGCAGGAAGAACAAGGTGGTAAAGAGACCCATCTTTGAGGACATCACAAGTTGTAATGGCCTCCATGAAGCAAGACGGAAGGCAATGCCAGATGCTACGCCAGTAAGAAGAGGGTGTGGCATGCTGAAGGCAAGCGAGAACGCGACAAGTATAATCCCTCCAAAAAGTGGACCAAGCCCAAATACAAGTGACACCAAAAAGCCTGATGTGTCTTCCGAGCTGTAGACCAGAAGAAATCAACAGCATCAGCTCAAAGTTATAGCAATCCAAATAGGATCCTGAAAATATTAAGAGTTAACTCACCCCTGGCCCTCGGTCAATCCCTGAAGCACGGTACCTAATGTTTCCATAAAAGCAACGGCAAGCGTTCCAGCAGAGGCTACTTGAGATGGAGTGGCTTCCTGCATGCAACAGAGAAATACTCAGAACTGCAATACCAAATCATTGAAAAACAACTATTTCAATCATGTACAGTTTCTTCATGACTGAAGGGTAGTCACCTTAAAAGCATCTGGAAGAACCTCTGCAATAACAATCCATATCATGCATCCCGCAGCAAAGCCAGTACAGTAAGGAAGCACTTTTTGAAATGCATCAGCACAAAGGAACGCAGGAACAGCAACAATTGGCTATATATACCAAGAAAAATGAAACAGGGTTATCAGAGTGTACCACCAAACTGTAACATAAAAGTTGAAATCAACTTGGCAAGTTGTTGCATATAAGCATATGAACATTTTGTTCACAACGTAATACTAACAAAAAATTGTAGTTGTAAACAGTAGTGGCAGTCATACAAATTTTATTGTACATCGCCTTCGTAATAAATAGTAATTGTAGTGCCATTTAGCATTTGAGATCCTTTGCGACGCCAGTTAGCTAATTTTGCTTCTTTGCGCTGCAATTTCTCTAATTCCACTTCTTTGCGATGTCTGATGCTCTGTCTAATACAGATCTCTTTTCCACAAGTTCATTATTACAAATATTGATTCCTCTCAAACAAAGTTACTGTTGATTACTTAGGGCCTCAGTCTTCAACCACTCTGAAGCACACATGCATAGAACAGCATACTGTTTTGTGGAAACACATAAGCATCTGCTCACACATGTACGTAAGAACAAACACTAAGGAAAACAATGGTTAACTTTGCTGACGAGGTTTGTCGTTCTGGCTCCAAACTATTGCAAGGGCATAATAAATAATTAAAAACTTTTGAGTGTTACTTCAGTGGTTACAAAAAATTTCCATGACTGAATATTGAGCTCTATATATACATGAAATTATACTTTCATATTTCCACTGTACAATGTTAAAAAAAGACGCACCTGTGGTAAAGATGTTATGATACTCCATAACATTGCCTTTTGTGGGGATACACCCCTAGATGATAGTACCATGCTTACAGCTAGGCCTTCAGGTATGTTGTGCACTGCTATAGCTATAGTAATTAGAAGACCTTGAGAGAATCCTTTTGATCCAGCAAAGGAAACACCCACACCAGAGCCCTCGCCAAAAGAATGGAGCGTCATTATTCCGACAACAAGAATAACTTTACTTGCGTCTGCACCTTTTATATCCAGCATACTTACTTCTCCATAATGCTCCAGAAACTGTGATCAACAAAAATGATAATTAGATAATCCATCATCTAACAACAAACCTAACCAAAGTGAATGGAGTGGAATATATTGACTAATGCTAAAAACACAGCTACCAACCTAAGCTGATGAGATTCTAAATGCAGTTAACATGGAAGCTTATTCAAGTGCAAATTCAGACTGTTGAACTAGCAAGTAGAAACATCATCCATGCCTTTAGCCTACCCCAACTTGTTTGGGACTGGAAGGCTTTGTTGTTGTTGTTGTTGTTGTTTGGTTTAGATAACCTGAATAATCTTACCAGTCTACTTTCTTTTAGCAAGATCAGACTACATATGAGGGTAATTACTGGAGTAGACTAGAAAAATAGGTACCATGTTCACATGAACTTAATGAATTTTTCTAATTCTTTCACTCAGACATCAGTTCACTTGCTAATGCACTTTATTCAATACTTAACCCTGGAAGCTAAAAATTTCTGAGCCCAAGACTATGTGAGTAGCCTGCACATTCCTAAACCATGACCGCGCTGAAAGATACCTGAACAGAAGAAAGCCTTTTCGGAGTAAACTGAAGTGTTTTCTTTAGCTAAAGCATACAACATATAATTGAACGGAAGAACTGGATGTCGTTGGAAGACACTCATGACTAGTCCTTTCAAGTATGAGGGTAATTACTGGAGTAGACTAGCATAATGGGTACCATGTTCATGTGAACTGAATGGTCTTTTTTAACTCTTTTCACTGAGACATCGGTACACTTGGCTAATGCACTTTCTTCAAGACTTAACCCTGACAGCTAAATATTTCTGGGCCCAAGACTATGTAAGTAGGCTGCACACTGCTAAGCCATCAGCGTGCTGACACATACCTGAACAGAAGAAAGCCTTTTTGGAGTAAACTGAATTGTTTTCTTTAGTTAAAGCATACGGCATATAAATGAACTCAAGAACTGGATGTCTTTGGAAGACACTTATGACTAGCTCTTTCAAGTATAAAGGCATTGAGTTGTGGTTGCTATATCTGGAGATAACATTATTTGATGTAAATGGTCAATGTTATCAATAAACGACAAGCAGCAGGAAGCATGATTTACCTTCTTGCAAAGCCAAATAAAGATCCCTCCACTCAAAATCCCAAAAACAACCCAGCCCCCACTGCCGTACATTTGCCCTTCCTGCACAAGATCGAAACTTGCTGCCAACATCACCCCGGCGGCCATTCCATTGCAAAGTCCTGCCCATTGGGCCTCTAGCTCCAGGAAAAAGAATGGAAGTGCTCCCAACCCGGTTGCTGCGGCCATCGCAAGCGTAGACCATGCAACAGTATACACTGACACCCTTCCACTTTTAAACCCATCTTGTCTACCAGCATCCTCTAGCTTCACATCTGGCGCCTCCCTTGCTACGCGCACATCACCAATCTCAGTCTGGGCAACCGCCGAAACTTCCCCAATGAGTAGGAAGAGCAGGCAGACAAAAACCACTCCGACTCTTCTGTCCATGGTTACTTGTTCTCCCGATATTCAGAAGCTCCCAAACCCCGGGCCGAATAGGGCACTGGGAAGACTGCCAAACTCACATGGAAGTAGTCATCTGACCACCCGCCTCAGTGTAGCAACGAATTATTCACGATTCCTGCATGCCGCTGCAGGAGAGCTCCAGCCCTGCGAGCCGGCATTTAACACGGTTAGATACATCAGTTCAAGGATTAAAGAAAGAGGCAGAAAGACAAACTTGCCACGCCCACCCCCATCCCCACACCACATGCGTGGGATCAGGCGCATCCAGAATGACGCCACCCCGCAACAAACCAATCCAATCAGTTAATTCAGGAAGGATCCAAGCTTTAGGCAAGAACCCAATGGCAGGAGCGCTGCACATAAGCCAATTACCTCCTAATTCGTCCGCCGTTGCGCTCCCGAGAAACCCCCAATTCGACCAACGGAAAGGGCCCGAACTGGGGGAGCGGCAAGCCGCCGGAACGGCGGGATCGGGTGAGGGTGGAATCGGTGGGATCTAATGGGGGAGGAACCCAACAGCGGCGGGGGCGGGGCAGGAGATATAGGGGAGGCCTGGCAGCTGCGGCGCACACGGGTTTGGGGTCGCGAAACCGGCGGCGACTCCGTGACGGTCGGTCGCGGCAGGGAGATGTCAGATGCGTGTGCGCAGCGCAGTTGAAGTTGAGGTGTGCTGCCCGAAAAAAAAAAAAACTGAGGTATGCTGGCACGGCACGCTTCGCACCGGCCCCCTAGCGTCTGAGCGAGGAATTTTTTTATCATCCTTAACTAAGTCAGTGGATCTTATCAATTTCTAAAAAACAAAAAACAGTGCGTGGATCTTATCCAAAGTTGCTCGTTATGTGATGAAAAATATCCAAAGTCCCGAATTAAATGTCATAAATTTTGACAAAGTGGATGTATCTAGACATAATTTAGTGTTAGATACATCCACTTTTATCAAACTTTGTGACACTTAATTCCGGACGGAGGGAGTATATCTTAAAAGCCATTTTCACAAATACTACAAAACAAATAACATTTCAAAAGGACTAACCTACCCCTGGTTAGATCCCTACCAATCCGGTGGAGGAGGAGATGAGCCTTATAGCATCACCACTAATATAAAAAGATAAAGAGGGACGATCCAAATAATCCTAACCATCCAACCCGGATATCCAACGGTCCACACCTAAAACAGTCCGGCAGACGGAACACACTCAGTCCCGTCAAAACGGGAAACCAATCCCGTAATCGTAATCATGTCCTAAAAGAATCTCGTAACACCTCTCCTTTGAACACCACCCTGTCGGACGCGACCACGTCGTCGCCTCGGCCCTGCCCCAACACGACAGAGGCGATTTCACCCTGCAAGCCTCCGCCGCCATGCACGCCATTGTCGGAGCCCTGAACGCCGCCCCTGCGGACCTGCTCGACGTGACCACACCGCTGCCCTGCAATCCGCCGCTAGGGACATCATGTCGCTGCCGCCTGCAACTCGTTGTTTGTCCGAGGGCGGGCGTTCAGACGAACGCCCCCTGCCACGCGCCACCACTAACACTCAAGTTGACTTTGTAGCCTGCAAATCCTCCAAGCGTCGTCGAGCCACATCACGAATTGAGAAGCACGACATCTCCTCGGTGTCATTCTTCGTCATCCGCATGCAGCACCGTTGACACCCTTTTTATTCTTCATTATTCGTTTCATCCTCCTAATCCGAATCACATGAACAGAGCAAGGTCGCAAAAATTTCTAATCGATATCCTTTTTTGGGTTATCCTGCTAAAGTGCATGTTGTTGGATCGAGTGCCATGGTTGAAATTGGTATGGTTAGATACGGTGTTTTTGTGTCTGCACTAAAAATCTCAACATGATCTATAAGCCCACAAACCAGATCAAAGTTCGATACATTGGAACCAAAAAAAGGAAAGAAAAGAAAGAAGACCAATAAAGGTGTAAAAGAAACTATTCAGCTGGAGAGAATTCATATACGAACAGATGCAACTACTCCCTCCGGTCCGGAAAATCTGTCGGAGCTGGTAAAGGATTTTGTACTAAATGCAGATCATTCTCCCGACATTTTTATTGGACCAGAGGGAGTAACATTTATTTGGCTCCTCACCTCGAGGCTCCAGCTGTTTGTCGATCCCAAAGTCTCTAGCGAATATTTTCTTCTATTGCATTTAAGCATTAAATTTCTCTCTTGGATTTGCTTAACTGTAGTAGTTGATCGCAATGAAGGAACTGCTTGTGGAAAGCATACACTAACAACATCGAAATAGGGTTGTTCTTATACAATTATACTGCAACTTTCTATAATCCAACCTTTTTTGTACTGATCGTGTAGCAGAAATTCTTCTTACTATGATCTTGGAGCCTTTTGTGATAGCCTGTGCACAGATGACAGAATTAGATGATTGGAGGTGTTGTGTTTTCTTGGCAACACTACTCATGTGTTGATCATTAAGCTAAACTAAGCTTGATGGTTTGAGTATAAAAGAAATTTGGAGCTCCCTGTGAACGTTACTATAACTCAATCCTCTATTTCATGAGTTTCACCAGGTAAAGAACTCTTAGATGGTATAGTAATTACCGTCAGATGCATCCACATTGTTGTAACTTTTGTTGCTGCTCTTTTGATTTCTGTTGATTTTTTTTTTCCTTGAAGCAACTTTCTTATCGCTTACTTAATTATAGGAAGGAATTTTCCAAAGAACTGTACACTAATGGTGAGGTAGAGCGCAAGGCATCAGCCATGAAGAGGATAATTCTTTGGTCGTGTTCTGCATGTGATGCGGAACATATGCAGGTTGTATGTTTGATGAAGTAGAACATGATTTGTATGCTAAGAATTGAATAACTATGTAAATTGAGTATTGTTTGTGTTACATTTGTTTTGAATTCATTTGAGATTAGTATGTTGATATTTACTAATTTAAATATGCATGCAGTTGACTTCTCATGTGGGCTTGGGCTACTAGTGGGTGCCCTATGTTAGGCGTATTAAAATAGGTGATATGAAATAATAATTTTATTTTGGTATCCTATATACTCCCTCTGTCCAATATTAGTTGTCATTAAAACGGATGTATTTAGACATTTTTAGTGTCATCTAACATCTATAAATGGGAGGAACCCACTAATTCCATTTCTCTCAACATGCAAGCCATCCACCTCAACAATGTCCACGTCAGCAATTTATTCGTGTTTGGTTACGTGCATGCAGCCTTCCACTGGATTGAGCATCGCGACCTGAACCTTCTTTTTTCCTTTCATTTATGAACGTAGAACACCAACAGTCTAGCCTCATATACCCTATGACTCTTATCTCTCCACGGCCATGTGCAGCCAACGAACAGTCCTCCGCACTTCAACATCAATCTTGGTGGCGCCGATTTCTCTTCCTCCCCCTCATGATTTTGACAAGAACTGGCCGCACGAGAAACTGACAAAGGCATATGAGAAGTTACTGCTTCCATTTAAATTGTGTGCTCTGCCTCGGTCCATTTGCTCACACTCCCTTCGGTTTCTGATCTTCCTGACAATGGCGACGCCTACCATCATTGCTGCTCTAGCGCCCTACATGCTACACATTAGATCGGCACCAGCCCCTCCACCCGTTTGGTTCCGCAACTGAGCTACAACCATGGCTCAGATGGTATGTCGATCTGGTCGCTAGAAATATATTGCCTGAGTAAGTACCCATCTCCTATGAGTTGTTAGCTTTCTGTTTTGTTCCAACATGTAGATAATTGCTGCAGTGCTCCAGCAGCCGGCTGCCATGGTGACGATCATAAAGTACATGCAGAAATTGTCATAATTCTTTTGTGCATAATTTTCTATTCTTGCAGAACTTCATCTTCTGTTGGTTCATAGTTTTCTATGATTTCGTTGGTAAGAAACTAATTCCATGTCTACAGAACAAAACTCTTTTGTTTGATATTAGGTTACAAGAACGCCTTAGAGATGCTCGGTGGAATAGCTTAACCAAGCTTGCATCAAATAATTGTCTCAAAATGGCACTTTCTTAATATTTAAGGCATTAGTTCAAGCTACATGTTGTTGCACATTATTCATGATGCTTACTGTTTTGGTTGGTCACAAACTTTGCAATACACATAGTGCGTTACCCATGCCTTTTCTTACATGAGTCCTGCTAAAATATGACTTCAGAAGTCCTACTAATCTACGACTTCAGGAGGTGCTCGCTAAGATATGCCCACCATTTTAAGACGAACGGAGATTTCAGAAGGTAAGAATCTCTACTCATTTTTATCCTAATATATTTATAAGATGGTTGTTCCTTCATTTAGACTATCATTATTGTTATTCAAAAGGTTCATATCACAAAAAAATTCATTATTGCTATATATATGTGCAAACGACATTATGAGTTTCAGACTCTAATAAATTGAGCAGAACGATCGGGCAGAGTAAAAACATGTCGGTCTATTTGTCATCCTTTTACAGAATCTGAGGCACAACATATTTTTGTTAATCTATGTAAATACTCCAACGTTTGATACAACTTTCCATTATAAACGCTTCCATATTATATTTTTTTTGTAATCAACAGGTTGTGCATTCCTCTTCCCATTTTGGAAAAAAAATATATAATAACACAATCTTGTATCTGTTGATTGCATAAGATCTCATGATTAAGATATATTGTTGCTTACTTGGTTTTCCACAAGTCATGCTATTCTAACTAGAGACTTGAATTCCATTTTTACTCATGTGCCTCTTCCCCTAGAAAATCTCACCAATCAGAAAAAAATTTGTCCAAAACTCGAAATATGCATATTCCATAAAAAAAAATCTAATTTATATTACCATAATGCCCCGCAGCAACGCGCGGGGTATTGTCTAGTATCATCTATTTCAGCGACAAGTAATATGAGACAGAGGGAGTATTATTTAGAACGTAGATTTTTCGGCCCTATTTTGGGTATCCCTTAGAGACGCTCTAAGAGCATCTCCAGTCGCAGCCCCCAAACACGCCCCCAAGGCCTCTTCCTGTCCGGACGGCCCCGAGCGCGCCCACTCGCGCTCCCCCGATGGGCTCTCCCATTTGGACGCGTCCTCATTTCCCGTCCGCAAGCCCAGCCCAACCCCGCTGCGTAGGGGCTCCCGTGTGGCGCCGGACGAGAAGAAACGGGCACGTGGCGTCCGCGGGCCCGCCCGTCAGTGAGACGGGCGCGCAGTCAAAGCGGCGCCCGGCCCCGAGCGCGCCCACTCGCGCCCCCCCCCTCCCGATGGGCTCTCCCGTCTGGACGTGTCCCCAGTTCCCGTCCGGAAGCCCAGCCCAACCCCGCCGCGTAGGGGCTCCCGTGGGACGCCGGACGAGAAGAAACGGGCACGTGGCGTCCGCGGGCCCGCCTGTCAGTGAGACGGGCGCGCAGTCAAAGCGGCGCCCGGTCTTCGTCTTCTCCCGAGGCGGCGTAGAAACGCAAGGGGCGCAGCGAGCCGTCGTTTCGGCCAGTCGCGTCGCCCACGCAGCGAGCGCGCGGTTCTCCACGCGGTCGCCGGTGTTAATGCGGAGGCTGCCTTTCGGCCTGCGCGGCCGGGTATAAAATGTCGCCCCCTCCGGTCCGCACCGCACACCGCTTCTTTCTCGCCGCCCTCTGCCTCTTCCCTCGCCTCCCTCTGCTTCTCACCACGCCGCCCTCGGCCTCTCGCCTCGCCGCGCGCCAACGGACCCCCTCGCCGCCAACAGCTTCCCCCGCCGTTCCCTTCTGAAACACCAGGCGCGCGCCCTCTTCGTCGCCTAGTACCCGTGCCCGCCGGACATGCGCGCCGGGCATGGGTTCACCATCGGGCGCTGATATGTTATAAATGTATCCTTAATTTCTGATGTTACATGTTGTTTTCTTATTGTTTCTCACATGTTTGCTATACACTTTATGTCATTTTTATCGATTTTCCGGACTAACCTATTGACAAGATGCCACAGAGTCAGTTGCCTGTTTTCTGTTGTTTTTAGTTTCAGAAAAGTTGTTTGGAAATATTCTCGGAATTGGAAAATTCAAAAGCCAGAAGTCTTAGAAGTTTCGGAGAGTCCACGGAGTCCCAAAGAGACCCGGAGGGGTGCCCGGGAGCCACCACACCATAGGGGGCGCGGTGCCCCCTATGGCCGTGCCAGGATGTGGTGTGGGTCCCCTGGCCACCCCTCGACATCGCCCTTTCGCTCATATATACTCCCCGATGCATAAAACCTATATGAATCGGCCTTTTCCACCAAAAACATCCGTAGCTCCGCCGCCGCCACCGACAAGTTTCGGGGGACAAAAATCTTTGTTCCGGCACCCTGCCGGACGGGGAAGTGCCCCCGGAGCCATCTCCATCGACTCCACCGTCATCTCCATCGCCGTTGTTGTCTCCTATGATGAGGGGGGAGTAGTCCTTCCCCAGGGCTGAGGGCTCTACCGGTAGCTATGTGCTTCATCTCTCTCTCCCACAATGTGATCTTTATGTGATCATGAGCTTTGTAATCTAGTTGAATAAATAGATGTACTCTTAATATGTTATGCTACTCAAAGTGGTTTTGTTATGAGATCTCCGTAAACACTTTGATCACGGTGTAATGGTGACAGTGTGTGCACCGTGTGGTTTAGCATGATATTTATATCTTGTGTTGGAGATGAACCTATGAAATTGTGGTGTCTGTCTAGTACCTTCTAGGGCGCTCATAGTGACAGCGTGGGTTTAACTAGACATGGGAATGCGACATTGTTGCAGCCCTACGCTATGAATTGGTATTTGTTATTTAACCGGAGAGTGGTTCGGAGTAGCGTAGTGAAGAGAGATATTTATGCATTCAATTATTTTGTCATTGTTGAGAGTGTCCACTAGTGAAAGTAGGATCCCTAGGCCTTGTTTCTAAGCATTGAAACACAGTTTACAACCTGTTCTGCTACATGTTTGCTTACTACCATTTTTATTTCAGATTCCTATTATCACTTATAATCATCCATATCACTTCTATTTTACTCTCTCTCTTCGCTGAACTAGTGCACCAATACAACTAACAATTGTATTAGGTGTGTTGGGGACACAAGAGACTTCTTGTATCGTAATTGCAGGGTTGCTTGAGAGAGATACCTTTGACCTCTTCCTTCCTGAGTTCGATAAACCTTGGGTAATCCACTTAAGGGAAACTTGATGTTGTTCTACAAACATCTGCACTTGGAGGCCCAACACTGTCTACAAGAATAGAAGCGTGCGTAGACATCAAGCTCTTTTCTGGCGCCGTTGCCGGGGAGGTAAGGTAAAAGGCTCTCACATCCTCGGGTGTGAGTGCTCGAAGTTATTTCCTTTAGATTCTGCAATTATATCTTTTGTTTCTTGTTTTTATTTTCACTAGTTAGGCTTATTTTTACTTGTTGATTGTTTTTATTTTTACTAGTTAGTCTTAATGGAAAACAACAAAAATATGAGAGAGCTTTATTTGTATTCGAGTAGAAATGTTATTAGCATTAATTATTTGGATACTGATGTCTACGCACGCTTCTATTCTTGTAGACAGTGTTGGGCCTCCAAGTGCAGAGGTTTGTAGAACAACAGAAAGTTTCCCTTAAGTGGATTACCCAAGGTTTATCGAACTCAGGGAGGTAGAGGTCAAAGATATCCCTCTCAAGCAACCCTGCAATCAAGATACAAGAAGTCTCTTGTGTCCCCAACACACCCAATATACTTTTCAGGTATATAGGTGCACTAGTTCGGCGAAGAGAGAGTAAAATGCAAGTAATATGGATGATAATAAGTGATAATAGCAATCTGAAATAAAAATGGCAGCAAGCAAACATGTAGCAGAACAGGCGGAAAACGGTGTTTCAATGCTTGGAAATAAGGCCTAGTGATCCTACTTTCACTAGTGTACACTCTCAACAATGATCACATAATTGAATAACTAAATATAATCTCTTCACTATGCTACTCTTAAACCTCTCCGGTTGGATAACGAACACTAATCATTGCGTAGGGCTGTAACAGCACTCCTCAAGTTTGTATTCCCATGTCTAGTTAACCCCACGCTGTCACTATGAGAGCCCTAGAAGGTACTAAGCAAACTCCACAATTCATAAAGGATACACACACGATGTGCACACTTTCACCTTCACATCGCGGGACAAGGTGACTCCAAAGTTCATATTAATAAAGCACATGAGTAGCACAAGATGAAGAGTAACATCTACGAATTCAAATAGATTACAAAGCTCATGATAACATATAGATTACACCATGGGAGATAGATGAACCACATAGCTACACGTAGAGCCCTCAGCCTCGGGGGAGAATTACTCCCTCCTCATCATAGGAGACAGCAATGGCAATGGAGATGGCGGTGGAGTCGATGGAGATGGGTTCCGGGGGCACTTCCCCGTCCCGGCAGGGTGCCAGAACAGAGATCTGTCCCCCGAAACTTGTCGTCGTCGGCGGCGGAGCTACGGATGTATTTTGTGGAAAAGGTCGATGTATTTATGGTTTACGCCTCGGGGAGTATATATGGGCGAAAGGGCGATGCCGGAAGGTGGCCAGGGGTCCCACACCCCTAGGTGGCGCGACCAGGTGGACCCGCGCCACCCTATGGTGTGGCCACCCTGTGGCCCCCCTCCGAGGCTCTTCGGGACTTCTGGAAGCTTCCGGGACTTCTAAGACTTCTGGCTTTCAAATTTTCCAATTCCGCGAATATTTCTAGAACAACTTTTCTGAAACTAAAAACAACGGAAAACAGGGAACTGGCACTTGGCATCTTGTTAATAGGTTAGTCCCGGAAAACGTGTAAAAATGTTATAAAGAAGGGAGAAAACAAGTAGCAATTGGCATAATATCAACATGGAACATCAGAAATTATAGATACGTTGGAGACATATCAAGCATCCCCAAGCTTAGTTCCTACTCGTCCTCGAGTAGGTAAATGATAAAACAAAATAATTTCTGAGGTGACATGCTACCACACAATCTTGATCATAATATGTAAAGTAGAGCATGTAAACTAGGATCAAATGAACTAAAGTTGTGATCTATATTTGATATCAACAAGTAATGCATAAACAAATAAGAAGAAATAAGTAAAACTTTTAATGAGTCAATACTAAAAGACTATCAACCGTGCAAAGTTTATTAGAGATGACTTAAGCTTTCACGAACAACAATATCATGCACGTCAAACAATCTTCACAACCCCTGTTAGGATCAAGTCAAACTTTCCACACGATGCAATGCTTGAATCTTAAACTATTTGCGCACTAAAAACAAGCAAGTGTTCTGCGTTGGTCCCTGGCACCGGGATGTTATGGCAAAGAGAACATCATGGGGGGTTTGGAAGGTCAATGGAAGAAAGGCTCACAAAGCTGAAAGTGGTCATTAGACAAGAGAAAGTCTTACAACCGAAGCTATGCAAGGAGTAGAGATTTCCACACAACGGATGCACATAGAGATATAAGTGTATGAAAGCTCTCCAATGGAACTAGTGGGGGTGCATCCAACTTGCTTGCTCACGAAGACCTAGAGCTCATTTGAGGAGGCTCATCATTGGAATATACAAGCCAAGTTCTATAATGTAAAGTTCCCCATATAGTTATGAATGAATGATTATATGAAAACTCTCTCCAAACTGAAGTATTTGTGCTAAACATGAAGCACAAGTGTGGTATAAAGGATAGTGATGCGCCCCCTCTCTCTTTATTCTCTCTTTGACCCTTTTTTCTTTTTGGGATTTTTCATTTTTTTTAAAATATCCTCACCGGTAGGGGCAACATCCTATATTACAATGAATCGTCACACTTTTAGTACTCATAACTCATAAATAAATATCTCTGATGTCTCTAACTGCATGCTCCCGCCAGTGTAGCAGTATGCATAAATAACCATGAAGCTCATCATCAAGTAACATAATGGAGGTGGATGTTGTGCAGCAATATATCTCGGAATGGCTATGGAAATGCCATGATAGGTAGGTATGGTGGCTGTTTTGAGGAAGAATATATGGGCTTATGTGTAGGAGAACAAAGTACTCCCACGGGATTTGGATGCACTGGCGAAGTTTGCACCAACTCTCAATGTGAGAAAGGGCAATGCACAGTACCAAAGAGGCTAGCAAATATGGATGGTGGAAGTGCCAGGAACCGCAACATAGACTCACAAGTTAAAAGATTACAACAAGCAAATCATCTTACAAGGCACAATGCAAATCACTCCAAGAGGGTCTGTGGCAGTGACAAGTCACTGTTAGCTACCCCGACCGTAGCGCGTAACAAAAGGCCGGTCAGAAATGTATCACTCGTAGCAATCATATACCATTGTTTCTATCAGCTGGTAATTTAAGTGTGGCACAGTTTCAAGTTTCTTAGACCAACCATTAAAAATTTCTACTTACTAGTCCTTCCCGTTTATCCATTAAGCAAATTCATATCTGAAAACAACAGCAGTGATTCAAGTGAAGCAGTTTAGTGATCTACAAGACCATGCAATTTTTTCCACTATACCAACTACCACATAAGCATTCCTATTCTCAACCAAGCACATATATATGACAACAAAAACTCTCTCTAAGCATATAGCAATGAAAACTAGAGAGTGCTAACATGTCTAAATAAGAGATGCATGAAAACAAAGGCTAAACCCAGTACTAGCAAAAAGTGAACACTCACAGAACAATAAGAATGAAAACTAGAGTGTTCTAAGCAATGAAAACGGAGCGTGTCTATATCCCACACAAGTATGATAAGATCCAACCATTTATTACAGCAAAGAAAACCAAACAAACTGAAAACAAAAATAAAAGATGCTCCAAGTAAAACACATAAGATGTGACCGGATAAAAATATAGTTTCACTAGAAGTGACCTGATAATTTGTCGATGAAGAAGGGGATGCCTTGGGCATCCCCAAGCTTAGACACTTGAGTATTCTTGGAATTTGCTGGGATGTACCACCGGGGCATCCCCAATCTTAGGCTTTTCACTCTTCTTGATCACATCATATCATCCTCTTCTCTTGACCCTTGAAAACTTCCTTCACACCAAACTTCTCACAATCTTCATTAGCAACATTAGTGCAGTCGAAATAATAAATTCACATGGTTCAGTTTCAACACAAGCCTAACACTCATAAACACATTAGATACTGTCACAACTTCTTTTAAAACTATTTTTCTCAAAAGGACACCAAAAGAAAGAGATTAAGATAAAGATGCAATTATTGGCAGAAATCTGTCAAAACGGGACAGCGTGTAAAGATGATTTTTTTTCGAAAATCTTCTGTTGCTCAAATAAAAACGTGGTCAACTAATAAAAGTTGTGTATACATCCCAGTATTACGCACAAAAAAAACTTAGATCATTTTGAATTTTCTGTGATTTTATACGGAATAAACAGTGGACAACAGAAATCTGTTTCATGCGCAAAAATCCGAAATATAGCCTCAACTTTCCACTAGAGGCTTTACTTGGCTCAACAAAAACACAAAATAAAATATAAAGTGGGGTTGCTAAGGAAATAGACAACACCGAGGTGCAAAGCACACAAAAAAACAAAAAAAATGGGTTGAAAACAGAGAAATAAAACGGGTTGTCTCCCGGTAGAGCTTTTCTTTAACGCCTTTCAGCTAGGAACAATTATTTTTAAAAGATGCTCACATAAGAATAAGAGTTAAAGCACAATAAGAGAGAATCAAGAAGCAAATATAAAACACATTTAAGTCTAACCCACTTTCTATGAAAAAGAATCTTGTAGAAAAGCAAGTCAACGAAGCACAAAGTGACTAGCATAGGAAGACAAAATAAGTGCAACATCAAAAATTTCAACATAAAGAGGGGAACCTTAATATTGTTGAGATGAATAAAACCATGTTTCCCTCTCTCATAATAACTTTAAGTAGCATCATGAATAAAATTAACAATATATCCATCACATAAAACATTCTAATCATGAGACACATGCATAAAAGAATTAATACTCTCCACATAAGCATAGTCATTCTCATTAATAGTAGTGGGAGCAAATTCAACAAAATAGCTATCATTATTAGTCTCATCACCATAATCATTAAATATAGGAGGCATATTGTAATCATAATTAATTTTTTCCTCAATAGTAGGTGGACTGAAAATATCATATTCATCATTGTAAACAGGTGGAACTAGAATACCACAATCATTATAATCATCATATATTGGAGGCAAGGTATCATCAAAGAGAATTTCCTCCTCAAAACTTAGGGGACTAAAATATCATTTTCATATAAACTAGCTTCCCCAAGCTTAGACTTTTCCATAACATTAGCAATAATGGTGTTCAAAGAATTCATACTAATAACATTGTTATTAGCATGCAAATAAAGCTCCATAGGTTTTTAAATTTTCTCTTCAAACACTTCATGTCCTAACTCAAGATAAATCTTATAAAGCTCTCTCATTTTTTTTTGTTACTTTCCATTTAAGCATAAAGATAAAAACAAGTAACAAGTAAAAATAAGCCTAACTAGTGAAAATAAAAACAAGAAACAAAATATATAATTGCAGAATCTAAAGGAAATAACTTCGAGCACTCACACCCGAGGATGTGAGAGCCTTTTACCTTACCTCCCCGGCAACGGCGCCAGAAAAGAGCTTGATGTCTACGCACGCTTCTATTCTTGTAGACAGTGTTGGGCCTCCAAGTGCAGAGGTTTGTCGAACAACAACAAGTTTCCCTTAAGTGGATTACCCAAGGTTTATCGAACTCAGGGAGGTAGAGGTCAAAGATATCCCTCTCAAACAACCCTGCAATCAAGATACAAGAAGTCTCTTGTGTCCCCAACACACCCAATATACTTGTCAGGTATATAGGTGCACTAGTTAGGCGAAGAGAGAGAGTAAAATGCAAGTAATATGGATGATAATAAGGGATAATAGCAATCTGAAATAAAAATGGCAGCAAGCAAACATGTAGCAGAACAGGCGGAAAACGGTGTTTCAATGCTTGGAAATAAGGCCTAGGGATCCTACTTTCACTAGTGTACACTCTCAACAATGATCACATAATTTAATAACTAAATATAATCTCTTCACTATGCTACTCTTAACCCTCTCTGGTTGGATAACGAACACTAATCATTGTGTAGGGCTGTAACAGCACTCCTCAAGTTTGTATTCCCATGTCTAGTTAACCCCACGCTATCACTATGAGCGCCCTAGAAGGTACTAAGCAAACTCCACAATTCATAAAGGAGACACACACGATGTGCACACTGTCACCTTCACATCGCGGGACAAGGTGACTCCAAAGTTCATATTAATAAAGCACATGAGTAGCACAAGATGAAGAGTAACATCTACGAATTCAAATAGATTACAGAGCTCATGATCACATATAGATCACACCATGGGAGAGAGAGATGAACCACATAGCTACCGGTAGAGCCCTCAGCCTCGGGGGAGAACTACTCCCTCCTCATCATAGGAGACAGCAATGGAAATGGAGATGGCGGTGGAGTCGATGGAGATGGGTTCCAGGGGCACTTCCCCGTCCCGGCAGGGTGCCAGAACAGAGATCTGTCCCCCGAAACTTGTCGGTGGCGGCGGCGGAGCTACGGATGTATTTTGTGGAAAAGGTCGATGTATTTAGGGTTTACGCCTCGGGGAGTATATATGGGCGAAAGGGCGATGCCGGAAGGTGGCCAGGGGGCGCACACCCCTAGGTGGCGCGACCAGTGGGGACCCGCGCCACCCTATGGTGTGGCCACTGTAACATCCCCAGTATGAAAATACCCCTAGAATGTTTGATTTCTTGTTTAATTAAGTATTGCATCATGTCATCATGCTCATTGCCTTGTTTGCATTTGTTTTGCATTGTTATTTCTGTTGTTATGCGTCTGTTTCAAATTGCTATTTATTTCAAATTCAAACCAACTTCTAAAGCAATTTGTTCATACTTGTTATGTTACAATATTTCAAATAAAAGTTCAAATAAAAAATAACCAATTGTTTCCTTTTATTTCCATAGGTTCAAACCATTAAATTATGGCTTTTAATAAATTAATTAATCCAAACTTAATTCAGTTGGTTTTTCAAATTCAAATAAAAAACATTCAAACAGTACCCAATTTCAACTTATGAAAATCAGCAAAATAACCCTAATCATTTATTCTATTTAACCAATAGGGTCCACCCTATTAAAAATGTTGCTTTTAATAATAATCAATTAATAAGCAATTCTTTCAAATATTGAATTAAATCACAAACAGTAATTTAAATTTGAAGTTTTGCAAAACCAAAGTTAACAATTGGTTGAGTTGACCTAAATAGCACACACAAATTTTTATAAAATTTTTACTCACCCAAAACCATTTCTTTTCTTCCATTTCTATCTTCTGCAAAAAAAAGTAACAAAACAATTAATAAAAGAAAGGAAACTTACCTGAGGGGGGAGCCCGCGCGGCCCAGCCCAGCTAACTGGCCCGCGTACCCCTTCACCCCCCTCTCTTTCTTCTTCAGTAGTACGGCAGAGATCCTAGCGGTGCCACGGCGGCAACAGTAGCACGCCGACGGCCACCCGCTCCCCTAGCCCCTATTTAAGCCACCCTAGGCTCCCCTGCCGCTGCCCTAGACCCTAGGTTACCCCTTCTCCCTCGCAGAGCGCCGCCAACCTCTCTCTCACCGGCGCAAATCTCTCACTGAACCTCACCGCTGCAACCACCGAGCCCCACACTCTGAACCTCGCCGGCGATCGCCGTCTCCGATGGCTAACGGCGCGCGCTAGCCACGGGAACGAGCCCGTCGCCTCTCCCTCTTCCGTTTGAACACCGCAGCCACCCCGGAGTGTCACCAGAGCGCCGCCGCCGTCATCGACCTGCCGCCCCCGGAACTCCCCCGAGCCTCTGCTCGACTCCAGCCGGAGGTGAGCCACCACCGTGCACTCCTCCTCTCTCTGCATCTTGTCCGCGTTCACCACCGCATCCACAGCGCACGCATCCGTGCACGTCCGCAGCCAGCACAACGACAACGGCAGCAGCACGTAGGGCTCGCCGCCGGCCAGCAAGCTCTGACGAAGTTCAGTTAACACCTGCACAGAAAAAAGATTCAGTTAGCGAATCTGAAGCTTACCTTGTACGCGTCCCCTTATCTGACAGAAACAAACGCCCAGCGCACTGGTTACAGCGCGTGCACGCGAGCGCGAGATCCAGGGATCGAGTCCTGGCTCCGCGGGGAAAAACCCCATCTTTTTTCCGCAGCACGCTGACAGGGTGCCCCCCCTGTCAGCCACTGCTGCTGCCACGCCATCACGCGTGCGTCCACGCTGGCCCAGGGCCCATCTGGCAGTGCCTGGGGCTAGTTAGCTGTGCGGTGAAAAAGGATTTTATCCTTTTCTTTTTCAGTTTAGGTCCTTACTAATTACAGTTTGGTCCTCAATTTGGAAATGCTAATAACTTTTGTTTTATAAACCCAAATAATAAAAATAAAATATGTGCGCTGCTCTAAATTAAATTATCTATCTATCTAACCTATTTGTATTCTGTTTTGAATAATTTAAATGCATTCCAAATTTGAATTCAAACAATTCATTTGTAATTTGCTAAAATCCATAACTAATTCATACTTAATCCAATTGATGCAAATAAAGTATGTTTTCCATGCTATTTCAAATCACCTTTTCAAATATAAATTTTGTTTCATGTTTTGAATAATTTAAATTGCCTAAATAATTTAAACCTTGTTTAAATCATTTAAATTTGATAAAATCATAACTTGCTCAAATTAAATTATTTTTGAACATGCAAAATATGTTTTCCAACTAGAAAAGTATAAACTTTTCAAATGTGAATTTGAATTTATGTTTTGAACAAATAAAATTCAAATAATATTCATACTTGTTTTAAACTCAGTTAAAACTTGTTTAATCTTGTTTAATTCATAATAAATTCATCCTAATTCCTTTTTCAATATTTGAAACATGTAATCCAACTAAAATTTTGTATTCTTTTCAAATATGAATTTTGTTATTTATTTTGCACAATTTAAATTGGTGAAAACAACAACTATTTGTGTAATCCCTTTAAGGAACCAAAAATTCCCTAACTTAATAAATAAATTTCTAAATTGGTAACCCTTATTTCCAATTGGTTCTATTGTTGTTATTTTGTTGTTTTCCTCATCCATGCATCATACTAATCCACTTTCACCTGTTGGTTAATTGGAAAACAATTGTTTCAACCAAAATTCATGGGCTTTTCATATGCAACTCAAAATTGCATATGGGTCCATTTAAATTGTGTTACCAAGTCCACTAGTTTATTTTGATGCCTCCATTAACTTGACATGCATCATCCCATGATTGTGCACTATGCCATGATATTGATTGTTTATCTTTCTGCATTGTTTGTTTACTTCTTCTCGGATAGACGACGACGTTGAGACAGACGATACTTACGACACCCCTTCTGAGGATCTAGCTCAGTACCAGGCTGCTGAGTTTGCAGACAAGTTATCACTCACATGAACCACTGTGTTCCTTTCAACATTGGTTACCGATACTTTCCGTTGTCTATTTCTGCTAGCCATATGAATAGTTGCTTATGTTACGAACCTATCACATGAATCTCTTAACCCTGATATTGCCTCACCTCCACTCCTACAACCCCATTGTTTGAGCCAGTGTCTTACTAGCATGCTTAGGTTGTTTTGCTCGAGTCTGTTACCCGTTACTTTCTGATTACTATATTCTATTATGTTCTGGGGCTCGATGTTAATCAATCAACCTGTTAATAACAATATGCTGATAAGGCACCGGCAGGAGGCCCTGTGTGGTTTTGAGGCCTGCTAGTGTCGACCCTAATAGGAAAAGGGTCTTGTCTACTGATCCATGATGAGCGCACTACCCACATGTGGGAAGCGTGTATGGGCGCCCCCCTCAATTTGATTCGATTCGCATCTCGTCCAAATCGCCTCATTTAGTTCGTGTTTTCCATTTGCCGCATGCATGTTTTTTTTGCGAGCCCAGCGCAGGGTGGAACTTTTGTAGTCGGCATATAGGGGGACACGTTCTTAGAGTGCTATGAGGGTCCCCTTTCTTCGGGGCTCGATTAGCCGTGCGCCCAAGGTGCTTTGGGCTTGATGCGAAGAAGAGTTGAGTTTTGTTGAGTGCCCCGCTTGATGGGAGGCATCCCATCTGGCGGGTTATTATTACGTGTACGGCCAAATTGGTGCACCCCTGCGGGGATAAATCTTCTCGAGAAGCCGTGTTTTCCGCGGTTATGGTTAACTTGGTGAAAGTACTGGCTAACAAGTACTCAGAACAACTTACACCTAACTATTGATAATTTGACTAGTAATAGACTTATGGACACAACAACTTGATCCATTATTCATTAATCCAACTGTGTGAGTTATCCTCGGATTGCTTCTTTGGATAAGGGGCGAGATCCAGGATGGGTTTGTTTGGTGGTTAGTGATAGTTGGTTACGATACGCTATCTTATCTCCTTTCTGTTATCCGGAAGTTGTAGTATGTTTTGTAGTTGGTTAGCGTAGCCAGTTGCAGCATCTTTTATATCCCCTTCTTCCGTTGAACCCAAGGCATCTGTGCTTGGTGTTGACGGGCTACACTTTGGTGAACTGTGAGTCTTGCTTGCCAGTACGTCTATGTACTGACCCCTTTGGGGCTGTGGTTTCCGCAGAGTACGCTTACGAGGATCCCAGTGACGGCTACTACGTGGAGTTTGACGAGGCTGCTGACGAGTAGAGAGCGGACCCGGGCAGGATCCGAGACTACGTGGATGGGCTCCGTTTCCCTTTCATTCCCAGCTTCTTAAGCCTATTTGGATTTGTCTGTACTCAAACCCTTTGAATGCTTCCGCTGAGATGTAATGATGTTATGTTGGGACATGTGTCCTCTGGATGATTGTATTTGCTATCTCTGCTCTAGTGAGAGCTATTTGCAACTTATTTCAATCTTTTGTGTCTTAGAGATATGTTGTGTTATCATTTCGTTTAACGCTGTTGACGTACCATGTGTGTATGGTATGAAGTACGTCAATGGTAGTATCCTGACTTCTATGGGATAGTTTACGTCGACGCTGAACAGATAGGGGTTGGTTGTCACACATACGTGTGTTGGCCTACTCGTAAGAGGACGCGGGTGCCGGTAAACCCCGTAATCCAATCTACTACTGTTCAACGGAACGGCGAGTATCCTCTAGAAGTCCGGGTGCGACAGCCACCCTGTGGCCCCCTCCGGGGCTCTTCGGGACTTATGGAAGCTTCTGGGACTTCTAAGACTTCTGGCTTTCGAATTTTCCAATTCCGAGAATATTTCCAAAACAACTTTTCTGAAACTAAAAACAACAGAAAACAGGGAACTGGCACTTGGCATCTTGTTAATAGGTTAGTCCCGGAAAACGCGTAAAAATGTGATAAAGAAGGGAGAAAACAAGTAGGAATTGGCATAATATCAACATGGAACATCAGAAATTATAGATACGTCGGAGACGTATAAGATACCATTATTTCTAGTACTATGGAAAAGTCTAAGCTTGGGGAAGCTAGTTTTTATGAACTTTTTATTTCCCCAGCTTTAGAGGAGATTGCTCTGATGATACTTTATCTCCCATATGTGATAAATCTAATGATGCTTGTGATATTTTAAATCCTCCTGCTGAAAGTGTTCCTTTTAAAATACCTATGAAAATTGTTGAATGTGTCACGAATAACTGTTATTTTAGAGATGGAACTGTCCATCCTCGTGATCATTTACTCTTTATACATGAATTATGCGGGTTGTTCAAGTGTGCGGGTATTTCAATGGACAAAGTTAAGAGGATGTTATTCTCTTTGTCATTTAAGGACAAAGCAAGGGAATGGTATGAGCTACTAGATGATCCTCATCATTTGGAGTGGAAGGAGCTTGAATCTCTATTTTATTCTTCTCATGAACTGTATTTAGATAGGAATTACATTTATAATTTTTGGCATCGTGATGGAGAAAGAATTGCTCAAGCTTGGGGAAGACTGAAAACATTAATACTTAAATGTCCTAACCATGAGCTTTCTAAGGAAATAATTGTTACTAATTTTTATGCAAGGCTTTCAGGACATTACATGGGTTATCTAGATGCATGTTCAGAGGGTTCTTTCTCAAGTAAGAAGGTTGAAGCTAAATGATATCTTCTTGAAACAATTGAAACCAATAATGAAGGTTGGAATAATGACAAAGGTAAAGAATCAGTTATAAACTATGAGTATGATTGCATTAAGTCTTTCGTTGAAACTGCTGATTTTCAAGAGCTTAGTGCTAAATATGGTCTTGATCCTCAAATGGATATTGGTTTGTATAGATACTTTGCTTCTTATATTAATGTTCCTAAATCAAATGGGGACATACATCATGAACCTTTTAAATACACTTGCATGAAAAATGAAACTGTTATTAATGATTGCAATGAACATGCTCAAACTTCTGAAAGTACTATTTCTTATAAGCATGTTAATTTTTGTGGAGCACTTAGACCTTGTGAAAAGAATCAAACTGAAGAAGATTATTGCATCCATCATAGGAATAAAAAAACTAGAAAGTGGGACAGGGCTTTAGATGATCTTGGTAACAAATTTTGTGCCCTCCATCCTTTTATTTGTGAACTTTGTTGTAAAGTCGGTCATTCCAATTTTCAATGCTCAAGCTGCAATAGCTATTCGAATACTGGAAGTTTGTACTGTGATGACATGATCACTCCTAATCAACATGATGAACTTACATTATTTTTGGGGTGTGAAGAGTTATCAAGAAAACTTCTTTGGTAGATATGAGTGCTCTTGATATGAATAGTTTTCTGCATGGTTGTCATCTTTATTGTGTTAATAATTCACACACAAATATTTACATACAAAATATTATAAAAAAGGAGACTTTACCAAAATATGACAGGGCTAATATTTGTTTTCATCTTATTAATGAAGAGGAGGAATCCTCCAAAGTTCTTTCTATTATTTCTGACAATAAACCAGGGTATGTGGATGAGCTTCCTTTCAAGCCTCTCCCTCCTATAGAGAGTAAGAAGAAGAAGAAGAAGAAGAAGAAGAATAAGAAGAGGAGTAAAAGGAGAGAGGTGACGGTATCTCCCCCTAAGAATGTAGCTCCTATAATAGTTTTTGAGGAGTCTGAACTCGATGATTTTCTTATGCATGTTATTTATGAAAGTGATCATGATTGGGAGAAACACACTACTTTTGATATTGAAAATCTCTTTGGTACCTATTCTGAAAATGATGATAATTTGCGTACTATTAGTACCATCCATGTTCCTTCCAATGATGATATAGAAATCTCCGAGCTTGTGGATGATGTGTTTGAAAATCCTTTTGCTACTGATGATTATATTCTTGATACATCTCTTTCTAGTAAAAATGATGATATTGCTTATGATGATACTATGCATCCAGTCTTTGATAACTATTATAAAAGATGCTATAACATAGTCTATGACTACAATTATCCTTATGAAACTTGTCATAGTTATGGAGCGATTACCCAAAACCATCTCCGTAATATACAACTTGTCTATCATGTTGGAGTTCTTTATGATGATTACAATGATAATTATGTTATTTTCAGTCCACCTACTATTGAGGAGAAAATTAATTATGATTACAATATGCCTCCTATATTTTATGATTATGGTGATGATAATGATAATGATAATGATAGCTATTTTGTTGAATTTGCTCCCACTACTATTAATGAGAATGGTTGTGCTTATGTGGAGACTATTAATTCTTTTATGCATGTGGCTCATGATTAGAATGTTTTATGTGATAGTTATATTGTTAATTTTATTCATGATACTACTGAAAGTTATTATGATAAGGGGAAACACAAATTTATGCATCTCAACAATATCAAGTTTCCCCTCTTTATGTTGAAATTTCTGAAGTTGCACTTGTTTTGCTTTTCTATACTAGCCATTTTTTGCTCTATTGACTTGTTTTTCTACAAGATTATTTTTCATAGGAAGTGGGTTAGACTTAAAATTGTTTTATATTTGCTTCTTGATGCTCTATTCTGCTTCAATTGATATTTCTCATGTGAGCATCTTCTCAAATTATCATGCCTATCTAAAAGGCGTTAAAGAAAAACACTTCTTGGGAGATAACCCATGGTTTTATTTTTGCCTTGTTTTTCTCTGTTTTCTTGGAGTAAAGGGGTTGTATACTTATGTAGAAACTCCTTTGTATCTTTATTTTCATGTTTTAGTAGTGCCAAATAAAGTTTTTGACGAAAGTTGGAGTTGGTTTTGGGATTTCTGCGCAGGAAACAGATTTCTGCTGTCCACCGTAAAAAATCGTGAAAAATCCAGAAAGATCAGAATGACCTAACAAAAATTATGCTTATTCCTCAGCTAATTACGCAACTTTTTCGTCATTTAAGTTTTTCGATTTGAGCAACGTAAGTGCCTATACAGAATTCGTCTTTACAGACTATTCTGATTTTGACAGATTCTGCCATTTTTCTTGCATTTGCTCTTTTACGATGTCAAGTGGATTTCTTTGCTTCACAAAACATCAGTGGTTGTAGCTAATGTTGAAAAGTATCAATATCACTTGTGACATACAGAACTAATGGATTTTTAATTGTTCCACTACCCCTCTAATGCGAATTACTCTTTGAGTGTGGTGTGAAGAAAGTTTTCAAGGGTCAAGAGAAGAGGTGATATATGTGATCAAGAAGAGTGCAAGATCAAAGCTTGGGGATGCCCCCGTGGTTCATCCAAACATATCTTTAGAAGACTCAAGCATCTAAGCTTGGGGATGCCCAAGGCATCCCCTTCTTCATCAACTATCTATCAGGTCACTTCTCGTGAAACTATATTTTTATTCGGTCACATCATATGAAGTTTACTTGGAGCGTATGTTTGTTTTTCTTTTGTTTTCTTTTGTTTTCCTTGCTGCATTAATATCACTAGAACCTACCATACTTGTGTGGGAGATAGACATGCTCCGTTTTCATTGCTTAGAACACTCTAGTTTTCATTCTTATTGTTCTGTGAGTGTTCACTTTTTGCTAGTACTGCGTTTAGCCCTTGTTTCCATGCATCTCTTATTCAGAGATGTTAGTTTTAGTAGAGTTATGTGATTGTTGTCATGCTTTCTTGCTGTATCATTTAGAGAGTTTTTGTTAAAACATATTTTGTATGGTGTTTGAAGGAAATTTAAAAATGCTACATGTGGTAGATGGTATAACGAAAAAGCTTGCATATTCTTGTAGATCACTAAACTGTTTCACTTGATTATTTGTTGTTGTTTTGAGATATTAATATGATTAATTGTAAAATTTATGGTTTAGTAAAGTAAAAACAATTAATGGTTGGTCTAGAAGCTTGAAACCGTGCCACACTCAAATAACCAGTTGATAGGATAATGGTATATGACTTCCTTTGCCGAGAGCAATCGTGATAGCTTTTGTTACACGCTATGGTCGGGGTAGCCAACAATGACTTGTCACTACCATGAACCCTCTTGGAGTGATTTTCATTATGCCTTATGATATCATGATTTTATTTGGAATCTTTTAACTTGTGAGTTCTATGTTGCGGTTTTCTGACACTTCCACCATCCATATTTGCTGCCTCTTTGGTATTGTGCATTGCTCATTCTCACATTGAGAGTTGGTGCAAACTTCGCTAGTACATCCAAATCTCGTGGGAGAACTTTGTTCTTCTACACATAAGCCAAAATTTATCTTCCTCAAAACAGCCCATACCTACCTACCATGGAATTTCCATAGCCATTCCGAGATATATTGCCATACACCATCCATCATCATTATGTTACTTGTCACGCTTCATTGTTATTTTGCATACTGCTACACTGGCAGGAGCATTTAGTTTTATTTACATCAGAGATATTTCAGTTTGAGTTACGAGTACAAAAAGTGTGATGATTCATTGTAAAATAGAGTGTTGCCCCTACCAGTGAGGTTATAAATAAAAAAAGCCAAAAATAAAAAAAGAGAGGCAAAAGAGAGATAATAAAGAGAGAGGGGGTAGCACTACTATCATTTATTCCACACTTGTGCTTGGTTGGCATCATTACTTCAGTTTGGAGAGAGTTTTCATATTATGACTTACATAACTACGTGGGGAACTTACATTATAGAACTTGGCTTGTATATTCCAATGATGAGCCTCCTCAAAAGAGCTCTAGGTCTTCGTGGGCAAGCAAGTTGGATGCACCCCGCTAGTTCCATTGGAGAGCTTTCGTACACTTATAGCTCTATGTGCATCCGTTGTGTGGCAATCACTACTCCTTGCATAACTTCGATTATAAGACTTCCTCTTGTCTAATGATCACTTTCAATTGTGTGAAACTTTCTTCCATTGACCATCCAAACCCCCCATAATGTGATTTTAGCAACAACATCTTGGTGCCAGGAACCAATACATAACACTTTCTTGTTTTGAGTGCACAATTATTTGAATGATTTTCCTATATGCATATTGTTGTCACTTGAATTGATCATAACAGGAGTTGTTGTGAGAGTTTGATGCCTTGGATGATTATATTGTTGTTCTTGAAGTGTAAATCATCTCTAATATACTTTGCACATTGGATGGTCTTTTAGTATTGATTCATTGAAACGTTTTACTTTGTTATTCCTAATGGTTTATACATTAATCTTTGATATCAACTATAAACCACAACCTTTATTCATTTGATTCTAGTTTACATGCTTTACATTACTATGATGATCAAGTTTATGTTGGTAGCATGTCACCTCAGAAATTATTTGTTTTGTCGTTTACCTACTCGAGGACGAGTAGGAACTAAGCTTGGGATTTTGATACGTCATAAACGTATCCTTAATTTCTGATGTTCCATGTTGTTTTCTTATTGTTCCCCACATGTTTGCTATACACTTTATGTCAATTTTATCGATTTTACGGACTAACCTATTGAGAAGATGCCATAGAGCCAATTCCCTGTTTTCTGCTGTTTTTAGTTTCATAAAAGTTGTTATGCAAATATTCTCGGAATTGGAAAATTCAAAAGTCAGAAGTCTTAGAAGTTCCAGAGGGTCCACGGAGTCCCAAAGAGACCCGGAGAGGTGCCCGGGAGCCACCACACCATAGGGGGCGCAATTCCCCCTCTAGCCGCGCCGGGATGTGGTGTGGGCCCCCTGGCCACCCCCCGGCATCGCCCTTTCGCCCATATATACTCCATGATGCATAAAACCTACATGAATTGGCCCTTTCCGCCAAAAACATCCGTAGCTTCGCCGCCGCCGCCGCCGACAAGTTTCGGGCGACAAAAATCTCTGTTCCGGCACACTGCCGGACGGGGAAGTGTCCCCGAAGCCATCTCCATCGACTCCACCGCCATCTCCATCGCCGTTGCTGTCTCCTATGATGAGGAGGGATTAGTTCTCCCCCGGGGCTGAGGGCTCTACCGGTAGCTATGTGCTTCATCTCTCTCTCCAATGGTGTGATCTTTATGTGATCATGAGCTTTATAATCTAGTTGAATAAGTAGATGTACTCTTCATCTGTTATGCTACTCAAGTGGTTTTGTTATGAGATCTCCATAAACACTTTGATCACAGTGTAATGGTGACAGTGTGTGCACCGTGTGGTTTAGCATGATATTTATATCTTGTGAGATGAACCTATGAAATTATGGTGTTTGTCTAGTACCTTCTAGGGCACTCATAGTGACAACGTGGGATTAACTAGACATGTGAATGCGACTTTCAGGGGTGCTTTTTGCAGGCCTACGCAATGAATTGGTGTTTGTTATTCAACCGGAGAGTGGTTCGCAGTAGCGTAGTGAAGAGAGATATTTATGCATTCAATTATTTTTTCATTGTTGAGAGTGTCCATTAGTGAAAGTAGGATCCCTAGGCCTTATTTCTAAGCATTGAAACACAGTTCACAACCTGTTCTGCTACATGTTTGCTTGCTGACATTTTTATTTCAGATTGCCATTATCATTTATAATCATCCATATCACTTGTATTTTACTCTCTCTTCTACGAAGTGCACCTATACAACTGACAATTGTATTAGGTGTATAGGGGACACAAGAGACTTCTTATATCGTAATTACATGGTTGTTTGAGAGGGATACCTTTGACCTCTTCCTTCTTGAGTTCGATAAACCTTGGGTAATCCACTTAAGGGAAACTTGCTGCTGTTCTACAAACATCTGCACTTGGAGGCCCAACACTGTCTACAAGAATAGAAGCGTGTGTAGACATCAGCGCGCCGGCGGCCCCATCCCCGACGCGCCGAAGGTGAGCGACGCCTCCTGGGGCCAGGAGGTGCTCGCCCACTTCTACGACAAACTGACGTCGGCGCAGCGCGCCGACCCCCGTTGGGACCCGACGAACCCGGCGAACACGGCACGCTACGAGCGCGAGTTCAATTGCATCCACGAGGAGCGCTGGAACCGCTGGGACGGCCCTGGGCCGGCGCCGCCCGCCCAAGAGCGCAACAAGTATGGGCGGAATGCGTTCTGGGCGCAGGACGGCTTCTCCCTCGACGCCGTCCTCGACCACATCACCGCCGGCGACAACCCGCGCCTCCCCTGGCCGGCGCCCACCGTCTGGGACCCAAGACGGACGACGGCGACTCCGTCCTCCTCCGTCTCGCACTCGTCCTCCTCCTCCGCCGGCGGCTCCTCTAGGCGCTCGACACTGTCTCTGCGCGTCCCCAAGACGGAGCCGCGGGCGTTCACGCTGCCGCACCTGCGCGTCTAGCAGGAGCCGCGCCCCGGCGTCTCGACACGACGCTCCGGCAGCCTTCACATCGGGGCGGAAGCGGTGCCCAGTCTTCCCGCCAACGCCCTGCGGCGCCCCTCGTCGTGCCCAGGCCGGAGCCGGGGCTGCGCGCGCCCAAGCAGGAGCCGGGGCTGGAGCGCCCCCTCACCCTCTACGAGCAGCTCTATGCGCTCCAGGCGGCGTCACGGCGGAGGACGACCCGGAGGGCGTCCGGGCGGCGTACGAGGAGTCGTACAACACGCCGCTCGCGCTGCCCCTCTCGGCGGCGCGCGCGTGGTCTGTCGCCGACACGGCGACGATGACTGCCGCGCCGCTGATCGACGTCGACCCACCGGTGGCCAACGACGACGAGGCGGGGCCGAGCCACTGGGGCGGCGACGACGACGTGGAGGACTGGAGCGACGACGACTAAGACGTGTTCAACCAGTGGACATGTCGTCTTAGTTTAAATTTCATTCAAATTTTGTAATATATCCTAAAAATTTGAACGAAATCGTCGTTTAAAAAACTTGGATGTCTTTTTTTGGTGGGTGTGGGGGGGGGGGGGGGGGGGGGGGAGGGCTCCAATTGAGACTGCGAGTGGGCAGCCACGCCCCCCGTCGGCGCCGCGCCGTCCAGACGAGCCCCAAAGTCCGATCCGGCCGCAATTTATTTCCATCCAGAGAATAGAATCCGTCCGTCCATCGTCGCCATCCTCAACATTGGATAGCGATTTGATCTGATTTGACAGAGAGCGTGTGAGAGCTTGACTTGCTTCCTTCGCGACGAAGGCTGCAAGGCTCTCTGCTATAATCTCAACAATCGTCTACTCCCGCTCCCTGCACACCACACTCGCGACCAAATCCAATTTGGTCGGATCGGCCTCCGCGTCGATGGGCATGGAGGCGGATCGCGAGGGCGAGGAGCAGCGGCGCCCTCTCCTCACATCCTCCTCTTCGCCAGGTCCTCCATTCGCCGTCGCGTGGAACCCACCCATCTGATCTCATCTCTGATCTCACCCCTTCTAGTCGAATTTCGTTTCAGCAGCGGAGCACCAGCAGCAGTACCAGCACCTGGGGCGGAGCAGCTCCTCGGCTCCGCGTGGAGGCGGAGGAGGGTGGGGCGGCGGCGGGCCGGAGGTCAGCGCTGCCGAGGTCAAGTCCGCCGCCTCCTTCTCCTCGTCCAACTACTACCCCCCGGCCCCGGACCCCCACCACCACGACGTCGTCTACCCGCCGTCCATCCACAGCGCCGTCCTCTCCCCATCCCCGTCGCCTGCTCCCACTCCTCCGCATACGCATGGTAATTCTCGCTGTCTATTTCCACCATTTTTTTTTTGCCATTGTAATGCTAACCATTGGGTTCGAACATCACAAGGTTTGGCGATCGTTCCTCAAGGGCCGTACCCGTACGGTGGTGATTACCAACCTTCTCAGGGCGTCAGGAGGTCAGTTGTTCATGTCTGTGCTGCGTCCTGGGTTCCATCGTCCTGCCTGTAATCAGTGTTTGCTCAGCTAGTTGACGAATAATAAATTAGCGGGCAGGGAAGTCGTGTAGTGAAGAATGCCAGTAGCCTTTCTCATTTTAACGTGGGGAATGCATACCATTCTTAGCGGGCAGGGCAGGGCAGGGCAGTCACATACTGAACGCATACATTCTGTCATCTTTTGGGCTTCAGCTCAGAAGAATTCAACAGTTAGCTAAACTAATGCAGTAGGAAGTTACTACATCATGGATTCCATCTCCGGCCTAGTTATGGTTGAACAGAGAGTATTGACATGATCAAATGGAACAGTAGTCCTTCTAGTTTCCAAATTCAATATTCTCTGGGCTGCGGTGCTTAATGGTTATATCTAGTAAATGATCAAGAAGACGCAGTGTGTTCTGCTAATATGTGCTCTCGGACGAAAAAAGAACACGTGGAAAATGAGCAATAAGATCAAGAACTGAATTGGAATAACTACAGGATTATGTGTTTTGCCCTAGTTTCTCCGAAGGCGATAAGAATTATACCATTGTTGCCCTACCCATTATTTTGCTTTTGTCCCATCCTTATGTTGTTTGCGGTGCTTGTTTTCCTCAAATACTCAGCTAATTGTCAATTGCATGACTGGAATTTTCTGATAGGGATCTACTGGATGAGGTGGAGATCCGGCATCTGCTTATTGAACATGTTGGGCATCGATGCTGCTGGGGAAGTCGGCCTGCTCGCACATGGAAAATCACATCCATCGAAGACTGCAATGTATATGTTGGAACTTTGGAAACTTTTATCGAGGAAAGGGAAACCATAATAAAAAAAGAACCTTATGATGGTGGGAAAATAGATGGAAGAGACCAGGGTCCTGTTCTTGGAGTGTGGGAACTAGATTTGAGGTCTGAGTTTCCTCTGCTCTTTGTACCGGAAAAAGAAGTGACGATCAAGATTCCTCATTCAGAAGTTCCTGAAAAATGCTTAGGTATGATATTCATTTAGCAGAACATCATGTAGTCACGTGACTTCCTTTTCAAGATGTTAGCAATAACTACACATATATTTGCCTTCTGCTTGGTGGGTGTACCTTTTTGTGCAGATTGTTTAACTTAGTTAAGCGTAAGTGTAGTCTGATTTTTTTTCCATAATACTATCCTTTTTCTAAGCACGAAATAAATTACATTCCGTATTCCTTTGTGCAACAATGGCGTGTATCGTGTTTCATTCTGTATATGCATTCATAATGTTCAAAGATCCCATTAGACATTGCAAGTACAAAGACATGCATCAACCAAATTTCTCAGATGGTTTTCTCAGGCCCATCAAATATCACCATTTTACCTTTTTAGTCCTGCTGTTATATCAGGTCAATGAGACGGGTGTGGGTCCTGGGCCCAACATCTGGTCAGATATGCCAAAGTGGCACTAGAAATTATTATTAGTTAGAGAAGATTATACTTCAAGTTTGAGATAGATGAGTGTTAATTTACATCCAAGTTTATGAGTTCCAGCTAGCAACCGGCTATATATAAAGCAACACATTGTATGCAAATTATAAAAGCAATGTAATTGTTAACCTCACCCCAAGTATCTTCCTAGCTGTAGTTATCCCATTGGGAAGTTCAATTGCACCGGCATACTTTCACAAGTATGCATTTTATTATTTAAGTACCAAAGTTAAGTGTCATTTCAACTTAAATACAGTAAAGAATCGTATAGATCTAAAAGCAACCTCATGTTGGGAGTTCACAATGTGGGAAAAAACCAATAGAAGGAAGAAACAAATACATCAAATTTTGGGTAGACATGACATAGGAACTGATAAAATCATACCTCGTACAATTTATGGAAAAATCATCTGATGCGCCAGTAGTTTTCATTGTGCTATAAGTTTATGCCATGCCCAGTAAAAGTGTTTCTAGACTAAATGGTTCGTCAGTAAACCTAGATTCATCTATATGTTTCGAAGAGAAATGTACATGACATACTTATTGAGCGCTATACAACAGTAAACCTAGATCCTATATAAACCTCTTAATTGTTTGCCAACAACAACCTCTGTCCATTAGTCCTTGTTGATTTCAGTGGTCATGGTCGTGGACTAAACATGCTGGCTTCTAAATTCTAACAAACTTTAGAAGAATTAAAAAAGGTGAACTTCTGTATGATTGAATATTCCTTTTGTGGTTATCATTAGAATCTTAACTTGTCTTGGTTCAGTTTTGAAGTTGTTAGGAGTTAGGATACCTTTGCTCTGTGTTTTTTTCTTTTTCTCATCAACCTTCTTTCATAGCCTTATTTGTTCTGTTGGTATTTATATTTTAGCAAGGTAAGTATCATAACTAATCCATCATCTTTCTGGTTTTGAAAAGTTCCCGAATTCCATATGTAATTTTCGACAGATTGCGAGGGTCGTGGAGAGACACCATGTCCTACGTGCAATGCTGGTCAGCAGCATGGGTATTACAAGGCAAATCAAATGACCCGGTGCAGTGCATGTCATGGCAGGGGTTTACTCGCTCACCAAGATGGATCTGATACAGTGTTAGTTCTGCCACTTGTTTTCATTCAGTTCTTCAGTATATAATTCACCTCAAGTGAAGCTCATTTATGATGACAACATAACTTGGTGGACATCTATTTATGGAACATTCATCTTGCTTGTATGTCGTACTTTGTGACAGATGTGGAATGTGTAATGGTCAAGGAATGTTGCCCTGTATAGCATGTGGATCGCGTGGCCTAGTGACATGCAAGAAATGTGATGGCTGCGGTTCCCTTCTCGCACAAAGCACTGCTCATGTTCGATGGTAATCTCATTTATATTTTTCTGAAATGGTCCATCAATATTTGTTCAGAAAATGGTGGAGTAGACAAAGAATAGAGAACCAACAGATTTATATGTTATTTTTTGCAAATGCCCAAATGAAACATAACATTTTGTTACAAATGCTATATGTTACAAAATCTTATTCAATAGTTTCAGTAAGCCTGAAACTGTAAATTAAAAATGCTTGGCGCGACACTTGAGGTTTTAATTGATGGTTCAGTTTGTCATTCAGTTGAATCTTACCAAAAACCTGCAGGGAGTTATTATTTTCAGGAGACTCCGCTTTTGTTTTATCTAGTTTTACCGCAATCTTAATCTATCTGCAAACCAGTGGAGCATTATGTACAACAAAGTCATGCGATACACCCAGTAGCTTTGTGTAGTTGTTTGCCTCAGTAAGCAAGGGCTATAGTTTGTGATAATACTTGCACCATCTTTTTACATGCTATACTGACACTGCTTTGGTAATTAAATAATAATTTATCTTTGTTGCTTGTTTTGATATTCCGGTGGGACTAGTTTTTGAAGTTTTTTTACTGGTTGCTTTTTCTCGTTATCTGACTAGTAATTTATTCTGCTTTCAGGAAGACACTGACATCAAGAAAAGTTAGCGCGACAACAGGAGCTGCCTCGGTTCCTGAAGAAGTTTTTCATAGAGCCCAAGGGGTGCAACTATGCAACATACAGGCATACCAATGCACTCCTGCTTTCTTTGCTGATTCATACCCGCTCAACCAGTTCTCCTCGGAGGTTGTGGCTAGCCGGCTGCCAGTTCCGCCATCTGCAAGGGTCATTTCTGAGAGGCACATCATCTCGGTGGTGCCTGTTACCCGCGTCACAATGTCCCACCGCAAGCGATCTTTCAGCTTCTATGTCGTTGGCTATAGCAGGGACGTTTTCGTAAGGGACTACCCTTCAAAGTTCTGCTGGGGCCTCTGCTGTTGCTTCGAATGGCTGGGGAACTAGTTGTGCTCCATGTCATGTGTGCCGCATTCTCTTGGAGTCAAATGTTTGCACTACAGAACTTGGTGTGTAATTGTAAAGATGTGCTGCGATTTCTGGTGTGCTGAGGCTAGGGCTATGCTCCCATTTTGAAAAGAAAAAAAACAGTACAAAATCTGTATTTACTACATTGTTGTACTTCTGAGGCTTTTACCGCACGACTATGTCGATTATACAGTGTGAATAAAATCATTCATATTTGATCATGAAAAAGAAACTGTGGATAGATCAGTTATCTTCTGAGTGAGGCATGAACCGGTACCTCCCGAGTCACACACGAGCGTTCCAGATCGCTGCAGCCAGGCGCTTCAACCATCCAGTCTTGTTGCTGCCGGAGGAGATAGTAGCCGCATTGGACGCAGCGCATACTGTGATGAGTCCTAGCTGTGGCCGCGGAGCTGCCATACAAGGATTTTATTTTTTGAGAGCGCCATACAAGGATTGGGAAAAGCAGTATGAGGACCGCTTCCCCACCGCTTCTAGGTTTGAGAGTCGCATGTGAGAGCCCGGCGAGCTCCAGCTCGTTCCCCGGCGGCGTTGCCGGCCGGCGGCGAGGGGGATGCTGCGCGCGGGGTGTACAGAGTACATTTAGGTTTTCCTTTCCTGATGTAGTTGCTTATCTAGTGTGATTCGGCTTCATGTCGAAGATGATGAGTTCGTGCGTGCGTCCGAGCAGCACAAGCGAGCCGCTGGCCATGGCGTTTTCTTTGGCGATGCTCCGGTGGACGGAGAAGCTGGGGGCGAGCCATGGCGATTCCTCCCCCTCTCATAAGCTCGAAGCCTGTCTTCTGGTTCTGGAAGTCGGGGTGTGCCACGCTGCATCTAGATGGTCTCTGGTGGAGCTGCTTCTTCTGGCCGGCCGTGGAGGCGAGGAGTCGAGGCAGCGACGCCGTGAGCTCTCTTCTTATTTTGCAGGGTGGTGGTTACCAAAGCTGCACAGCTGCGCGCATCACACGACGACGATGTCCGTCGACGTGCTCATCGGCCGAGATGGCGGCCCATACTTCTCCTCCTCGTCGGAGGTTACCCGAGACCTGTCCCGGAGCTCGTTGCAGAGAGGAGGGAAAGTGGTTCGTCCCCGCCCTGTTCATCGCAGCCGGTGGCATGGCCTTCTCGTCGGTTTTGGAGAGTGCCCGAGCACCATGCTCCCGTACCTCGGCATCCGAGCCTCGAGGTCGCCGGCGACTGGGAGCAGTGAAGACCAAGGACCTGATTGCGTTCCCAAATTTAGTTCTAGGGTCTTTTCTGCATTTGTACTGTCCTTATCTTCAAATCTTAGGTATCTCAGGGCGAGTTGTGTAAAAAGGACAGTGCCTTCTTTGTGCCTGCTCCCTACGGTTCTATGAATGCAGCATCTAGGTCCTTTGGACCCCTCTCTTGTTCAAAAAAAAAAAAATACAAGGATTGGGTGCACATGAACCCAATGCATTTTGCCAATCTCTTCATTAAATTGTTCTTGCTTTTGATTTTAGTAGAAAATTATACCATAAATAATAGCGATGAACCCAATAATCTGTTGCTCTAGCTTCGAGGCTATCCACGCGAGGTCAATGGGAAGATGGCGGCACAGCCTCCATACTACGTGGGGCCGCCTCTCGCTGCCCCCCTCGCCTTCCGATCGACCATGTTGCCTTGTGGCGTCGCTTGATCGACACAGCTGGACCTCCCCACCGAGGAAACCCTAAGTCGTGGCAGCTACACAAATAGCATCGTGCACTCCTTGGAGGTGTAGTCTCCATGTCATCTAAATGTTGGCGAAGTCACTTCGGCGACAAGCTTTACCCCGGGTGAGGACGGCGGCGTGCTTGGAGTCGTCGCTAGGTGTTCCAAAGACCTATTTGTAACTTTTTTTCCACCTTTAGAACCCTTTGCAGGGGCGGAGCCAGAATTTCAGTATGAGGGGGGTGTCGCACCCTGGCTTCTAAGGGATACTCATCGTACGAACTGGATAGCAGGTGCTTGGATTATGGGGCATAACTGCTCCCACGTCCCAGCTTCCTGGTAGGCCTGCGCTTATGCGCGACAACACAAGCCCTGCTATTCCACCGTCGATGTAAACTATCCACTAGAAGTCATAGGCACTACTGTCGACGTACTTCATATCAATCACGCACTGTACGTCAACAGCTTTGAACGAATGATGATCACAACTTATCTCTAAGACACAAAAGATTGAAATAAGGTTGCAAATGGCCTTCACTAAGGCAGAGATAGCAAATACAATCATCCAGAGGACACATGTCCCAACATAGCATTCATTACATCAGCGGAAGCAATCAAAGGTGTCTGGGTACAGACAAATCCAACAGGCTTAAGAAGCCGGAGAAAATAAAGAAGACGAAGCCCATCCACGTAGGTTCTGGATCTTGCCCTGGTCCAGCTAGCTACTCGTCTGCAGTCTCGTCAAACTCCACGAAGTAGCCATCCTGGTGGTCATCGTAGCCGTAGTCGTAGTCTGCGTAAACCACAGCCCCAACGGGGTCAGTACATCCAAGTACTGGCAAGCAAGACTCACAGTTCACTAAAGTATAGCCCGTCAACACAAGCACAGATGACTTGGTTCAACGGAAAGAAGGGGGTATATATAAGATGCTGCAACTGGCTGCGCTAACCAACTACAGAGATTCTATCATTTCCAACTATCAGAAAGGGGATAAGATCGAGTGTTGTAACCAACTGAAAGATAACATCAAACAATCCCATCCTGGATCTCGCCCCTTATCCAAAGAAGCAATCCGAGGATAACTCACACAGTTGGATTAAGATGAATCAAGTTATTGTGACAATAATCCTATTACTAGTCAAATTGTAATCATGGGGTGTGGGATTGTGGATCATTAGGTTTAAGTTGTCTTGAGTACTTGTTAGCCAGTACTTTCACCAAGTAATCCATAACCGCGGAAAACACGGCTTCTCGAGAAGATTATCCCTGCAGGGTTGCACCAATTTGGCCGTACACGTATGAATAACCCGCCAGATGGGATGCCTCCCACCAAGCGGGGCACTCAACACAACTCAACTCTTCTCCGCATCAAGCCCAAAGCACCTTGGGCGCACGGCTAATCGAGCCCAGAAGAAAATGGACCCTCATAGCACTCTAAGAACGTGTCCCCCTATATGTCGACTACAAAAGTTCCACCCTGCGCTGGGCTCGCAAAAACATGCATGCGGCAAATAGAAAGCACGAACTAAATGAGATGATTTGGACGAGATGCGAATCGAATCAAATTGAGGGGGCGCCCATACTCGCTTCCCACATGCGGGTAGTGCGCTCATCATGGATCAGTAGACAAGACCCTTTTCCTATTAGGGTCGACACTAGCAGGCCTCAAAACCACACAGGGCCTCCTGCCGGTGCCTTATCATCAAATTATTATTAACAGTAATAACATTGCATGATTGATTGATTGATTAAACATCGAGCCCCCAGAACATAATGAAATATAGTAACTGAAGGTAACGGGTAACAGACTCGAGCAAAACAACCTAAGCATGCTAGTAAGACACTGGCTCAATCAATAGGGTTGTAGGAGGGGTGGTGAGGCAATATCAGGGTTAAAGGATTCATGTGATAGGTTCGTAACAGAAACATCTACCACTAAGGCTAGCAAGATATAGACAACGGAAAGTATCGGTAACCAGGGTTGAAAGGAACACAATGGTTCATGTGAGTGATAACTTGCCTGCAAACTCAACAGCTGGGTACTGAGCTAGATCCTCAGAAGGGGTGCTGTAGAGGTCGTCTGTCTCAACGTCGTCGTCTATTCGAGAAGAAGCAAACAAACAAAGCAGGAATGTAAACAATCATTGCCATGGCATTGTGCACAATCAATATGATGCATGACAATTTAATAGTTGCATCAAAATAAACTGACTAACATGATAGCACAGATTAAAGGGACCCATATGCAAGGGTTGCATATGGAAAAGGATCCATTGGAATAAGTGGAACAAATGATTTACAATTATTTATTATGTGATAGTTGTTATCATGATGCATGCATGATGATGATGACAAGATAACAACAGATAACAATAAATGACAATGATAGATGCAAAGGAAAAGGAATAAAACAAGTTTGGAAATTATTTATTAAGTTTGGAAAATTTTGGTTACTTAAACATGCCACACATACAATTATTGTTTTCATCAATTCAAAGTGTGCAAAACAATTAACAAATTTTATATTTGAAAAGAACATCAAATTTTAGTTGGATTACATGTTTCACATTTTGAAATTTGAATTAGGATGAATTTATTATGAATTAAACAATATTAAACAAGTTTTAATTGAATTTAAAACAAGCTTAAATATTATTTGAATTTTATTTGTTCAAATCATAAATTCAAATTCACATTTGAGAAGTTCATACTTTGGTGGTTTGAAAACATATTTTGCATGTTCAAAATTATTTTATATTAAGCAAGTTATGATTTTTATCAAATTTAATTGAATTAAACAAGTATTAAATTATTTAGGCAATTTAAATTATTCAAACAATGAAACAAATTTTATATTTGAATAGAACATTCAAAAAGGTGTGAAAAACATATTTTATTTGTAGTATTTGGAAATAGCATGAATTATTTATGAATTATTGCAAATTACATTTGAATTATTCGAATTTGAATTTTAAATGTATTTTGAAAACTCAAAACAGAACACAAATTGATTATTTGGAAAGATTAGGAAATTTGGATCAGAATTCATATAAAACTTGCATTAATTGGAAATACAGAATAAAAGTTATTAACTTTTGAAGTTTTGTTTTTAATTCGGCTAATTAAAAAGAATTTGTAATTTCAGAAATTCGCAGAAAAACTTTTGTTACTCAGTTGCCCTCTACCCTAGCCACTGTCCAGTGGACCCCCTAGCCAGCGTGGCTCGCGCGCGCACGCGTGGCAGAGGAGGACAATGACCTGTGGGCCTCCTGCGCGCTGAAGCAAAAATGGCCAAAAATGTTTGCGCGCTGCGGGGATCGACCCCGCGACCAAACGCTTGCGCGCACGGTTCAGAACCACTGCGTTAACTGAATCTGTTTGACAGTATAGCGAACGCAGTGAGGTTAACACATACTTCGTAGCGTTATCTGAAACTGAACTGACGAACGAATGTTTCCGCGTCTGTCAGTTAGCAGCGGAGCTCGCCGGCGTTGATCCACGGTGGCGCTCGATGCAACTAGGTACTGGACGCGCAGAACATGCACGGATGCGAGAGGAGGGAGAGGTGGAACGGAACGGTGCTCACCACCGTTGTAGAAGGAGGCAGCGGCGCGACGATGACGATATGCTGACGACGGTGGCCGCGGCGAGGTCGAGGACGGCGTCGAGGACGTGGTGCTCCTCCGGGGGTGTTCAGGTGTCTAAACGGGAGAGGGGAGAGAGAGCTTCTGATTCCCGTGGCTAGGTAGGGGCGAGGTAGGCCATGGCGACGGCGGCGAGCAGGAATTCAGTCGCGGCGGCCTCCGGTGATCAGACAGAGAGGAGGGGACGCGACAGAGAGGAGGAATTGGCGGCGATCGCGATGGGATGGGGGAAACCCTAGGCTCTAGGGTTGCTTCCAGGGGCTAGGGGCTTCTTATAGGCACGGGAGAGCGACGGGGGCCGCCGGAGTCGCGCGCGGGGGTGCGGTGGCGCTCGGGGATGCTGCCGTACTTCAGAAAGAAGGGGGGGCACGAATCTCCAAGCGGTACGGGGGAGTTTAGTTGGGCTGGGCTGGCGCTGTAGGCTTTAGGTGGGTTGGGTTAGGTTAGATAGGTTAGATGCCGCCCGTTTCTCTTTTTCTTATTTTTCCTTTTTCTGTTTTTTTTTGTAGGTTTGCTTTTGGAAGAAAAAGAGGGTTTTTAAATCAGTAAAAATTCTGGAAAAATTAGGTTAGGTTGGTTACACCAATAGCAACCAATTGCCAGGGTGGATTTTCAAAAGTTTGAAATTTAAAATGTTGTTTATATTTGAAACCAAATTGAATGAAATTTCCAATACTACTTAATATTAGAAAAACAAAGCAATTCAATAGGGTTTCCCCTAGGGTTTTAAAGTGATTTAGAGTTTATAATTGTTTGGTGGAAATCATGGATTCAAAAGGTACTGATTTTTATCCTTGGTTTGAATTTGAAAATGTTTTAGAATTATTTGATTGGATTAATGGTTTGATTAAACCAACAATTTAATAAGTGAAAAACAAGGAATAAAATGGTTGTTTTTATTTGTTATTTTTATTCCAAGAGTTGTAACAGAGCAAGTATGAAAATACCCATTTGAAATTTGTTTGAGTTTGATTAAGAAAACAGGATAAAACAGATGCATAACCAATAATAACAATTGCAAACAAAATAAAACAAATGCAATGAGATGATGACATGATGCATTGCTTGAAATAAAACAAGGAACAAAACATTCTAAGGGATATTTCATACTTGGGATGTTACAGGGGGCGAAGATATTTTTTACACATGTAACAAGTATATTGATAGAGTGTTATATTCTGTCAATTTGGAAGTGACTATAGGTTTCGCAAACTTAGCGAACTATTTTATAGTTCCAAAAAAATAGTTTATCCTCAGTGTATAGGATAATAATCCCTCCATATCGAAATGTAAGATGTTTTCCGATTTCCTATACAACATGTATCTAGACATGTTTTAGTGTAAAATGCACATGTACGTATACACTAAATCGTTTCTAGATACATTTTGTTTAAAAAACGCTAAAACATCTTATATTTTGATAAGGGGGGAGTATATGATTTCAAACTATTTTGCAGTGCCGGAATATGTAGTCTCCCCACTCCATATCAAGAAAATTTTAAGAAAATTGATCTTCGAGTAACTCATTGTTTTATGTAGTTTCGCATTACATGATTTATAATGGGTTAATAGTATGTAATTTATCGTGGATACGCAAAATACTACTGTAATAGTGATAAGGGGTAGCCCGATCTTCTCAGTGAACAATCTTGATAACTTGATAAATAATGTGATACCTCGCTCTCTCCTTTGGCTAAACCCTGTCACCAATTGCAACAGCACTTAACCCCTTCGGATATTCGAGACTCCACACTCTTGCACACGTAGCCACCGACTACAAGTGGTCCTGTTTCTCCTTATTCCCAGTGGAACAGCAGAATACACTCAGATTTGCAAAGGTTGTATGATTCAAGATGAATGCTTCAAGCAATACAATCTAGAAGTCTAGGGTTTTTGTTTTAACGTAGTCTAACCTAATCTATGCGCCCCAAGGGGTATATATGAGGGGTGGGGTGCGGCCACAAAGGTGCCTTGCGCAAGCAACACCCACCAACCCGAATAGGAACCCAACATGGGTCTAGTTTTGGACTTGGACTCAACCACAATAGATACAAACCGACCCATGCTAGGGGATTCGGCCATAATGGTATACAAACCATGTTTAACTATAATTGGACTCTATATGGCGCATAGGTACTTCCTTGTGGGCGCCCTCCTCTTGTTATGTCCCTCCATTAGTGTGGAAAACAATCTAGCACTTGTTTTCCACACTTGTAGAATTGTTTTCACCATGATCAACATTTGTTTTCAGCTCCTCTCCATCCATGTGCATCATCTCTCCTTGATCTCCCTCCTTAATGCTTGAGTTATCAACAAACCTAAGAATACAAACATGCATGGATTTAGGTAGTATAAAATTCTCATAATCACAAATGTTATACTCAAGTAGGAGTGAATTCACCTGTTGTTGCAATAGTTTGGTCCTTGATCTTGTCATGGGACCAAGCCTCACTTCATCATGTTTTATAGGAATATCATCATGTGAAATAATAGGTGAAACACTAGGGATGTCCTCATCATCCTCCCCCCCTTGAAAAGCCTTGATGTCCTCATCAAGAGCATCACCATGATATGGTGTCAAATCAGCAACATTGAAGGAATTGCTCACTCCAAACTCATCAATGGGAAGATCTATCTTGTATGCATTATTATTTATTTTTGCAATCACTTTGTAAGGACCAGCACCTCTTGGCAACAATTTTGATTTCCTTAGCTTAGGGAACCTATCCTTCCGAAAGTGCACCCATACTAAATCTCCCTCTTGAAAAATAATTTCCTTCCTCTTTTGATTCCTCTTTTGAGCTACATATTTCCCTTTCTTCTCAATAGCATCCATTGTCTTCTCATGTATCTTCCTCACAAAATCAGCCCTTTTAGAAGCATCCATATTAATTCTCTCTTGAATTGGAAGTGGTAACAAGTCTAGTGGTGTAGTAGGCCGAAATCCATAAACCACCTCAAAGGGACAAAAATTTGTGGTTGAATGAACTGCCCTATTATAAGCAAACTCCACATGTGGCAAACAATCTTCCCACTCCCTCAAATTCTTCTTGATCATGCTTCTCAACAATGTAGACAATGTCCTATTCACAACTTCAGTTTGCCCATCAGTTTGGGGGTGGCAAGTAGTGGAGAATAATAATTTGGTGCCAAGCTTCCCCCATAGTGTCTTCCAAAAATAGCTCATAAACTTGACATCTCTATCAGAAACAATTGTTCTTGGCACACCATGTAGTCTCACAATTTCTCTAAAGAACAAATTTGCAATGTGAGAGGCATCATCACTCTTATGACAAGCAATGAAGTGTGCCATCTTGGAAAATCTGTCCACCACTACAAAGATAGAATCATGGCCTCTTTTTGTTCTTGGCAAACCCAATACGAAATCCATACTAATATCCTCCCATGGTGTACTTGGGGATGGCAATGGGGTGTACAAACCGTGGGGCTTCAACTTGGATTTTGCCTTATTGCATGTAATACATCTTTGCACCAATCTATACACATCCCTTCTCATATGTGCCCAATAAAAATTTTCAGCCAACATAAGCAATGTTTTCTCTCTTCCAAAGTGTCCCATCAACCCTCCACTATGAGATTCCTGTAATAAGAATAAACGCAAAGAACACTCGGGAATACATAATTTGTTAGCTCTAAACAAGTATCCATCATGTATATGAAATTTATCCCATGCCTTAACATTAGAACATTTATTAAATGGCATAGAAAATTCCTTATCATTAGCATATAACTCTCTAATACCCTCCAAACCCGAGACCTTGATCTCTAAATTAGAAAGTAACATGTTTTTCCTTGACAAAGCATCAGCAACTACATTGTCCAATCCCTTTTTATGTTTAATTATGTATGGAAAAGACTCAATAAATTCAACCCATTTAGCATGTCTTTTATTCAAATTTGTTTGGCACTTTAAGAATTTCAATGCTTCATGATCACTATGGATAATAAATTCTTTAGGCCACAAGTAATGTTTCCACACCTCTAAAACTCTCACAAGTGCATATAATTCTTTGTCATAAACAGAATAATTCAATTGTGCACCATGTAATTTTTCAGAAAAATAGGCAATAGGTTTCTTTTCTTGCATTAATACTCCTCCAATACCTATGCCACTAGCATCACACTCAATCTCAAATTGTTTGTCAAAATTAGGAAGCATTAATAAAGGGGCCGAAATCAACTTCTCTTTAATAGCATCAAAAGCAATATCTTGTTCAACTCCCCACACAAATTCTACACCCTTTTTAGTGAGTTCATTCAAAGGTGCAGCAAGTGTACTAAAATCTTTGACAAATCTTCTATAAAAACCAGCTAATCCATTAAAACTTCTTACTTGACTCACATTAGTAGGAATAGGCCAATTTTTAATAGCTTCAATTTTTGATTCATCTACTTCAATCCCATGTTTAGAAACAACATAACCAAGAAATATGACCTTATCTTTGCCAAAAGTGCACTTTTCCAAATTACCATATAATTGATGTTTTCTTAGCACTTGCAAAACTTGTCTAATATGATCAACATGTTCATGCTCATTGTGGCTATAAATAAGAATATCATCAAAATATACTACCACAAATTTACCAATAAAATTCCTCAAAACATGGTTCATTAATCTCATGAAAGTACTAGGTGCATTAGTCAATCCAAAAGGCATAACTAACCACTCATATAAACCAAATTTTGTTTTAAAAGCTGTTTTCCATTCATCCCCCTCTTTCATCCTAATTTGATGATAACCACTACGCAAATCAATTTTAGAGAAAATAGCACTACCACTTAATTCATCTAACATGTCTTCCAAACGTGGGATAGGATGACGATAACGAATAGTGATATTGTTAATTGCTCTACAATCTACACACATGCGCCATGTACCATCTTTTTTAGGCACTAAAATAACAGGAACAGCACAAGGAGAAAGGCTTATCCGAATGTACCCTTTATCAAGAAGCTCTTGTACTTGTTTCTGAATCTCCTTTGTTTCTTGGGGATTAGTTCTATAGGGAGCTCGGTTTGGTAATGAGGATCCTGGAATCAAATCAATTTGGTGCTCAATACCCCTCAATGGTGGCAAACCCGAGGGCACCTCCTTAGGAAAAACATCCTCAAAATCCTGCAAAACATGAGAAACACCAAGAGGAATAGGGGTCATGTCATTAGAAACTAAAATTTCTCCCTTGTGCATAAGCACTATAGGAAGCATAGTAGGATCCTCCCTAAATTCTCTCAAGTCCTCTCTAGTAGCTAGCATGCATAATGAGCTCACTCCCTCACTTATATTTTTATCACTCGAATTGGATGCCCTATTTTCACTCACAACACTCAAAGTTTCACTCTCTTTCTTTTCAACACTCTCAGGAATTTTTTGTCTAGATTCATTTACAATTTGTTGTGGTGTCATAGGTCTCAACACTATATCCTTCTCCTTCCACTTGAGTTGATAGGTATTTGCTCTCCCATCATGTATCACACTCCTATCAAATTGCCAAGGCCTCCCAAGCAACATGTGACAAACTGACATAGGCACCACATCACATTCAATGGTATCTTTATAAGGCCCAATTTGGAATTCAACTCTCACCATGTGGGTAACCTTCATCTCTCCTTTGTCACTAAGCCATTGTATATGATAAGGATGAGGATGTGTAATGTATCTCAACTTCAATTTTGCACACAAATCTTTGCTTGCCAAATTTCTGCAACTACCACCATCAATAATAACCTTGCAAGCCAATTGGGGACCAACAATTGCTCTTGTTTGAAATAAGTTGCATCTTTGACTTTCAGGACTTGGAAGAATACTCAATGTTCTAGGTGTGCAAACAAAAGTAGGATATGTGGAAGGATATGCATCAAGAGGACCATCATCATCATCATAAGCATCCTCTTGAGAAGGATCAGCATCATCACCAGTCTCATACTCACCATTGTCCTCATTAATAAGCATAACCTTTTTATTTGGGCAATCCCTCTTGAAGTGGCCTTTACCTCCACATGTATGGCAGCTCATGTCCCTATTTCGAGCTGTAGAAGAAGTAGATCCACTTGCACTAGCTGCTGGTTGTGCTTGCCTCTTGGAAACAGAATTATTACTCTCGGATTTGGCAGTAGATACCCCACGGCTAGGGGTAGATTGTGACAATGGTGGTGAAGAAAAGGAAGACCTATTAGGGAAAGGTCTCCTTGGAGCCATAAGTGCCTCCTCGGCCAATTGCTTTTCTGTCTCCCTTGCTTGGTGCAACAATTCATTCATATCATTATATTGTGTATGCCTCACAATGCTCTTAATTTTGAATTGCAAACCTGAAAGGAACCTTTGCATAGTATGCTCAACATCCTCCTTTACTCTAGCTCTTTGCAATATCAACTCCATCTCTCTAAAATAAGCATCCACTGATTTTGTACCTTGCTTCAATTGTTGCAACTTGTCATATAAAGACCTCAAATAGTTCTTGGGCACAAATCTATCTCTCATAATTTGTTTCATCTCCCTCCAAGTGAGAACTTCAGGTTCCCTATTTCTTGCCCTTGTTCTTGTGATATTATCCCACCATAGCAAAGCATAGCCATCAAAACTAGAAGAAGCAAGCTTGATTTTTCTCTCCTCATGATAGTCATGCATCCTCCATAATTTCTCCATCTTGAGCTCCCACATGAGGTACTCCTCAACATCATCAGTATCAAAGTTGAGAGTAGGTAACATAAACTTGGGTTTACCAAGACCATCATCCTCACGGTTTGGCTCATGAACAGGGACCCTCCTTGCTTGGAACCCACGGCCAGCCCCATGATTTCCTCTTCCTCTACCTCGGCCTTGTTGGACATAATCATTATCCTCCTCCTCTTCCTCCTCGGCATCACCAAAAGCACTTCCACCATCCTCTCGGGCAGGAAGCCTTTGATCCAATAGAGTAGTCAAGGCACCAAGCCTAGTAGTCAAAGTATCAAGAGAAGTTTGTAATGTTGTAACTTGTTCTTGTGTAGCAGCAGCCGTATCAGTCACTTGGGTAATTTGAAGGCCCAAATTCTGAACATGTGTATCCATGTCCACTCCATGCCGATCAATAAGAGAATGCAACTCAGAATTTTTTGTAGTAATAGTTGTAGTGATTTGATCATGCATCTCCTCCAAATCTGTCCACTTCACTTGTTCATCACCATGCTTCTTCTTAGCCTGTGTAGAAACATCACTAGGAGCAACCATGATTAATGGGTTAGTGAAATAAACAAAATATGGGTTGTGGTGCTCTCTCCCAACTCACTCAAAACCAGCAAAAGAGGTGATCCTTACTGCTCCAAAGTGAATAGAAAATCTTACCACAAGTAATAGGAACTAATGTGACTTGGTGTGAAGAATAGAATACCCAGGGGTTTTGCTATCACAAAGGTAAAACAGGTTATATGGTGGGGCTTGGTATGGATACCTAACAATCACCAATTAACAAGTCCTATTGCTGTTTGTGAATGATACAAAATAACACCTAGGAAACACACACCAAAATTGGAGACAAATGTGGCAAAGCAAATATATGGAGGAAATTTTGCAATGCTCTAGAAAGACACTAGCCAAGCTCAATGATAATCAGGCACAAGATTGCTCAATGTGTGGTGTCAATGATAGCAATGAAAACAGCTCCAAATGATAGTAATAGCAATATGTCTCAATGGCCTTTCTTTTTGCTTTTTCTCTTTTTCTATTTTCTGTTTTTCACTTTTTTTTTTTTTTATACTTTTTATGGCCGAAAACAACTAAAGGAGCAAATGAAAATTAACAGCTAGATCAATGTGACACAATATAAAAATGAGCAGCCTGAATAGAGCAATAAAATAGCTAGTCTTGTGGGTAAGGTACCTAGTTTATTTGCTGTAGAAAGGCTTTGTCTAGGGTTCACAATGATAAGACTGGAAATCCTAATGAAAAGATCAAAGAAAAACAAAGAAAAAACAACCTAAAACTAACTAGGAACCCACGGCAGAAAACTGACCGTTTTCCTGCCGGCGGCAGAGAAACAGCTCGTTTTGAGCTCGCGGCAGGCGATCACGGCAGAAAACTGCCCGTTTCTGTGCCGTACGGCAGAGCGATGCGCTCACGGCAGCGGCGGCAGAGAAAATGCGCGGAAACGCGCTCGCGGCAGAGCAAAACTGCGCGAAATTGTGCTGCGCGCGCGGATGGATTGGTGGATTGTGGGCGCGCGATTTGGTAAGCGTGCTGCGAGGGTTTTGCGTGGATTTATAAGCGCGTTACACAGCGAATCCGAGCTCGACTAGAAGCGTACCACGGCAGCGTTTTGGAAGGATTTGTTGCTGCGGTAGGAATCGAATCCGAAAGCAAATAGAAACCAAACCCGAGAGAAACCAAGTACCAATCGGATTGGAAACAAAAAGCCTTGCGGGTAGCTAATTTTTTTGGGATTTTTGATATAGACTCGACTCGGAAATTAAGAACAACTAAGAACCCTAACCCTAACCGAAACCTAATGACTCAAAAGGAGAAAAAGTAACACAAAATCAAAACACAAAACAGCACTAGAAATTGAAAACTAGCAATTATCTAAGGCTATGGCAAATACTACTACTATTTTTTGTGGCTTTTTCTGGATAGGTAAGAAAACAACTCGAAACTAAAAGGATAGATACAGCTCACCGAGTAAACCCAGTGCTCTGATACCAAGATGATAAGGGGTAGCCCGATCTTCTCAGTGAACAATCTTGATAACTTGATAAATAATGTGATACCTCGCTCTCTCCTTTGGCTAAACCCTGTCACCAATTGCAACAGCACTTAACCCCTTCGGATATTCGAGACTCCACACTCTTGCACACGTAGCCACCGACTACAAGTGGTCCTGTTTCTCCTTATTCCCAGTGGAACAGCAGAATACACTCAGATTTGCAAAGGTTGTATGATTCAAGATGAATGCTTCAAGCAATACAATCTAGAAGTCTAGGGTTTTTGTTTTAACGTAGTCTAACCTAATCTATGCGCCCCAAGGGGTATATATGAGGGGTGGGGTGCGGCCACAAAGGTGCCTTGCGCAAGCAACACCCACCAACCCGAATAGGAACCCAACATGGGTCTAGTTTTGGACTTGGACTCAACCACAATAGATACAAACCGACCCATGCTAGGGGATTCGGCCATAATGGTATACAAACCATGTTTAACTATAATTGGACTCTATATGGCGCATAGGTACTTCCTTGTGGGCGCCCTCCTCTTGTTATGTCCCTCCATTAGTGTGGAAAACAATCTAGCACTTGTTTTCCACACTTGTAGAATTGTTTTCACCATGATCAACATTTGTTTTCAGCTCCTCTCCATCCATGTGCATCATCTCTCCTTGATCTCCCTCCTTAATGCTTGAGTTATCAACAAACCTAAGAATACAAACATGCATGGATTTAGGTAGTATAAAATTCTCATAATCACAAATGTTATACTCAAGTAGGAGTGAATTCACCTGTTGTTGCAATAGTTTGGTCCTTGATCTTGTCATGGGACCAAGCCTCACTTCATCATGTTTTATAGGAATATCATCATGTGAAATAATAGGTGAAACACTAGGGATGTCCTCATCAAATAGTTAAACTGACTGTAGTATATAGAATGTACCTGATCGAACTATGAGACTCAGTCAGATCGATACACTGGTGGTGATGCGCAACATTCGCGCCATCACAGAGGTCGCCATTTGAGAAAGGTTCAACACCCAGTCGTGCGGCGGTTGTGGGCTATGCCCTAGCGTGGGCAGACGGCGGCAACCATCTAAGAGGAACATGGAGGCAATGGATCGCCTGATCTAGACTTTAGGGCGTACGGTTGTAGTGCATCCATGCGAGGTCAGTAATAATTTTATCAAATACTAACCGCACTGGGTTGTTGGCCTTTTTCTCAAGTAGGACAGCGAACTGAGCCTCTATTTCTTTGCTGAATGGCCGGTAATAATCGCAATTAGCTATGGTATGCCATACTAGTATCTAGTGCTACATAGGGATTTTGTTGAGGGGGGCCGAAGGTTAGGGGGGGTCTAGCCCCTGCTAGCCCCCCCTTGGATCCGCCCCTGACCCTTTGTAGTGTTTATGGTGATTAATAGATCCGCGACCTTTTTTTTAAAAAAATAGTATGATTAGCGTAGATATGCTCTGACCGAAGTTTGATCCTGTACCCTCTCAAAACTGAACCTTGGCATAAAAGGTCCGCAAAAATCAAGTTCAGTCTCTGCTAATCAAGTTCCAGATTAGCTTTTTTTTACTACCCATATACACCACATTTAATTCCTGCTAATCAAGCAGTGAAAAGTTTTGCTCAACCACTGGCCCACTGCACAAGAATGTGTGAATTTCATCAATATCAGCCGTGGCGAAGTGCAAATCCATGGCCAGAGCTAGAGGTCAGGAAGACGTCTCGCCGTGTCGCCGCCGGAGCGGAGGCCATCGGAGCCCGTCGGAAGCGGCGGCAGTTCCGCCCGCGAACGGCCTCCCTTTCCCGCGGCGGCAGCGGCAAGAGAGCGGCCGCGCGCACGAAGGACGAAGCTCTGTTTCCCTCCTGGTCTCGTTCTCGAGTCGCTTGACTGTGAACTGCTGCTGTCCGTTGGATGGGGATGGACGGTGGATGTTGGGGGTCGAGGCACTGGATCTCAGTCCCTGTTCGGCTGTTCCCCACCTTTCTCCTCCCCCCTTCGCTTCTCCTTCAACCCACGACGGAACGCGACCGAAATAGAGAGAGCCCGAGAGAGTTGCCCGACCACCTTGCTAGAGTTGGGGCCGGCGAGGCTGGCCGCGGTGGCGCTAGAGACACCGAGCCGGAGGGTCAGCGGGAAAGGAAGAGGGTAGTAAGAGGATCGGCTAAGGCAGAGGAAGGAAGGCGAGAATGGAGAGCAACAAGGTGGTGGTGTGCGACAACGGCACCGGGGTAAGACCTCCTACCCCTGATCCACCTTCTGGAGGCTGTTCCATTCCTAGATCCGCCTCTGCCGACCAGTTATATTCCGTTAGGTCAAGAAATTTAGAGGTATATATGAATATATTAGATAAGAGGCTTTACCCCTTCGTTTAAAGATTTCTCCTCCTCGGATTCCTTCCGAGCTGCATCTGAAGCTGGCGTGTCAATTTTCTTGGCTGAACGTCTACACTGGATATAGGCTACATCCGGCGCTAAATTGTTCCCAGATGCTCTGAGCTATTATTGCATTCTCTTATGAAACACAGTTGTTCGAATCATCACTTGTTTGGGTGAAATCTCTAGCTGCTCTGTTGCCAACAGTTTTGAATTGTTATCTTTTTGGAAGCAGGGGAGCCTGAAAAAGTTTCTGTTAATGATCGGATGGTTTTGCTTTTTCTAATTTGACACCTACGTTGCAGTATGTAAAGTGCGGTTTTGCCGGAGAGAACTTTCCTACATCTGTGTTTCCTTGTGTCGTTGGACGGCCATTGCTTCGCTATGAGGAGTCACTTCAGGAACAGGAACTGACGGTCTGGATGCCATGCTTCATTCTGTCCCTTTAATAGTTTTTTTTTCTTCTTCTGATTACACCCCATAATCAGTGCATGCGTTCAATGCAGGATATTGTGGTTGGAGCTGCTTGCGCTGATTTGAGACATCAACTTGATGTATCATATCCCGTCACAAATGGCATTGTTCAAAATTGGGATGATATGGGTCACATATGGGATCATGCATTCTATAGTGAGCTGAAGGTATGCATATTGATATGCTTTACCTCTGCTTGTACTGTGGGTTTCTTAAAAAATAAACAATAGTTTGTCAGTAAAGAAACACCTTCTACTTTCTTCTTTTAGGTTGATCCATCTGAGTGTAAAATTCTACTGACAGACCCGCCACTCAATCCTCTGAAAAACCGTGAACAAATGGTAGGTTTTTTGTCAGACTGATTTATAATGCAAACTAAAGTTATTTATATTGATTAGTAAACTGAATCCCACGGTTAACAGATTGAGACAATGTTTGAGAAATACAACTTTTCGGGTGTCTTCATCCAGATCCAAGCAGTTCTTTCACTATATGCTCAAGGTACTTACCCTCCCGTCCTGTACACAATTAAGGGCACACCAATGCACATAAAATGGCACTAGTACTCTTTAATACATGCATTTCTACTTTCCAGGTTTGCTGACCGGACTTGTCATAGATTCTGGTGATGGTGTCACTCATGTGGTATGACAATAATATTATTTCCTATACTAAGCTTTGAGATAATCTAATGACCAGACTCTGTTTCTAGCAATCTTTGTAATACATTATATGAACATTGTCCGAGTATCTCACACATGCCTTTAATTTTTTGTCATTGCCAATGTGCCTCTATTGAGCCAAAGACAACCAAAGGAATTACCCTTCTATTTTCTGGAGAGTACAAAAATGCCATAGCTAGTATTTTGGAAGCTTTGTGTGATAAAAATTATACGCTTTTATTACTGTCTTGTTGGTCCTTATTCCTAAATACTGAAGAGAGTGGGGCAATAAATTAGGGTAAAAGGGGGATAATATTATAAAATTTCCATGAAGCCCTTGTAACTTTGAATAAGATATCTTGATTTAGAAATCTAGTGTTGTTACACACCGAGGGATTAGTAACTATGAGCTGCCAAAAAAAGAAAGAATAGATGCTTTGTAATAAATAAAATGGTTATAGAGAATTATTTGTTATAGTGAACACAAAAGTTCGTAATCTTCTCCCCCTCCGATTCAAAATACAGGATGTTTTAGCTTTATCTTAAATAGTATGTATATAGCCATGTTTTAGTTTGTAGATTCACTCATTTTAGTCCGTATCTAGTCCATATTGAAAAAAGCTAAAACATCTTATATTTAGGAATGGAGGTAGTATATCTCTTATAAAACAAAACCCCACTATAGATCATTTATGATCATCATAAATATAATAGCCCTTCATTTGCTATCAGCTCATGCACTTCCTTCATCTATGGCTGTCTGATTCAGTAGCTATAACTATTACTCCTTCCTACCATTCCAACCAATTACTCCACCTCTCATGCACGCACTTCGTTCTCTGTTTTCTCGCCTATCTCTGTAATTCATTTCCCGCACTACATGCCAGTCACGATCTCCTACTAATTGTTGTCGCCGTACATCGTTGCCACCCTTTTCCTACTTTTACAACAGCAGCCCCTCCGGTTAATGCAGCCTATAAATCATAAGTGAAGCCTGGATTTGGAAAGTCCCCTTCAAATTATGTTGACGTATGACCAGTTGACCACCAGACTATAAATTAATGAGATAATATGGATACATGGTATATTCTGTTTACTAATTTATTTTCAAAGGACATGTCTTCCACTCTATGGACAGACCCCGCTAACAATCAATAGATTGCTCGCTCTCTCATATTACAAGGTTTCAACATAAAAATGCTCTAGAAAAATCTATAGCATTAACTTAAAACCGAAATAGAAAATTCCGCAGCAACACACAGGGCATCTTCTAGTTAACGATTAATCTCAGGTGCTATAGTTAAGTCCCAGTTGAATTAATGTATAAGGAAAGTGAACCTTTAAGACGGCAGCTTGTTTTATTATGGATACAACACTCAGCATAAAGGACGCACGCAGTGCTGAAAGCTCCCACACATTGTGGGGGTCTGGGGAAGGGAATTTCTAGGCAACCTTTCCCTTGCTTTTTATGCAAGGAAGTTATTTCGAATCCAGGACCTCCAGGACACAAGTGGAGATACTCTACCACTGCGCCAGACCTGCCCTTCATGCAACACTCAGCATAATAGTAAAAAAAAAAATCTATCAGCTGTATTTTTAATTACAGAAATAATTTTAGAACTTCAATAATACCAACATAACTATTTTCATTATTAAGAACAAAATGTAATAGCCATAGGTAAGGTGGAAAAAAAATAAAAGTATTACTCACTTGCCTTCTCGAATTTTCAACCGAAGTATTGGTCATTTATTAGCTGTTACTCCCTCTGTCCCTAAATTTGTGGCATATATACTAGGTTAAAAATGAAAGATTTTTTAAGTTTGACCAAATATATTGAAAGAAATATCAACAACTACAATATTAGGGACACTGTTAAATACTGTTACTCCCTCTGTCCCTCTGTCCCTATTGTTCTAGTTCTTATCCGTGGTTATAGATACTGTTAAATGTTGGCATTGTATCATAACTACAATATTGAATAGATACAATATGAAAACATATCTTATGGTGAATCTATTGATATTGTAAATGCTCATATTTGTGTATATATACTTGGTAAACTTATAAAACATTGACTTTTTCACTCAATTTATAAGCCACCTATTTGGAGACGGAGGGAGTACTTGTTAGTTTATTAACATAAGTATTATAGAATATAGCAGTAATTTAGGAAATTATATTACAAGACTAATGAAAATGGAGACCATGATATTGTTGGCACTGTGATCTGGTGTATTTGCATCATAAAGATTTTAGGTATGCATTATTTCTTCGTAGAAGTCACACCCATTATGAGTTTATTAGTTGTCCTTGTTTTTTTTTCCATATGCAGTATTTATTATTTTCTTGCTGTCTCTGGCTTTAATTTTGTTTCCTGTAATCTCATTTTTCTCTACATATGCAGGTGCCTGTAGTTGATGGATATTCTTATCCACATCTGACAAAAAGAATGAATGTAGCTGGAAGGCATATCACATCTTATCTTGTTGACCTACTTTCAAGAAGAGGGTAGGTCCCTTACCAGCTACCATGTCCATGCTGAGATGTTAAAGTTGCTTGGTGCAGGCTTCTACATTACAGCTTGAGTAGTTTTCTTATCCTCTTAATTTTTCCAATTTCAAAAGGTATGCTATGAACAAATCCGCTGATTTTGAGACTGTCAGAGAAATAAAAGAGAAGTTATGCTACATAAGGTTAGTTCTATTGTTCTAGTTCTTATCCGTGGTTATAGATTGCTGTTATATGTTATAAGAATGACGGTTAAAATATGTGCAGTTATGATTACAAACGTGAGTATCAGCTAGGACTTGAAACTACAATCCTTGTCAAGAGCTACACTGTAAGTATACTACCCTGCTTTTGTTTGATTATGGTCTCTTTTGTATTGTGAACTCAATTCTTCTGATCAGCTTCCAGATGGAAGAGTAATTAAAGTGGGGACTGAGCGGTTTCAAGCTCCCGAGGCTCTTTTTACTCCCGTAAGCTTATTTTCATTCTATTTTATTATGATTTGCAAAGTCTTCCTGATTCTGCAAAAATATCTCCAGTGTGGTAGTCTTCATAAGATATATTTACTGGACAGGAACTCATAGATGTTGAAGGTGATGGTTTGGCAGATATGGCATTCCGTTGCATTCAGGAAATGGACATTGACAACCGGATGACGGTACACAGATCTTCACATTCATTTCAATTATCATTTCGTGATGTGTTTAGATGGAAGTACTATGAGAATAACCGATGGGTTATATTGTACAACTGCAGCTTGTGGGAACTATATTATCTAGAGGCCTGTTATTCATGTAAACATAATCATAGATAATGTGAACTTACGTACATCTGCTATTGGTGGCGACTTAATCAAGTGTTTGATATGGCATCTTGAGTTTTACAATACCTGTTTCCTTTTTTTTTTAAATCTTAGTTTGGATTCTAACAATGCCTTATGAGGGAAACAGATATTTGGTAATGTTTTCAGGTTTGATATATATTAATCTAAGAAGGACTGGGAACATATTGTAATACTCCCTCCGATCCATATTAATGGTCGCTAAATCGGATGTATCTAGACATATTTTAGTGCTAGATACATCCGATTTAGCGACCATTAATATGGATCGGAGGGAGTATTACTGTTTATACTTACATTCAGAATAACTACTTCCCTAGGTATATCACTGCATGCTCGTTATTTTATTTTTTTATGTCCAATAATATTTGCAGCTTTACCAACATATTGTCCTCAGTGGAGGAAGTACCATGTATCCTGGTCTGCCAAGTCGGTAAGATGTTAATTTTGATGTTCGTATTAACGAAGATTTGCATATGCTATTTACTACATGACACATGATTCACACGTTTCTTTTATCATAACTTATGCTACTAAACTGTTTGGTTAGTCTTCTTGGCTGTTTGATGTGTTTCTGGTTCTTTCTCCCTGTCTACCAGTCATTATTTTTCTTTTGCGATTTTCTATATAGAATCTAGGTTGCATATGACTAACTAGCTGATACCTTTTTGAAGTCTGGAGAAAGAAATTCTTGATCGCTATCTGGATGTCGTTTTGAAAGGAAACAAGGATGGGCTGAAGGTATTATGTTTAATTATTCTATCAAGTCTTGCTGCCTCACCTTACCATCAATCAGAACATATGGGCGATCTGATTGCATTAGCTTATTGGAATGAATCAGAAGAGAATAATATGAATACATTACCAGAATAGCATTATCTTTTCAATAAATGTTTTGCTCCTGTTCTGTTTCCCTAATGTGTCTGCTTTTGATTATGCACAGAAATTACGGCTGCGGATAGAGGATCCTCCACGGAGAAAGCATATGGTCTATTTAGGTGGTGCAGTACTCGCTGGAATCATGAAGGTAGTGTTTTTCGGAAATGTGCACTTTGATCTCCCGAAAAATTAAAGTTGTTCGCTTCAATTCCTAAGTTTAAAGCGGTTTGTACCACACCTCCTTATTACAAAATGACTCTCAAGTAGGTTGAGAGTTTTTTTTTTGAGAAAACGCAGCGACATTTGCATTTCTTTTCATTGAAAAGGTAGTAATGGTTACAGGCCTCCTAAGAGGTACAAGGAACACAAAAGTGTAATGAAACTAATGTACATCCGAGGTCCGGGGCAGGGCGTCGCGGAGCCCGGAGGCTCCCGCTCTGGCCCAAGTAGGTTGAGAGTTACGCAGGTAGATAGAAAATCATAAGGATGAACGACCAGCACTAAGAAAACCCTAGTATGCATCCATCCAAAGAGCAAAAAGTTGAACAGAAACGTAACACAAGAATGAAATAATCTGTGACTGCACATTATCATGGTCTGGCGTTCTCGTATACATTGCTGACTTGTCCTTGAACAAACAGGATGCACCGGAGTTCTGGATCACAAAGCAGGAGTACCAGGAAGAAGGTGTTGCCTGCCTAAGGAAGTGTGGACAAGCCTGACCATGCAGAATGTTCTACCATCGTAAGCAAGGCTTCAGAATCGCAAGAAAACTGAAAACGGTAACAAGAGCATGGATGATGGACGTAGATTACGAGAAAGAAGAGGACACTAGTGTTGTTTGTCCTCCCAAATGTTCACATTCCTCGTGGTGCGCTGACGTAGTCTGCCCATCGTACAAGTATATATATTTCTAGAGTTTTCTGACCGTGAAAACAATAGGATGGATGCCATATGCTGATGGACAGGTACTGCATTAGACGGCGAACCTAGAATTGTTTCGGTTTAATGTCATTTTTTTTTGTTTCGTTTTTGTTCACAATCGTAGGTTTCTGGACACCACTTATTATTTTTCCGTATTGCGTTCATTGCATTAAAAAGTACCATTGTACACACGCATGATGTTGATTTTGTCATCCATGTGTATTCTATAGTTTGGTAAACATGACACTACTCCCGCTGTTTCACACCCTTCTCCTCCCTTCAACACTGCTCCTTCAATCCACGACCGATTGCAACCAAAATAGAGACGGAGAGATGCCTGACCACCATGCTAGAATTGGGGCCGGTGCGGACTGCAGTGGCGTAGAGACACTGAGCCGGAGGCAGGGTTGTTGCGGTGGGCTGGACTAGCATCTCCAGCCGTTCGGCCCCAAGGGCCAATTTTCGGCGTCAAATAGCGCCTACTGGGGATTATCCGGCGCTATTCTCGTCCTGGGGGCGACGGTTCCCAGCCGCCGCGTACCCAGGCGACACGGCGTGATTTGACTAAAATTTAACAAATTCGAATAATTTTAGACGAAATTTAGGCGATTTATATTAATAGTGTCGAATATAGGACGAATTTACACGGGGGACGATTCTAGAATTTTAAAAAACCACGAAACTAGGCGGCCGGCTCCTTCTTCGGGACGGTGTAGCTGCAGCCCAGACCGGGGTCACAGACGTTGCTCGGACCTGGCGCGGCGTCGTCGTCGTCCAGCACGATGACGTCGTTCTCCTCGCGGCCGCCTCTCCGGGCGGCGAACTCCTCTAGGGTGCGCCGCTGCTTTGCCACCTCGCCGGCGATGTGGTCCTTGCGGGGAGGACGACGATTCTGCCGCAATCCTTCTCGCCCCCCACGGGCCACCCGCACGGCGCCGAGAGAAGCTTGGCACCCGCGGCGGGGGTAGGGGGTATTCCAGCCGAGGGACGTTGTCGTTCTTGATGTGCGCGAGAACGACGTCGAGGGTGTGGCCCGGGGCGCCCCACCAGTGGCGGCGACCGTCGGAGTTGCCGCGCGGCGGCGCAACTGGCCCCTTGTAGGTCGCCAGTTCCTCCTCGCGCCGTAGCTCACGGGGTGGAAGCGAGGCTCGGTGTGCTGCGTCGGCGTCAGGCAGGCGCGCTCGTCGTGGATCGCGGCGACAAAGTCGTCTCCTTCAGGGACGGGGGGCACCGGTAGCCCGCCCACGCTGAGCCTCCAACCGTCAGGCAAACGCATATTCGGGGGCACCGGGTAGCCCGCTGCGTACAGAAGGCTCGCCTCCTCCTCGCGCAGCCACCGCCTCCCGAAGCCGTTTGCCGTGGCGCCGTCTCCGGGGAAGCGTGCCGCCATCACCGGGGGAGAAATGGGCTTGGGCGAGTGAAGATGGGGATGGGGGCGAGAAGGTGGGGATGAGCGAGAAGAGAAGGACGGCGACGATGGGGGGCTTTTATTTGGGCGAACGGGCAGGGCTACCGGTGCACCGCCATTACTTCGCCGCGCAAGCGATTCGACTGCTCCACTCGGCCAGTCCACACGGCGGCAGCATTAACGCGCGCGGGGGCCGAGGATGGCGAAGCTCTCTCTCGCCGGAAGTGCGGGTCCACGCGGCGAAAAAAGACGCGGGAGCTCCTTTCGCGCCATTTCCCTTCATCCGGAGCCCCCAACTACGTCCCGGCGCGCTGGATTTGGCCTGGGTTCGTCGGGCGCTAAATTGGCCCAATCCGGCGCTATTTGGTCTCGTGGGGGGGAGGAGGGGCGACTGGGCAAAAAACGGTGTACCGGCGCTAAAAATGCGGTTCTGGGGGGCTGGAGATGCTCTTACGAGGAAGTAACATAGGGTTAGGGTGGGGGTGAGGCGGTCACGGGCGCCGGAGAAAGTGTGGCGGGGCTTAGAGTGACCGTCAAGGGCAATGGCTGACCAGCAAAGATGGCAATTTGGCCAGGGAGAGACAACGAGGCAAGCGACATCGTTGCCGACCGTGCGCGAGCTTTTCGCTAGTACCCGTGGCAAAGTCACACGTCGGTGGTCTGTTGCCAGTGTTAGTTGGTAATACCGGCATGTACTTTTCCACTACAATATTATTCTAAAGAGCACCATCGTGGTACGCTAACTCGCCAGTGGTAGTTTTAACAGCAATACATAAATGTATTTTTTGTCAGTAGTTACCTAATCATCGATACTTTTTATAAAAAAAACCCCACTAATATGCATTAATTATTTTTCTATCTTAACATGCAAACTATCCACATCATCCATCCTGTTAGATAATCTATGTCATCTCCACTAATATGTATTAATCATTACATGCGAGATACACATCATCTATTTATATTAAAGTATCCAATTGTTCAAATTAACAATTTATAATACATACTCATCACATGTCTATGTTTACTATCTCGAGATCAACTAATTTTTACATGTTTTTTAGACAACATATTATGCCATACATGTGTTTTTAGAAAAGTACATTGAGACCCCCACCCACTATATTGAAATGATGCATATGAAATTTATTATAGTTTCTAAATGGATCCCGCTGCAACGCACGGGGTATCCTTCTAGTATTAACTAAATCAAAGAACACATCAAATAGAAAGGATCACACAATAATTAAACAAAAGATTACATGGAGAATTACATGTACAGTACATATCAAAGGAAATGCGCGACAAAAGTGAGGGCCTTTGCCACACAAACTACATGAATAAACTTTTAAATGCCACCCTCCACTCTTCCACCACCGCTGCCAACGGCGCATCTGCTTTCGCCGCCGCCGCGTCTACTTGAACCACCACCACGAATGCTTTCATCGCTTCCGCCAATGCTACCGTCGCCGCTGCCTCTGATTCCGTCGCAGTTGTATGTGCTTCCGCCGCCGCCACGAATGCTACCGCCTGTGCTTCCGCCGCCGTCCCGCCCACGAGCAACGCCGCGTCTACTCCACCCACGAACAGACCGTGCGTGCTTCTACGACCCGCCATGGATGCCGCCACAAGCGAGCGTAATTAGAGAGATAGGTAAAATGAGGAGTGTTTGCAGAGGGATGTCGATGGAGCACACAAGTATGAGGGGATAAAATTCCCCTAGTAGCCTAGTAGCCTCTATTAACTAATCCATTGGGAAACCGATGATCAAGGTTTCCAGATCATGGACAATTACGTCATTGACAATAGAGTCATGTCATTGGATGAATGACATGATGGACACACACACGACTTATTAAATATCCAAAAAATATAGTACCCAAATCTCTGATTGTGAGATGATATTTTAGTTGCTATCCCCGAGGTTATGAAATTACACCCTACGTTATCAACTAAAAAGGGTAGCAACAAAGGCGTACATTGAATAAATGGAGGGAGATGTTGAGACATATGCAACAAGAGCGGAATTTGTCAATCCATATAATGGACAGATACACTGGGCCCACTCAGGAGTGTTTTCATCAAGTAAAGCTTGCAATCATGTGACTAGGTCACTAGGATGAAACATCGTGGTAATGAGTAGATATGTTTGTCGGTAACGAGATCGTACTAGGTATGGAGATACCCGAGAACGAGTCTCGGACAAACCAAGTATCGATGACAGAAGGTGGAGAACTTCAGTTTAAGGTTTAGCGACGAAGATAATCGTAGATTGCACATGGACCAAAGGGAGGATTCCAGGTCCCACTTTGGCCATTGATCGGAGAGGGGTCTCAATCATGTCTGTAATAATCTCAAATCGTTAGGGTGTCACACTTAAGGGTGACCCGATGATAGAGTGATTTATTACCGGAGAAAATAAGAGAGAACAGAGCCGGAATAGTTCCAGGATATATCCGATGGAGATCAGAGGGCAACAAAAGGTGTTTCGGTGCTAGAATAAGTTAAGTAATATGTATTTATCATTATTTAGTGTAATCAATAATTAAATATATTTGTTATTAATATTTAATGGCTGTTTTCCACTAATGGGGAAAATTTGGCAAAAGAGGCCCATTAGGGAAAAAATGAGGGAAAAGTGAGCCAACCACATTGGCCTCTTGGCCCATTAGGGGGTGCGGCTGCCCTCCCTTGGCCGAATTAGCCATGTGGGATTTGTCCCACATGGCTAAGCCAAGGGGTTTGCCTCCCCTCCCCCTCGTTTATAAGGAGAGGCAACCCTGACCTTTTCAGCACCAACTTCCCTCTCTTCTCTCATCTCGTGGTTCCCTTTTTGGAGATGCGCGAGAGTCGAAGATCTACCCACCCTACACCACCTCCGTGTAGTGTTCTCTCCAGCCCATCTCTCTACCTGCGCCGCTTTACTGGATCGGAGTCTCAAGAGGCATGGGTTACACCGTATGTGTGTAATCCCTGCGAGGAACCGTACTTTTGGTGCTAGAGTCGCATCGCCATCGACTACACGGACTTGAGTTTGGCTTTGTACGACTCTATTGTCAATGCTTGTGCGGGAGCGTAATCCCCGTTATCGGTCTTCAAGGGTATGATCTCTGATCTTCTCCGTTACTTCATATCTACATAGAAATAGATTCTGACTTGTTTCTGGTTATCATGAGTAGGATTTTTTTGTTATTCTACTACGTATCCTCTTCAGTGGTATCAGAGCTGATCTATGCATAGATATAAGTACGGTTAGAACTCATGTTGATTGAAATTCAAAAAAAGGAGCTCATGTTGATTGAGGGCATCGACCTTATAGTTGTCACTTCCTCGTGTGCACTTGCTATACTGTTGGTATTGTTTGATGAAACGGCCCTAAGACCGGCCTTACGCGTACGCTTATGCGAGACTGGTTCCATGACTGACATGCGTCTTGTACCGTATCAAAGTGGCTAGTAGGGTGTATGTCTCTCTTACAGTAGATGGCAAGACATTTTCAATGGGATATCCGAAAGGGATATGTAAAAAACAATTATATGCTCGGTGTTGTGGTTCAAGTTCGCAGGTAGAAACGGTTCTTCTTTGAAAACCCCTAAGCCACGTAAAAGATGCAAAAGATAAAGTAGAGGCGTCTAACTTTATTTTGAAGGGGCATGTGATGTAGTCATGGTAAGTTTATTACTGCATTACAGTATGAATGTTTTTGTGTGCATCTTATATATTGTATATTGTATATTCTATATTCTATATACGTGGTAGTTATATATAAGATGATCTCTCAATTAAACTCTAGCGTTAGTGTTCTCCCTTTAGCATGCACCACCAAGAAAGTTCGCAGTTGGAAAGTGGGCCGTGACGATCGGGTGCTCCCATCTGCGTTGCATATAGCGGGTGTAAGCCATGTTTTGCACTGCAATATGTTAAAGGGGAATCTAGCGAGCCTAGCATGTACAGACATGACCTCAGAAAACAAGTGACTGAAAGGTTAAGCATGAGTGATATGCACGATGTGATTCAACATGCAGATGTCTACCTTTTGAAGTTATACCATCGACTGTGACGACTGGGGATGGTGTAGTGGATAGTGGAGCATGTAATCACAAAAAAAAATGAGAGATGTTCGTTTAAGTGGGAGTTTGTATAGTTCATATATAAGTATATATCTTAAAACTTGAACTCATTATTATGAACATAGCCTAAATTACTTTGCAAAACCTTTGTAGATATCAACCTATGTGATAGCCTTCTTGAAACTTAGATGTTTTCCTGCGATTGAGAAACTTAAAATGGTGGGTCCAACTTCATAGTTTTGTACTGTATCTTGAGGATACTCCATGTTCAAACTTTTAGCTCTTTATGATACAAAACCTGTTAGGAGATAAACTCGGAGATTCCGCTAACAAAGAGATAATTTGGATTATCTAGTTCGTGCGAATAATTTTATCATAGTCCAGTGTGTTGTGATCTCTGTCATGGAGTATGAACACCGAGTGTGTGCTGAGAGATCACGAACATATTGTATGCTCGTTGAACTCGATACGCTGTATGCACTGCAAGTCAAGTTGATGAAGTTTTTAGGATTTTTAGTCTCTCTTCTTCTTGGCCAAAATGGAAGAGAACACAAGCATTAAAAGAGCGTGTGGCTGTCATGCTTGAAGATATTGTGATGAGGTGTTGACCCCTAAGTTGGCCCGATCTTCACGAATCGACAAGAACGAACGAAGAACGCACGAAGAACGCGATGAACACGATGAACACGAGAGGGGAATCGAGGGGAAATCGAGGGCAAACGCGCGGAAACACAAAAGGGGGAAAGATAACTCGTGAAGCCTACGAGGGATCGCAAACCCAAGTCAACAACACGCTAATTGAAACCGATTTCTCTCACCGGTCGGTCCACCGATCCAACAGAAGCCCAAAGGGGAAGGTTGGCAAGCACTACTAGAATCACAAGGTGAAAGAGTAGCTCCTTGTAGAGATCTTGATACGGTCCTAGATACACATCTAAGGAGTAGCCTCGTAAGAGGAGTCACCTCACAAGAGGGATACAAGGGCAAAGCCCGAAGTTCTCAAATCATCCCTCAACCCTAGATCTAGCCATCGGGGTCCCTTATATAGCTCGGGGTCGAAACCGGGGGTCAAAACAGTGCAAAAACGGGCAATTTCCGTGCATTTCGGGGCCACCCCGGCCTGGGAGCCGGCCTGGCCGGCCTGGGGCCAGGGTGGGGCGCAGAGACTGGCCTGGAGGCCCAGGCCGGCCTGGGGCCGGGGTGGGAAGGGGCCAGGCCGGCCTTGAGGCCGGCCCCCTCTGTGGGGTGCCTGGCCTGGGGCCGGGGTGGGGAGAGCTAGGCCGGCCTTGAGGCCGGCCCGTTCGGCCAGGGGTCCGGCCTGAGGTGGAGGGGGAGGCCGGCCTGGCCGGGGGTGAGGCCGGGAGGCACCATTTTCCCCCGTTCTTCCTCCTCGGAGCTCCGAACTTGACGCCGTCTTCACCTGCTTCTTCCCTAGCTTCATGTGCCCCTTCTCGGATGTGTTCTTGAGCATCTTGGGCACCGTCTTGGGTCTCCGTGTGGTGATCCCACCTATGCATGTAGAGGGGTATTTCATGAGGTAGAGCACCGTTCACCAAGTCACCGGAAACGTACGGAGATAGGAGTGAGTTCACCTTGTGGTGTGTCGATGTTGTGCTTGGTTGAATACGGTGGGCTACATCATCTCCCCCCCCTTGAAAAAGAGTCGTCCTCGACTCTCGTTCCATCCATATGTGAGCGGGAGAAGGAATCTTGACGACGAAGATGTCGTTGAAGTTGAGCCGCTTGTCGAAGTCCATGTGACGGTAGGCTCGTAGTGGGGGCGGTCCAAAGGTGATGAAGATCATGAAATGGCCCCCCGTGGATGGTTGAGGAAGATCTTGCGAGGCGGTGTAGTCGTTGAAGTTGAGCCTCTTATCGAAGATCATGCCAAGGTATGCTCGTGGAGGGTGTAGTCCAAAGACGATGACGATCTTGACATGATCCTCCATGGGTGGATGAGGATGAGCTTGACATGAGATGTAGTCGTCGTCGAAGAGCTCAAGAGGGTGTTGCTCCATGGGTTGCGGAAGCGGTAGAGTGTAGATGAACTTGACGTATTGGTTGTTGTTGATGCTCGTGTCGAAGTCCATGTACATCGTGGCGGTTGGCATGTAGTCGTGGTGGTCATTGTCGTTGACGCGCGTGCCGAACTCCAAGTGCATCTTGACAAAGGGGATGTAGACGTGGTAGTCATTGTCGTTGACGCGCTTGTCGAACTCCAAGTACATCTTGACGTAGGGGATGTAGATGGAGAAGTCGTTGTCGTGGAGGTGCTTGTTGAACTCCATGCACATCTTGACATGTGGTATGTAGGCGTAGAAGGCATTGTCGTTGACGTGCTTGTCGTACTCCATGCACCTCTTGACATGTGGAATGTAGGCGTCGAAGGCGTTGATGTCGAAGTTCCTGTGACGCGCCGTGTAGATCTTGACTTGAGGAATGTGGATGGAGGATGCTTTGTCGTAGAAGCTCTTGTGAATCTCCATGTGGATCATGATGAGCGGAAAGTGCTCCTTCCAACCCTTCAAGTCGGTGTCGATGTTCATGCGATATGGAGAGCCTTGTATGTGGAGAAGGCGATGATGTCGAGGATGCTTGATAGGGTCACCAAATCTCTGCAAAATAGACAACAAAGATGGAGAGAAAGTTGGTAAGCCGTTAGTGTCAATAAGCACAAATGGGGTTTTGCTCTCAACTCTCATCTCACTTTTGGTGGCTAACAAGGCGAGGCCTCTACGAACACTCATGCTTTTTCCACTCATTATGGGCTTGTGGCTCTCACTCACGTGATGGTGGATCTCTCTCTCACCACTCATCTCACTAGAAGCTTGAGAGGGGACACTAGAAGGCTCCAAAGTGTTGGCACTTGAGGTGTGCGTATTTGTCGATGTCGTTGCATTGCTTGGAGTCGGTAGTGTCATAGCATGTGGCGAGGAGGACTCGATCATCTCATCTCTTGAGTTGAGCTCCAATTGAGGAAAGGGTGGCTTTCTTGGAGGAGGAGGTAGGGTCATGGCTTGTGTCGAAGGAAGTTCCATCAATTGGTAATGTAAGCCATGCCTTGTAGCATCCTCAAATGGTCGATGATGATGATGATGAAGATTTCCTTGGCTAGAATGGTGGCTTGAGCGTGGCCTTGTGGAGGTTGGCATGAGATGCTTTGAAGTCAAGCGGAGAGTTTCACCCAATTCGCCATTACCTCCATCAATGATAGATGGGCCATTGACGCCGGCTCTAGAGAGGTTGCATCGTTGGTCCTTATCTTGAGGATAGGCTTGAAGAACTCGTGTCAACACTCGCGATGAGTTTGCGGCCTCATTGCAATAGATGCTTTCGTCACCATTGGTCGGCATGTCCAAGGAATTGAGAGCTAGTTGGTGCAAGGCATAGTATTGTCCTTCACTCATGTATGCATGGTCACCATTTTGGTTGGCAACCAAGATCATCTCATTGGTAGCATTGGGAGCTCTCTTGTCGATGGTCGGAGTTGTCACTTGTGTCATTGGAGACGAAGAAGAAGAATGCCTTAGAGATGATGGCAAGGGATGAGCCTCTTTGACAATGTCACATGCATCAACGTCTTCATCATAGAGTGGTAGAGGGGTTTCCTCATGCATATGGTGATGTCGATCTTGTGTCATGGGAGGAATAGCTTCACACTCTTGATGTTTGTGTTGCGCTTGTGGCGATGATGGAGACTCATGGTCTTGATCATGAAGGTCATTGTTCATCCTCATAGAATGTCGCTCATGGAAGTTGTGGATGGGTGTCGGTGATGAAGTGTCTCTTGCCTCTTGCCTTGATGAAGTAGTGGTATCATAGTGTCCATGGCGAGGATGATCTTGATCCTTGTCGAAGGCGGGGTGCGAATAGAAAGCACAATCTTGGTGAAGATGAGGTGGCGGATTCCATTCCTCATATGGATGATGACGCTCATGGTCCTTGCACCTTGTAACATTGAGGCCAACGGCGCTCAAGTCGTTGTCTTCATGGCCTTGATGATGCGATGGAAATCCGTGGTCAAGGTGATGCGGTGCTTCATCCAATGTGGTAGGAGAAGAGTCATGGATGGCATCTCCATTTGACGCACCATCTTGGTCGCCGCCTTGGCAATCCCACATTATGTGACCATGGCCCTTGCAAATGGGGCATAAGAGGTCTGCATCTTGAAGTAGAGGGAAAAGTAGGCTCATAGCATCCGTGCCTAGTGGTGGTCGAAGTGGGCGCTCATAGGGGTCCTCATCAAAGATGGGAAGTGAAGTAGCATGTTGAGCAATCCCACTTGATTGTTGTCGATGGTGGCGCTCAATGGAGTCTTCCTCGAAGATGGGGAAAAACAAGCCATAGGGAGCATTCGCACTCGCTTGATGTTGAGAAGTTCTCTCATTTGGGTCTTCATCAAAGATAGGCGGTGGAAGCTCAATTGGGTCATCCTCGTTGGTTTGGCGATGGCGGTCATGATGGAGAGGATGGCGCCGGTGGTCATTGTGGTGGAGTCGAGGGAGGCATTCACTAGAAGCCATGTCGAAGGCACCTTCTTGAGAATGGACTTGGTCTTGGTGGTCATTGTGGTGGTGACACACATTTTGCCTTGGAAGCCTTGAATGTGGGCAAGCACCATCCACGAAGCCATTTAGACCAATGTCATGAGTCGAGCTTGGAGAAGGTGGGTGATGAAGAATATCCGGTCGTAGAGGGTGATCTTGAAGAGGGTCACCACGGCCTTGTCGGTGTCGAGGTCGAGGTAGTGGTGATGGCGAGCGATGCTCAAACCAATGTCGTCTCGGAGCTTGTGGTGGAAGATGCGATGAGGTGGATGTACCACTCTCTTCCATATGGCGATGGTGATCATGGCGACGGTCTTGGTGATGAGCGTGATGATGAGAGCGTGGTTGATGACGAAGCTTGCGGCGCTCCCGCACTTCATGTCTGGGATGACTCCGCAAGTCATTTGGATGTCTTGGCTTCTTGGCCTTCTCGCTAGATGGGGCCTCGATGATGTCCTTCTTGTGGCGCCGTCTAGATGTTGAGGATCTTGACGTGGCCAACTTGTCGGATTTCTTGTCGTTGCGCCATCTTGAGGTTGAAGGTACTTGTCTTGTGTTGGCCTTGGCATTCGCCTTGAAGCTCCATGGTGGTGAGCATGAGCCATCGGACATGTGATGTCTTGGCCACCGAAGCTTGGCGAGGAAGCGCTTGTAGGTGAGCTCGTCCATGTCGGAGTCATTGTCGGTGTAGTATGGCTCCATCTCGTCATCCAAGCTTGCGGCGTCATTGTTGTAGTAGTGGTTCATGTCGATGTAGCTCATGGAGTCGAAGGTGGCGTGGTGGTGGTGGTACTCCTCCATGTCGATGATGCTTGGGGAGGAGTAGTCGGTGTAGAGCTCGACGTCGTGGTCGTAGTAGTGGTGGTGATCCACCATGTCATGCTCGTAGTCGTCCACCACGTCGTGCTCATAGGAGTGGAGGTCCATGTCTAGCTCGTTGTAGTCGTAGTGGTCCATCATGGACTCATCATGATCATCATGGCCTCCAAAGTCTTCGCTCTCGCTATACATGGTTAGTGACAAGCGCAAGTGTATATATAGAGTGTGAGGACCTAAGAGCTCAACCCTCACCTTTTAGCAAATGTTGGAAACTAGTGGACCAAGCCAAGAGAAACCGATAGCAAAAAGAATGAAGTGACTTGAGTTCGAAAGATCCCCAAAACACGCTCCAAAACACACACGGCTTATGGGTGGATGGCAATGGGTTAGAAATGTGGCGAGAAAACGACAAATCCAAAGAAAAGTTTGTTGTAAAACGTGGAGAAGAATCAAAGAAAAGTTAGCACGAAAACCAAACCTAGTGGAGGAAAATGATATGGTGGAAACGAAAAACACACACACGCAAGTGATAAATGGGGTTAGTGCGGCCAATAGACGAGCGGAGACGAAATGTACCTATCGAAGACTAAGCTCAATGCCACACCAACGCAAGGAGGATGCTAGCTCGAACCGCAATTAACAAGAGGCAACAAGATTCGCAATGTGGCAACCGGTCACTCTCTTCTCTCTCGCAACTCGAAGCTATGCGTTCCTACAAATGATAGCAATTGGCATCGATCTTTGCTTCTTTTGGCTCTTTTTGCTTCTTGCTCTTTCTCCTTTCTCTTTTTTTTTGATTTTTGCTTTTTGATGGATGATGATGCGGAGATGATTCCCAAATGCCAATGCCTACTCGTAGCTAGACTCTCACAAGCGCAAAACTCGCACTCTCGGTGCCACAATGCGATGCCAAGCGGTGTAAAAGAACTAGTCCAAGTAGGTAAGTAACACAATGGGGTGGGGTGGTTCAAGCGGAAGCAAGTTATACCTCTCTTATTGATGATCACGGACTTGCGGCCGTGGGGGAGTCGATGTCGTGGCGATCCGTTGATGTGGAAGCGTAGGTGATGTCGTGGGCGTCGCGTAGCACTTTGTTGCACTCAATTCGGATCAAAAACGACAAAGAAAAACAAGTTTCAAAATCTGTCCAAGAATCGAAGAGCAGGATTTTTCTGAAATTTTTGCTCAAATTCGAAATTTCTCCCAAATCAAGAAAATTTTTGGACAAATTCAAGAATTGTGGCTGAATAGGAAGATGGGGAATGGTTTTTGGCAACAAATCTATGAAACAAAACCACGAGAAACTCAACGAATCAAGAGATCGGTCGAAATCCCTTTCGGCTATTTTTGGTCAAATTTTCGAATTTATGGTGGATAGAAGAAAAATTGGTGGTAGGGGAGGGGGTGGGGTGTCGGATTCGTGTCAATCTAGCTCTGGATACCAGATGATGAGGTGTTGACCCCTAAGTTGGCCCGATCTTCACGAATCGACAAGAACGAACGAAGAACGCACGAAGAACGCGATGAACACGATGAACACGAGAGGGGAATCGAGGGGAAATCGAGAGCAAACGCGCGGAAACACAAAAAGGGGAAAGATAACTCGTGAAGCCTACGAGGGATCGCAAACCCAAGTCAACAACACGCTAATTGAAACCGATTTCTCTCACCGGTCGGTCCACCGATCCAACAGAAGCCCAAAGGGGAAGGTTGGCAAGCACTACTAGAATCACAAGGTGAAAGAGTAGCTCCTTGTAGAGATCTTGATACGGTCCTAGATACACATCTAAGGAGTAGCCTCGTAAGAGGAGTCACCTCACAAGAGGGATACAAGGGCAAAGCCCGAAGTTCTCAAATCATCCCTCAACCCTAGATCTAGCCATCGGGGTCCCTTATATAGCTCGGGGTCGAAACCGGGGGTCAAAACAGTGCAAAAACGGGCAATTTCCGTGCATTTCGGGGCCACCCCGGCCTGGGAGCCGGCCTGGCCGGCCTGGGGCCAGGGTGGGGCGCAGAGACTGGCCTGGAGGCCCAGGCCGGCCTGGGGCCGGGGTGGGAAGGGGCCAGGCCGGCCTTGAGGCCGGCCCCCTCTGTGGGGTGCCCGGCCTGGGGCCGGGGTGGGGAGAGCTAGGCCGGCCTTGAGGCCGGCCCGTTCGGCCAGGGGTCCGGCCTGAGGTGGAGGGGGAGGCCGGCCTGGCCGGGGGTGAGGCCGGGAGGCACCATTTTCCCCCGTTCTTCCTCCTCGGAGCTCGGAACTTGACGCCGTCTTCACCTGCTTCTTCCCTAGCTTCATGTGCCCCTTCTCGGATGTGTTCTTGAGCATCTTGGGCACCGTCTTGGGTCTCCGTGTGGTGATCCCACCTATGCATGTAGAGGGGTATTTCATGAGGTAGAGCACCGTTCACCAAGTCACCGGAAACGTACGGAGATAGGAGTGAGTTCACCTTGTGGTGTGTCGATATGGTAGTAGATTCTACATTCATAACAATAATAGCAAAGGACACATACTTAATAATGACACCATATTCGTGTGGCACTACCGTTTGAAGTCATGTCAATGTTTTATGCATGAAGTAGCTCCATCCTGATGGAACTTTGAGTCATTAGATTTTGAATTTTGACACATGCAAATAGTCCTTCATAGACAAGATAACGAAAGACTCCATTTTTGGAAAACGGACTTCTAACTTATTGAGGATCATACATGTTGATATGTCTAGACCAATGAGTACCTCACACAAATAATGGAAATCGTTATTTCATAAAACTTCGCCAATGTATTGAGAAGATATTTGTATGTCCACTTAATGAAATGCTGGTCCGAAGAGTTTGATGAATTCAAACAAGTTCAGAGTGAAGTAGAAAATAGATTTAACAAGAAAATCAATTTATTATGATTCTAATCGAGGAGATAAGTATTTGAGTTATGGAGTCTTGGCATATCATTGGAAGACTTGTGAAAAGAGTTTCACGAATTACACCGTATGGAACACCACAGTGCTATGGTGTGTTTGCACATCGTGATCATACCCTATTGGATAATGGTGTGATCAATAATATCTCTAATCTAATTATCGTTATCATTTGAGTTATATGTTAGAATAAAAATATTCACTTTAAAATATACGGAAACCATCCAAATCGTGGAGATAATACCATATGAGTTATGGATGACTTTTAGCCTATATTGCCATTTATGTAGGTTTTCGATGAATTCAAACCTAAAGCCGATAAATTCGTCTTTGTAGAATATATGATAATTCAATTGGATACATCTTTCACGCCAAAGGAAATCATTGCTGTAACATACCTTACTCAAAAAATTGTATCTTGCCAAGGGTATAAGTGTGAGAAAATAGAGCAAGACAAAGTTAACGAATTTTTCCTCTAGATATCGAGTGGTGCAACGGAAGTTGTTCCGAAACCGTCCTCTAGAAGGAAGATGGTTATAAATATAACGAATCTCTGATAAAATCTCATACTAAGATCGTACGTGTGCGAGAATATGTTCCGCACTAAGTGGTATAGCAATCTTGTTATGACCATCATGTTATGAAACATGACGAACGTACGAACTACGAAGAAGGAATTACTAAGACCGTAGGCGTGCGATAAAGTGTTATGCACTAAGAGGTATGACAATTTATTCATGACCTTCGTGTTAATGAAACATGAAAAACTTACGGACTGCAAAGAAGCGATGGTGGACTTAAGTCCGAGAAATGGCTATAAGCCATATATAATCTGAGATAAAAATCCATGTATGATTACCAAGTGGTGACTTGGGAGGATCTTCTCGGTGACCTCTAGGACATTAAGACCAAATGAAATTTTATGGGAAAATAGACACTGACGGAATAACAACCATCTATAAATTTCAATTTGTCGCGAAAATGTTTTCGACACATTCAAAGAGTTGACAACAATGAGATTCTAGCTCAGGTGGCGAAGCTTAAAATCTATTTAGGATTGTCTGAGAAATTACTACAATTGCAAATAAGAAATTGATAGATGGATTAAAGAGACCATGTTCCCTAATGGCAACATTAAGGGAAGAGGTGTAGTTGTACAACGAGAAGGTTTTGTTGATCCTAAGGATGCTAGACATGTATGCAAACTCCAGGTGTCCATTCATGGGCTAAACCAAGCATATCGGATATGGAATCTTCACTTTGGTAATGTAATAAAAGGATTTTGGAGTCGTCCAAAATAGTTGAAGAGACCTGAATTTACAAGAAAGTGAGTGAGAGCTAAGTAACTTTTCATAATCTTATATGTGAATGGCATATTTGAGTGGGAGCTAAGACAAATTCCATGGTCTTATATGTGGATACATATTTGAGTGGGAGCTAGGTGTCATTCATATTTTGATATGTGGTGACATATAGGGAATGATATATATCTTCTAGTAAAATATAAATGATTATTTAAGTGTAAAAAATTTATATGAATGAATTTAAAATGTATTAGGCATTGATCTATAATAATTAGATCATGGATCTTAATAACATTCAGTCGGAATATTTTTCTAGACTGAATTTTGAAGGTGTTCAAAATAGAACAAGCAAAGAAGGAGTTCTTACTTGTAAGACTAGGTAAAATATTGAGTTTGTCTCGTCATGTCGGCAATAACAAATGAAAGAAAATGATGTCTGACATCCTCTATGCTTTAGTCATAGATTCTATCATAATTATCGTGTTGAATGCTCGACCTGATGTGACCCTAATTCTTGGTTGAAGAACAAGTTCTAGAGTGATCCCTGGATGGATTGATGAACAAATGTTAAGTATATTCTCCAGTGCTTAGAGAAATGAGGATTTTTTTGGTATGTGATGAGAATGAAAACTTTCCGTAAGAAGTTACGATGATGCAAGACTCATACGACTAGAAATCTCATAAAGGCAAGGTCTATTGTTTTGAGAAAAAGACATTGTTAGCTTGCGAAGTGGCATTGTATACACCGTCGCACAATCTACATAGCTATAAGAGTATATGGCTACTTCAGAAGTGGCAAGTGTGATTGGATTGACAGGGTTTTTCCGAGCATGTATGGTCCCCTTGATCTTTTAGACTTTCAAGGCCCATGCTACACGAATGTTTCGAATCTCACCCCATCGCCGAAACACATATTTCAACCGTTATCATAAGATACGAAATGATGTCAAACTAGGTGACATAAGAGTCTTGCAAAGTATATGAATCTCAGTGTGGTAGATCCGTGAACAAAATATTTCCCCACGAGCAGCAAATAGTCAAATCACCAGGAGGCTAATGGTGATTAAATCAAATGCAAACTAGATTATTTGTACTCTAGTGCAAGTGGGAGACTGAAAGAGTTATGCCCAAGAGGCAAATAATAAAGTTATTTTATTATTATTATCGTAACTCATATATGTTCATAATATGTTTTATATCATGCTATAACTGTGTTAAAGTGAAAACATTAATACACATGTGGTATGAAACAGACAGAGCCCCTAGTAGCCTTTATTAACTAGTCCATTGGGCAACTGATGATCAAGATTTCTGGATCATGGAAAATTACGTCATTAACAATGAAGTCATGTCATTGGATGAATGACATGATGGACACACACCCGACTTATTAAATATCCATAAAACGTAGTACCCAAACCTTTGACCTAGAGGTGATATTTTAATTGCTATCCCCAAGGTTATGAAATTACACCCTACGTCATCAACTTAAAAGGGTAGCAACAAAGGCATACATTTAATAAACGGAGGGAGATGTTGAGGCATATGCATCAAGAGTGGGATTTGCCAATCCACATAATGGACAGATACTCTAGGCCCACTCAGCGGTGTTTTCATCAAGTAAAACTTGCAAGCATATGACTAGGTCACGTGGATGAAACATCGTGGTAATGAGTATATAGGTTTGTCGGTAACGAGATCGTACTAGGTATGGAGATACCGGAGAACGAGTTTCGGACAAACTAAGTATCGATGACATAAGGTGGGGAACTTCCGTTTAAGTTTCAACGACGAAGATAATCGTTGATTGCAAAGGGACCGAAGGAGGGGATTCCAGGTCCTGCTTTGGCTGTTGATTAGAGAGGATCTCAATCATGTATGTAGTGATCTTAGACCGTTAGGGTGTCACACTTTAGGTGACCAATGACAGAGTGATTTATTATCGGAGAAAATAAGAGAGAATAGAGCCAAAATAGTTCCAGGATTTATCCGAGGGAGATCGAAGGGCAACAAAAGGTGTTTCGGTGCTAGACTAAGTTAAGAAATATGTATTTATTATTAATTCGTGTAATTAATAATTAAATAAATTTTTATTTCATATTTAATGTTTGTTTTCCACTAATGGACCAGAATTGGCAAAAGAGTGTCATTAGGGGAAAAAGAGGGAAAAGGGAGCCAGCGACATGGGCCACTTGGGGCCCATTAGGGGGTGCGGCTGCCCTACCTTGGCCTCATTAGAAATGTGGGATTAGTCCCACATGGCTAAGACAAGGGGTTTACGTCCCTTCCTCCTCCTTTATAAGGACAGACACCCCCTCCCCTTTGCAGCACCAATTTCTCTTTCTCTTCTCTCATCCCGTGGTTCCCTTTTTGGAATTGCATGAGAGTCGAGGATCTATCCACCCTACACCCACTATTGTGTAGTATTCTCTCCGGTTCATCTCTCTACGTCGGCTGCTTTGCTGGATCGAAGTCTTAGGAGGCATCGGTTACACTGTACGTGTGTCATCCCTGCGAGGCACCATACTTTTGGTGCTAGAGTCGCATCGCCACCGACTACATGACCTTGTTTGTGTTACTTTTCAACGCTTGTGCGGGAGAGTAATCCCCTCTATCGGTCTTCAAGGGTATGACCTCCGATCTTCCCCGTTACTTCATATCTGCATAGAAATAGATTCTGGCTTATTTCTGGTTATCGTGAGTAGGATTGTTTGTTGTTATTGTACTACGTAGCCCCTTCACAACTATTATCGACATTGCACGTGTACCACACGTCAGTAGTACCATATATATTACCAGTGTGGCGTCAAGCCAGTACATGTTTTTCAGCACGGGGTTGCCAAAGTTTCACTTACTACTGGCATGGAATAAGAGTGCCACACAGTTTCCCTTAAGTGGATCACCCAAGGTTTATCGAACTCATGGAGGTAGAGGTCAAAGATATCCCTCTCAAGCGAACTTGGAATTACGATACAAGAAGTCTCTTGTGTCCCTAACACACCTAATACAATCGCCAGTTGAATAGGTGCACTAGTTCGGCGAAGAGATAGTGAAATACAAGTAATAATGATGATTATAAGTGATAATAGAAATCTGAAATAAAAATGGAAGTAAGCAAACATGTAGCAGAACTGATTGTAAACAGTGTTTCAATGCTTAGAAACAAGGCCTAGGGATCATACTTTTATAGTGGACACTCTTAAGAATAATAACATAATTGAATACATAAATATCTTCTCTTCACTATGCTACTTTGAACCACTCTCCGGTTGGATAACGAACACCAATCATTGCGTAGGGCTACAAAAGCACGCCTTAGAGTCGCATTCCCCACTAGGTAACCCCACACTGTCACCTTGGGCCCTAGATTGTTCCAGACAAACACCACAATTTCATAGGGTCATCCAACACAAAATATATAAATCATGATAAGCCACACACTGTCACCCTTACACCATGGGACAAAGGTTTCTCCATAGATCACATTAACAAAACCACTTGAGTAGCATAAGAGATAAAGAGTAACATCTATTTATTCAACTAGATTACAGAGCTCATGATCACATAAAGATCACACCATGGGAGAGAGAGATGAAACATATAGCTACCGGTAGATCCCTCAGCCTCATGGGAGAAATACTCCCTCGTCATCATGGGAGTCGGCAACGGCGATGAAGATGGCGGTGGAGACGATGTAGATGGCTCCGGGGGAAATTGTCCGTCCCGGCAGGGCGCCGGAACAGAGATTTTTGTCCCCCGAAACTTGTCGGCGATGGCGGCGGAGCTATGGAACTTTTTGTGGATGGAGGCTGGATGTCTTAGGGTTTTTGCGTTGGGGGGAATATATAGGCGAAAGGGCGATGTCGGTGGGCTCCCGAGGGGCCCACACCGTGTGGTGGAGCGGCCAGGGGGTGCCACCAAGTGGTGTGGCTGCCTCGGAGCCCCCCTCCGGGTCTCCTTTGGACTCTGTTGACGTGTCAGGAAAATAGGGACTTTGGCCTTAGTTTCATCCAATTCCGAGAATATTTCCAGAATAACTTTTTTGAAACCAAAAACAGCAGAAAATATGAACTTGCACTGTGGCATCTTGTCAATAGGTTAGTCCATGAAAACATCCGAAAAACAAAGGAAGACATGTAAAAACACAAAGGTATTGGATATAAAACAAGCATGGAACATCAAAAAATTATAGATACATTTGAGACGTATCAAGCATCCCCAAGCTTAACTCATGCTCGTCCTCGAGTAGGTAAGTGATAACAAAATAATTTTTGAGGTGACATGCAGCCAACACAATCTTGATCAACATTATGTAAAAGCATTGCAAGCTGAAGTCAAAGTAGTCTACACATAGGCATGATAGATATAATTCTAACAATGTAACTTAGCAACTATGTCGCAACATGAAAAGTAACACAAACAAAAGATCATGAATAATAATGCACATCATACATTTGTTTTGAGCATAAAAAAAGCATAGCAAAGTGGTATTTCGCTTGTCCTTAAAGTGAGAGCAAAATATAAATGCTAGGACACCTTCAAAGTTCAAGTGGTGACTAGAAACAAGTAATTTGAGAACAAGTAATAACATATCATGAATCAATCAATAATAATATTTGGGACTGATGCGCATTATACTCAGAATAACAACTATGCTCTCTTAATTCTGCATAAAGTTGGAAGATGAAGACTCAACAAAAATTAAAAGAAAGGCCCTTCGCAGAGGGAAGCAGGGATTAACTCATATGCTAGAGTTTTTTATTTTAGTAAACAGAGATATTAAAAACAATTTTGAGAGAGGTCTATGTCTATGTCAACGAATAGTAAATAAAAAATACATTACATCAGAAGTTAACTAGACTTTACAAGAGCGGCTCCCATTGAAGGACGTCCTATCTACTAGGGTTAGTAGATCATCCCTCTTTTGTTTACACAATTATGCTTTAGCTGGTAAATCAGGGGCAAAAAGAGCGAAGAAAATTTATAGTAACCAAGTTTGGGGCTGGGCACCCCGTTGCCAGCTCTTCTATCAATTTGGATAAGCGGATGTGCCACTAGTCTAGGTGTGTAAAGTCCAATTAACAAGTGAAATAAAGATCGTCTACTTACATCCTCATGAGCTAAAACAGAGCACAAACCACGTATAATTTTGAAGGTTTTAAAGGTAGCACATGAGAAATTTGGTTTGGAGTGGCGGTTAAATACCACATATAGGTAGGTATGGTGGACACATTTGGGAAACTTTTGGTTTTTTTGGTAGTTGGATGCACGAGTAGAGCTCATACTCAGTACATGTGAAGGCTAGCAAGAGACTGAGAGCGATAAATTAAGAGAGCAATAATGGCCATAATCACGCATAGCGACAAAGACATTATTAATCAAAGCATAAATGATATTACAAGTCGAAAACTAAATGATCATATAGGCTAGAGGTGACTGGTTTGTAGTCATAACATGGTGTAAGCATGCGCCAAGTCAACCAAATAAAGCATTCGAAGGAGAATACCACAATATTATTGATATGGGGTGGCCCAATCTTCTCAATGAGCTTCTCTCTCTTTTTGTGGATTTTCTGGAATATATGATAACTAGTGCTACACTGAGACCTCTCACTCGACTGACCCATGTTGCCAGATGCAACAACAATCAAGCCCTTTGGATATTCTCAACTACACACTCTTGCACAAGTAATCAAAGATCACAAGTGATACTGTATCCCCCTATTCCCAATGAAATAACAAGATATCACACAACTATGCAATGGTAAACTTCAAGTAGTATGCTTGGCAGCAATACAAACTAGAGGCTAGGGTTTTTGTATTTGGTTTAAACTGGATCTACCTCCTCAACTCGCAGGAAGGGAGTATATAAGGGGGAGGGGTGTGGCCACAAGGGTCCCCTTGTGCAAGCAACAAACCCCTAGGACTAGGACTCCTAATTGGACTCTAAGAGAGGATACAAACCGACCCACTTTAGGTGGTGCGGCCAAATATGGTATACAAACCATACCTACTATGAGTAGGATTTCTATATGGCGCATTGATCTTCAATGGGGGCACATACTAAATACATATGCTGCATTTACAGGATTGAAAATCAACTTTCACAAATCATCTATGATTCCTATCAATTTAGATTCTGATGAAGCTAGTGCTCTGGCTGATTTCTTTCAGTGTAAAATTGGGTCTATGCCTTTCACCTATCTTGGATTGCCTATGGGTACAACTAGACCCACTATAAAGGATTTCACTCCTCTAATTGATAGAGTTGAAAGGAGGCTTTCTGCCACTTCCTCTTTTCTGTCCTATGGTGATAGGCTGGTGTTGGTGAATTCTGTTCTATCTTCATTGCCAACTTACTATATGCTCTCTTTAGTTATTCCTGCTGGTGTTATTGAAGTAATTGACAGAGCAAGAAGGCACTCCTTGTGGAGTAAGAGAGGAAAAGAAAAAGCTAATTCCCTTACTGCTTGGCATATGGTGTGTAAACCCAAAAAGAAGGGAGGATTGGGGATAATAAACTTGAAAATACAAAACTCTGCTCTTCTTCTTAAACATCTGGACAAATTCTATAATCAGGAGGACTTGCCTTGGGTGCACCTTATTACTGATGCTTACTATCATAAGGCTGTTCCCCATGCTGTGGTTGAATCTGGTTCTTTTTGGTGGAGAAATATCCTGGCATTATCTGAGGATTTCAGAAATTACACTACTTGCTGTGTAGGAAATGGTTTCACTGCATTGTTTTGGGAGGACAATTGGCAGCCACAGCTACTTAAGATAACCTTTCCAAGGCTTTACTCGTTTGCCAAAGATAAGCTTCAGTCAGTTAATGATTTCTTGCTTTGTACAGATTGCATTCAGAATTTTGCTCTGCCTTTGTCAATCCAAGCAAATGAAGAACTAAGGTTGTTGAAAGGCATGATTGGTAATTTTATATTACAATTCAATATTAAAGACCAATGGAAGAGTCCACACTCAACTGGCAGATTACATCCTAGGTCTTTTTATAAACACCAGTTTAATGGAGTCCCTGATGATTCACTTTCTTATGGATTATGGAAGAGCAAGTGCCAATCTAAGCACAGATTCTTTGCTTGGCTATTGTTGCATGATAGAATTAACACCAAGGATATGTTGCTTAGAAGACACTGGATCATTAATGACTCTTCTGATTGCATCCTATGTCATGGCCATGTTTATGAAGACTGGAGACATTTATTCTTCAATTGTACATTCAGTACAAGGATTTGGAACTATCTACAAATCCCTTGGTACCCTGGCTCCTCCTCATATACTATCATGTCTGCCAGGAAACATTTTGCTGGTCCCTGTTTTGTGGAGATTGTGATCCTGGCCTGCTGGTGCATCTGGAAGAAAAGAAATGGATGGATTTTCAAGAACATCAAGCCAACTTTTAGAGGATGGAAGGCCTTGTTTATACAGGAAATCACTCTGCTTAAGTACAGGGTGAAGAGTGAAAACTCTGTTTTTTTGACATCATGGATTAATTCACTCCCCTAATCCCATTGTAAATAGTGTATTCTTTGTAAATAACCTTTTATTTTATTAATAAATGGGGGGCTGTGGGGGATTCCCCCACAGTAATGGTGTCAAAAAAAATCTTCAACGGGGCGCCCTCCTCATGTTTTCCATCTCCCTAAGTGTGGAATAACAAGTTAATAATTGTTTTCCACACTTGCATGATTGTTTTCACCATCTTGCATATTTGTTTTCACCATGGTAGTCTTGTTTTCACTATCTTGTAATCTTGTTTTCAGCATGGCACATTTGTTTTCACCACTTGTAATCTTATTTTCCAGCATCTCCATGTTGTTTTCCAGCTCCTCTTGGTTGTTTTCTTCATCCATGTTTGTCTTATCAATAAACCTGATCATACATAAATGCATAGACTTAGGAAGTATAAAATTCTCATTATCACAAACATCATAATCTATGAGGAGTGAATTCACGTGTTGTTCTAGTAGCCTGGTCCTTGATCTTGTCATATGTCCAAGTCTCACTTCATCTTTTTTAAGTGGCAATGTACTAGGGATTTCCTCATCAATTATGCTTCGATAAGGTAAAAACAACTCATGATTTCTTTCAATGGCACATTAAACACTCTCAGATATTTGAGACAAGTCACGCTACATCAATAATTACTAATCACATGATTAAAATAACATCTAACATGACATGATAAAGTCTTAGCCACAGTCTAAATAAGCTTTCCAATGCACCACTATAAGCATGAAATATTTTACTCTTCTACAACATCCATCAACTTGTTTGAAACAACTCTCATAGATAATAATCATCAAAGACCAGAGAGCTAATCAGAAATAACTGAAGGAAACCAACAAGCTCTAAACAAAATAGGAGTGGAAAACAAGAGCTAAACGCAGTACTAGCAAAGAGTGAACACTCACAAAACAATAAGAGTGAAAACTAGAGTGTTCTAAGCAATAAAAATGGAGCGTGTATCTCTCCATAACAAAATATGTTAGGATCCAACCATATACTACAGCAAAGAAAACAAAACAAACTGAAAGCAAAAATAACTTACGCTCCAAGAATAACACATAATATATGAAGCAATAAAAATATAGCGAATTGAAAGAGGACCTGATATTTTTGTTAATGAAGAAGGGGATGCCTTGTGCATTCCAAGATTTGACGCTTGTACTTCCTGGATATATCTTGGGGTGACATGGGAATCCCCAATCTTAATCTTGTGTCCATCCTTAATCTCATCATATCATTCTTCTCTCCCTACACTTGAAAACATCCTTCATACAAAACTTCTCACAATTTTCATTACCAACGTTAGTGTAATCAAAATAATAAATCCACTTTGGTTCAGGGTCAACACAAGTCTAACACTTATTAAATCATTATCTGCTATCACAGCTTATTTTAAAGCTCTTCCCCTCAAAAGAACACCAAAAGAAAAAATTAAGAGGCAAATGCAAATATTGGGAGAAATCTGTCAAAATGGAACAACAGGTAAAGATCGATTTTTTCAAAAATCTTCTCTTGATCACATCAAAAAGTGCAAAACTAATGAAAATTAGATAATAACCTGGGTCATGTTCACAATTTTTTCCATATCAATTACACGTTTTGGCTGAGATTTTTTTTTGTGGCATCATAGAATCTGTTTCAGGACAACAACTTCCCAAATCCTACTTCCTCCCTATTAGAGGCTATTCTTGGCACAAAAGAGAAATAGAAGGGATAAGGAAATGTTGCTACATAGGTAACAACTTCCAAGACTCAAAGAAAACAAAAAGAAACCAAAATCAAAAATATTATGGGTTGTCTCCCATAAGCGCTTTTCTTTAAAGCCTTTTAGCTAGGCATCATAATTTTTGAAGATGCTCACATAAGAATAAGAATCGAAGAATAAGAGAGCATAAAGAAGAAAATATAAAACAAATTTAAGTATAACCCACTTCCTATGAAAAATAATCTTGTAAAGAAACAAGTCATGAAATCACAAAGCAACAAGCATAGGAAAGCAAAACAAGTGCAACTTCAAAAATTTCAACTTAAAGAGGGGAAACTTAATATTGTTGAGATGCATAAACTATGTTTCCCTATCTCATAATAACTTTCAGTAGCATCATGAATAAAATTAACAATATAACTATCACATAAAACATTCTTATCATGAGCCACATGCATAAAAGAATTAATACTCTCCACATAAGCATAGTCATTCTCATTAATAGTAGTGGGAGAAAATTCAACAAAATAGCTATAATTATTTTTCTCATCGCCATTATCATCAAATATAGGAGGCATATTGTAATCATAATTAATTTTATCCTCAATAGTAGGTGGACTGAAAATATCATATTCCTCATTGTAATCAACTCGAACATGATAGACAAGTTGTATATTAGGGAGATGGCTTTGGGTAATCCCTCCATAACCATGACAAGTTTCATGAGGATGATTGTAATTATAGCCTATGTCATAGTATTCTTTATAATATTTATCAAATACTGGGGCCATAGTATCATCATTAGCAATAGAATAGTTATCTTCCAAAGTGTATTCATTTGTAAACACATCATCATTTTTACTAGAAGGAGATGTATCAAACATATAATCATCACTAGAAAAAGGATTTTCAAACACATCATCTACAAGCTTAGAGCTTTCTATATCATCATTGGAAGGAACATGGATAGTACTAATAGTACAACAATCATTAGCATCATCATTTTCAGAATTGGTACCAAAGAGATTTTCAATATCAAAAGTAGTGTGCTTTTCCCAATCATGATCACTACTATAAGTAACAGGCATAGGTTCATCATCGAGTACAGACTCATCAACAACAACTATAATAGGAGAAACATGCTAGGGGAAGTTACCGTTTCCTCTCTCCTTTTACTCATCCTTCTCTTCTTATTCTTCTTCTCTTTAGGAGGGGAAGGCTTGAAAGGAAGCTTCTCCACACACCCTTATTTATTGTTAGAAACAATAGAAGAAACTTTGAAGGATTTGTCCTTTTCATTAATAAGAGCAAAACACATATTAGTCATGTCATATTTTGGTAAAGTCTCATCTTTTCTAATATTTTATATGTAAGAATTTGCATGGAAATTATCAACACAATAAAGATGACATCCATGAAGGACGCTATTCATATCAAAAGCACTCATATCTAACAAAGAAGTTTTTTCTTGATAACTCTTCACACCCCAAAAATAATGTAAGTTCATCATGTTGATTAGGAGTGATCATGTCACCACAATACAAACTTGTAGTACTGATGACCCACAAGTATAGGGGGTGTATCGTAGTACTTTCCATAAATAAGAGTGTCGAACCCAATGAGGAGTAGAAGGTGTTGACAAGCAGGTTGGATAGAGAATTCACTGTAAACACTAGCAAACGTTTTTTTGTGGTTTTTGATATAGCAAATAAATAAAGTGCGAGTAAATAAAAGACAATAAATATAATTGAAGCGAGTGGCCCAATCCTTTTGAGAGCAAAGGACAAGCCGGTTGTTCTACTTATGATTACCAAACGTTCTCGAGGACACATGGGAATTTCGTCAAGTGCTTTCACTTTATACGGTTGATTAATATTTATTAGTTCGTCAAGTGTTGTGTGGGTGAACCTATGCTAATGCACCGCCCAACTAGGACTAATACATACTTGTGATTATACCCCTCGTAAGCATCTGCAAATACAAGAAAGTAATTAAGATAAATCTAACCGCAACCTTAAAACTTTGGGATCCTACACTCCCTCGTGCATCGGTTTCCTAACGGGGTTTAGGTTTCTGTCACTCTGGCAACCCCACAATTAGTAGCCAAATACACAATGCATCCTCCTAGGCCCATAAAGGTGAAGTATCATGTAGTAGATGTTCACATGACACCACTAGAAGAATATCACCACAACTTAAATACCAAACCACTAGATATTACTTCAACATAATTCCACTACTAACATCATGAATTTTCACATGTCCTCAAGAACTAAACTAACTACTCACAAGACATCATATGGATCATAATCAGAGGTGATATAATGTATAATAACAATCTGGTCATAAAGTGTAAACACCGATAAATCTCACAAGCATCAACTACTAACAAGTAATCCACACCGGGAGAGAGATCTAATGTAGAACAACGATAGAGACCCCTAATTGTTACAACGGTATGAAGTTGGATGAAGAGGGTGATGGTTCTGGTGGTGACGACGATGACGATCTTGATGATGCCCGGAGCGATGACGGTGACGATGGGGATGGTTCCCCCTCTACGGGGAGGAATTTCCCCGGCAGATTTCTCCCTGCCGGAGAGCTTTTCTATCTCTGTTGTTTTCCGCCCCGAGGCAGCGGAGAAATATTTCTTCGATGATCCCCCGGGGCTAAGGGTTCCCTCGGGGTCAAGTACGCGAAAGGGGGCGCCCAGAAGTGGGCCAGGGGGGCAGACCATCCCCAGGCGCGGCCAAGGGGGGCACCTGGTGGTGTGGGCCCCTGGTGGCCCCCTCCGGCTGCCCTTCTGGCTGGCTTCCTCCCCGGGACTTCTAAAACTTCCCATATACCCCCTTCTTCTTATGATCTTCTGAAATAGGGTATCTCGATGGTGCTTTTTCCATCAGATTTCTGGCCCCGGTGTTTATTCTCCAAAAATTATGAAACATGCAAAATAAGATGAAATAACATAAGTAATGCATCATAACATAAAATATATCGATGAATAATAGAAAATAACAATATAAAATAGTGGTGCAAAATGGACGTATCAAGTACTCATTGGATTGGAAAGGCTATTATCATAGCCTGAGCATTGAAATTTGAAATGACCCACTTTATATCAAAGTTCACAAATAAAAGGATAGAGGGCACCAACTTTTTCACAAAAATTATTTAAAACCCTGTTCTAGTTTTTTCATTCCTGTGATGGGTACAATATTCTTCTTTGATTTGATTCTTTTCACAAGGTCTAAGTGCTCCACAAAAATTAACATGCTTATAAGAAAATTACTTTCAGAAGTTTGAGCATGTTTATTGCAATCATTAATAACAATTTCATTTTTCATGCAAGTGTATTTAAAAGGTTCATGATACATGTCCCAATTTTCTTTAGGAATATTAATATGAGAAGCAAAGGCTCTACAGCAATCAACAATAATTTGAGGATCAAGACCATATTCAGCACTAAGCTCTTGAAAAATCAGCAGTTTCAGCGAAAGACTTAATGCAATCATACTCATAGTTTAAACCTGGTTATTTACCTTTGTCGTTATCCCAATCTTCAATATTGTTTTTAATTGTTTCAAGAAGATTCCACTTAGCTTCAACCTTCTTACTTGTGAAAGAACCCTCTGAACATGATTTAGATAATCCTTGCAATGTCCTGAAAGCCTTGCATAAAAATCAGTAACAATTATTTCCTCAAGAAGCTCATGGTTAGGACATTTGAGTATTAGTATTTTCAGTCTTCCCCAAGATTGAGCAATGCTTTCTCCATCACGAGGACGAAAATTATAAATATAATTCCTATCTAAATGCAGTTCGTGAGGAGGATAAAATTTAGAGTAAAATAGATATTCAAGCTCCTTCCACTCCAAATGACGAGGATCATTTAGTAGCTCAAACCACTCCCTTGCTTTGTCCTTAAGTGACAAAGAGAATAGCTTCCTCTTAACTTTGTCCATTGAAATACCTGCACACTTGAACAACTCACATAATTCATGTATAAAGAGTAAATGATCACCAGGATGGACAATTCAATCTCCAAAATAGCAATTATTCATAACACGTTCAACGATTTTGATAGGTATTTTAAAAGGAATACTTTTAGTAGGAGGATTTAAAATATCACAAACATCATTAGAATTATCACATGTGAGAGATAAAGTATCATCAGAGCAAATTTTCTCCTCTAAAGCTGGGGAACTAAACATATCATTTTCATAAAAACTAGCTTTCCCAAGCTTAGACTTTTCCATAGAATTAGAAATAATGGTGTTCAAAGAATTAATGCTAATAACATTGCTATCATTATTACACAAACAAACTTCCATAGGTTTTTTAATTTTGTCTTCAAAAGCATCATGTCCTAATTCAATATAAAGATTATAAAGCTCTCTCATATTTTTTTGTTTTCCATTAAGCCTAACTAGTGAAAATAAAAACAAGAAACAAAAAGATATAATTGCAGAATCTAAAGGAAATAACTTTGAGCACTCACACACACGGATGTGAGTACCTTTTATCTTACCTCCCCGAAAACGGCGGCAGAAAAGAGCTTGATGTCTACGGATTCTTCTATTCTTGTAGACAGTGTTGGGCCTCCAAGTGCAGAGGTTTCTAGAACAGCAGCAAGTTTCCCTTAAGTGGATCACCCAAGGTTTATCGAACTCAGGGAGGTAGAGGTCAAAGATATCTCTCTCAACAAACTCTGCAATTACGATACAAGAAGTCTCTTGTGTCCCCAACACACCTAATACAATTGTCAGTTGTATAGGTGCACTAGTTAGGCGAAGAGATAGTGAAATACAAGTAATAATGACGATTATAAGTGATAATAGCAATCTGAAATAAAAAATGGCAGAAGGCAAACATGTAGCATAACTGATTGTAAACAGTGTTTAAATGCTTAGAAACAAGGCCTAGAGATCATACTTTCACTAGTGGACACTCTCAACAATAATAACATAATTGGATAAATAAATATCTTATCTTCACTATGCTACTCCGAACCATTCTCCGGTTGGATAACGAACACCAATCATTGCGTAGGACTACAAAAGCACGCCTTAGAGTCACATTACCCACTAGGTAACCCCACACTGTCACCTTGGGACCTAGATGGTTCCAAACAAACACCACAATTTCATAGGGTCATCCAACACAAAATATATAAATCATGATAAGCCACACACTGTCACCTTTACACCGTGGGACAAAGGTGTCTCCGGAGATCACATTAACAAAACCACTTGAGTAGCATAACAGATAAAGAGTAACATGTATTTATTCAACTAGATTACAGAGATCATAATCACATAAAGATCACACCATGGGAGAGAGATATGAAACACATAGCTACTGGTAGAGCCCTCAGCCTCGGGGGAGAACGACTCCCTCCTCATGATGGGAGTCAACAACGGCGACAAAAATGGAGGTAGAGTCGATGGAGATGGCTCCGGGGCAATTCCCCGTCCCGGCAGGGCGCCGGAACAGAGAAATCTATCCCCCCAAAACTTGTCAGCGATGGCGGCGGAGCTACGGAACTTTTCGTGGATGGAGGCTGGATGTTTTAGGGTTTTTGCGTCGGGGGGAATAAATAAGCGAAAGGGCGATGTCGGTGGGCGCCCGAGGGGCCCACACCATGTGGTGGCGCGGCCAGTGGGGCGCCACCAGGTGGTGTGGCTGCTTCAGAGCCCCCTCCGGGTCTCCTTTGGACTCCGTTGACTTGTCGGGAAAATAGGGACTTTGTCCTTCGTTTCGACAAATTCCGAGAATATTTCCAGAACAACTTTTCTGAAACCAAAAACAACAGAAAACATGAACTGGCACTGTGGCATCTTGTCAATAGGTTAGTCCACAAAAACATCTGAAAAACGAAGGAAAACATGTGAAAACATAAAGGTATTGGATAGAAAACAAGCATGGAGTATCAAAAATTATAGATACGTTTGAGACGTATGACACGCTAATGATTTTTAGTTACTACTGGCGGTCCAAAAGTATCAACGCCACGACTATATTTTTTATTTCGTACCACAGGCGTGGAAATCATTGCGTCGCCACTAGGGTTTCATCTATAAGTTGTTTCCTTGTAGTGCAACACCATAATTTCTCCCAAATCGGTGGTGATAAATCCGAGCCTCTCTCTCCTCAACCGCTCATGTGGGCTGACGGAATCGTTGGTCCGTGCTACCAGAGGCGCGGGACGTGCCGCCACATGTGGCTGCCGATTCTACCTGCCAAGGGAGACGATTCCTCCATCAGAGTCGAGGAGATGCTACCAGCTATGTATGCCCGTGCTACTAGATGCACCAGGACGTGATGCCATAGGCGACGACCTATACTACAGGCCAAGGGCAAAGGTGCCCCCACCAGCGTAGGGGTGATGCTTCCAGATGCATTGCACGGTGCTTCTAGCATGTTCACATGTGCTACAGAAGGTGCGGGAATGTGATGCCATAGGAGACGACCGATGCTACCATTGGTGTTTGTCGATGGTACCTTCCCATGGGATGCTACACGTGGCGTTGATGTTCTCTACAAGCGGCTGATACGTCATAAACGTATCCTTAATTTCTAATGTTCCATTTTCTTATTGTTTCCCACATGTTTGCTATACACTTTATGTCATTTTTATCGATTTTCCGAACTAACCTATTGACAAGATGCCACAGAGCCAGTTCCATGTTTTCTGCTGTTTTTAGTTTCAGAAAAGTTGTTCTGGAAATATTCTCGGAATTGGAAAATTCAAAACTCGAAAGTCTTAGAATTCCCGAAGGTTCCACGGAGTCCCGAAGAGAACCGAAGGAGGGCCTCAGGGGGCCCACACCATAGGGCGACGGCCCCCTTGGCCGCGCCGGGGGGTGGTGTGGGCCCCCAGGCCTCCACTGCCTTTCCCTTTCGCCTATTTAATCCCCCCGAGACGTAAACCCTAAAAATATCCCACTTTTCCCGAGAAACACCCGAGTCCGCCGTCACCGTCATCCCGAGATCGGGAGGGTTCTGGAGCTCTCCCCGGCACCCTGCCGGAGGTGGAAATCATCACCGGAGGGGTCTACACCACCATGCCCTCCTCCGAAGTGATGCGTGAGTAGTTCATCCCTGGACTACGGGTCCATAGCAGTAGCTAGATGGCTGTTCTCTCCACTTTGTACCTCATGTTTAGATCTTGTGAGCTGCCTATCATGATCAAGATCATCTTTATGTAATGCTACATGTTGTGTTTGCTGGGATCAGATGAATGTTGAATGTTATGTCTTCTGATTATCAATCTATCATGTTATATTCATGCTTATGTTATTTATGATCTTGCATGCTCTCCGTTATTAGTAGATTCTCTGGCCAAGTAGATGCTAGTAACTCCAAGAGGGAGTATTTATGCTCGATAGTGGGTTCATGCCTCCTTTTCATCTGTGCTCGAGTGACAGAAACGTGACGAATGGAGGATGTGTTGTTGCCATTAGGGAGAAAACAACGGTGTTTACCTAGTTTACATTACACACTTTGCTTACGGCGATAATATGTTGATTGCAACTTAATACCCAACGTTTGTTCGGATGATATTCGGAGGGTGGATTATTAGTCATATATGAAGTTGGATAACAGTCTATGTATTTTGTTGTAATGTCCGCATGAATCGCATAGTAATCATTATGTCTTGCATATGCACTACGGTGCAACCTTCATTTCTGTCAATTGCCCAGCTGTAATTTGTTCACCATATATGTTATTTATCTTTCACGGAGAGACACCACTAGTGAACTGTGGACCCTGGTCTTTTTTCCTCATACTAATAAAACACCTATTGCTTTTATACAGCTCTCATATTGTTCTTACTGTTTTCCTACTGTTTTCCACACCATACATTTAACCTCTTTGTGTTCAGCAAAACCAGTGAGATTGACAACCTCACTGCTTCGTCGGGGCAAAGTGATTTGATTATGTTGTGTAGGTTCGACTTTGCTGCTGAACCAGTAGTGCGCCCTGTCATCTCAGTTGCTTCAACCTTCTGAAGTTATTCTTTCCTCCTATTGGTCGATTCAACCTTGGTTTCTTTCTGAGGGAAACTTGCTGCTGCACTCTTCATACATTCCTCTTGGGGTCTCCCAACGAACGTGTGTTCACACGCATCAGCGGCATGAGCGGTTGCTACAAGTGGCAAGTGAAAGGAGATTTATGCCCTTAATATATTTTTGGTGTTTGTTAACAACATAAGTGATATCTCACCGTGTGCATAGTGGTTCAAGGTTCATTTAATGACAAGTATAAGATGGTGATGGACTTCTCGTGAAGGATAAAAGATTGTAGACAAAACCCTAAGAAGTGAAACTTGATAGCTTATCTAGTAGGACAGATGTGTCCTCATTAAAAGTTGCTCTTTGAAAGCATTGGGGAAATTACACCAAATACTCCCCTACATATACCTAAACGCACCCACCAAAGTTATACTTGTGTTCCCCATAGAAAGCAGTTTTTGTGGGCAGTTAGATTGAGGTCGGATTCATCCGGAATTTTCTGGGATCACGATTAATTGGATTGAATATGACATGAATGTAAATCTCTCTGTTAGGCATCGGATTGATCCGGAGTAATTAGGGCATCCGGATTATTCCGAAGCAATTTCGACTTTGCCGTGAATCTGTCTGTTAGTCGTCGGATTGGTCCGGATTAATTCGGCTTTCCGGAATAATCCGGACTGAATCCGGAATCTATAGGTTGGGCAAAAAACGGCTAGTTTTCTCGGTGGACTATTTAAGGGGGCCTCTTCTTCTCCAAGAGGCACCACGGCTCCAACACTTTCTCCACCATTGTTCAAATTTCGAATCTCTCTAGCACTCTCTCTACCCACTCACTGGGGAGTGTGAACGGTTAGAGAAGATGAACAAGTGGACTGAGTGGGGAGTGTGAGCGGCGAGCAGATTTATGGCCCTTGTTTTCCAAAGTGACGTGGCGTCTCCCGTCCGTGCTCCATGCGTGCACGACCCGTGAAAATTTTCCTACTCCGCGTAAACAGGCGATTCAGGCGTTCCTCTCGGATCTGGCCCGAAGCAATTTAAGATTCATGTTCATGCAGAAGCGTGACACGAGTTAAGAAACCAAACAACACAAAAACGTGTATCTATAGGTTGCATAAGTTATCCGTGGACAACCACGGAAACGGTCGATTCGGGCGTTCCACTCGGATCTGGCCAGAGTAATTTAAGATTCATGTTAATGCAGAAACATGCAGAAACGTGGCACGGGTTAAGAAACCAAAGAGTCCTAAAACGCATGCCATATGCTGCTCCCTAGAGCATCTCCAGCCAGTAGCGGACTCATGGATACTTAGAAGCCCGGGGGCACCTGTTAATTTAATACTTAGGGGTGCTAATTTTCTGTCAAATATCATCAAAATCCATTGTGTCCGCTGGCCGGAAGCGCGGGCAACCGCCGGGTAGTAGGGCGCTAGTGTCTCCAGCCGTTGAAGACCCACATGACTGATGTCTTTGTGGGTGGGGGGAGGGGGGTGGGGGGCAAATGCTTCATCGGCTAAAATGTGAGGGCATAGAGATGACAACTTACCGGCCACACCCACTCTAACCAAAAGTTTATGAGGAAAATAATTAAGTGTGCCAAGGACACGTGGGAAAACATATGATTCGCCCAAACTTTTGTCGGCGCCCCCAAGAGTTCTCCAACACACCGAGTTTCGCTGGCGCTATTTCGACGTTCTAAGAGGGTTGGACGACTTGGCCATTTTTCGGACTTTTTTGTCGTTTGAGGCTAAAACAGAGGCTAAAAAGTGTCGTGGGTACAGTTGAATTGAGATCCAATCGCAGAAGCACACGCACGCCGGTTTGAGATATGAATGATACTTTTTTTTGGACAGCGTTTGAGATATGAAGCTGACCAAACTAACGTACGCATGACCAACTCTAATTGATGAGGGATAGTATTGTTTTCAGGTCCCTATTGACTAATTTGTTTTTTCCTTTCTAGTCCCTACTGGCCTGGGTATTTAACCAACTCAACTTTGGGTATATGATCCGGTGAACTTATGGTAAATAACCAATTTCCCCCTCGTATCGATGACCATGGAAGCGGAGCGCGAGGGCGAGGAGCAGCGGCGTCCTCTCCTCTCATCCTCCTCGCCGGGTACAGCGGAGCGCAGCAGCTCGTCGGCACAGCAGGGAGGTGGAGGAGGGTGGGCCGGCGACGGGCCAGAGGTCAGCGATCCCGCCACGACTATCCGCCGTCGCCGGAACCCCTTCTCCTCATCCAACTGCTATCCGCCGTCGCCGGAACCCCACCACGACGTCGTCTACCCACCATCCATCCACAGCGCCGTCCTCTCCCCATCCCCGTCGCCTGCTCCCACTCCTCCACATACGCATGGTACTTCATCGGCTTTTATTTCCACCAATTTTTTGTGTGATTGTAATGCTAACCATTGTGTTCGAACGTCACAAGGTTTGGGCATCGTTCCTGAAGGGCCGTACCCGTACGGTGGTGATTACCAGCCTTCTCAGGGCGTCAGGAGGTCAGTCATCAGTGGCTCATGCCTGCGTTGCGTCTTGAGTTCCAACGTCCTCGCTGTAACCGGTGTTTGGTCAACTAATTACTAATGAAAAACCATTTAGCAGCCAGATGTAGTCGAATAGTGAAGAATGCGAGTGAGTATCCTTTCTCATTTTAACGCTGGGAATGCATACCATTCCAAACCAGTAGATTGGTCAGAGATTAATACATCTGTCATCTTTTGGGCTTCGGCTCAGTAGAATTCAACAATTAGCTAAACTAATGCAGTAGGAAGTTACTTGATCAACACCAGGAAAATGAGCAATAATATCAAGAACTGAAGTGGGTGTACTACAGGGCTGTGTGTTTCGCTCATGTTTCTCCGAAGGCAAAACGAATTATAATATTTGTTGCCCTACCCATTATTTCTCCTTTTCCCCATCCTTATGTTGTTTGCAGTGCTTGTTTTTCCTCAAATACTCGGCCAATTGTCCATTGCATGACTGGAAGTTTTCTGATAGGGATGTACTAGATGAGGTGGAGATCCGGAATCTGCTTCTTGATCATGTTGACCATCAATGTTGCTGGGGAAGTCGGCCTGCTCGCACATGGAAAATTACATCCATCGAGGACTGTATTGTATATGTTGGAACTTTGGAAACTTTCATCGAGGAAAGGGATGCCATAATAAGAAAGGAACCTTATTATGGTAGGATAATAGATGGAAGAGACCATGGTCCTCTTCTTGGTGTGTGGGAACTAGATTTGAGATCTGAGTTTCCTCTACTCTTTGTGGAAAAAGAAGTGAGGGTCAAGATTCCTCATTCAGAAGTTACTGATAAATGCTTAGGTATGATGTTCATCTAGTAGAACTTCATTCTGTTGGCTCTTTTGCAATGAAAATTTTAGCCATAACTACAACATCCTATTGGCTCTGTTGCTTGGTGGTGTACATCTTTTGTAGCTTTTCTAATTTAGGGAATCATAAGTTTAGTCTCGATTTTTTCTCGATAGATGACCTTTTTGCTAAGTATGAAATAGGTTTTATTGCGTATTCCTTCCTACAGCAAATGGTGTGTATTGTGTTTCCCGTTGTCTATGCATTATATATTGTTCAAAGATCCTGTCAACCAAATTTCTCAAATGGTTTTCTCAGGCCCATCAAATATCAATGTTTTACCTTTTTCTCTGCTGTTATATCGGGTCAATGTTATGGGCGTGGGTCTTGGGCCTGACAGCTGGCCAGATGTGCCAAAGTGGCAGTGGAAATTATTAATTATTTAGAGATATAATATACTTCAAGTTTGAGATAGAGTGTTATTTACACCCAAGTTTATGAGTCCCAGCTGACAGCCAACGCCTAAATTTGTTTCCCTCTTCTATAATTAACCTCGCACCAATCAAGCCGAGTGATCCTGGCTATCTTCCTGGGATCCTAGCTGTCGTTACCCCAATTGGGATGGTCACTCTCACCAGCATGGCTTTCACAAATATCCATTTTAAATTAAACACAGTAAAGAATCTTATAGATCTAAAAGCAAGTTCATGTTGGGAATTCACAATGTGGGAAAAAACCATTAGAAAGAAGAAACAAATACATCCAATTCTGGGTAGACATGACATAAGAACTGATAAGTACTCTACCTCGGTACTATTTGTGAAAAATTCATCTCATGCACCAGTAGTTTTTTTTTATGCTATCGATGTTCAGCAACATTGTTTTCCAGTAATCATCGTGTGACCTAGAAGCTTCCATTAGTCCTTGTTGATTTCGATGGTTGTGGACTAAATATGCTGCCTTTTAAAATTCTAACTCATTGAAGAAAAAAAAAACAGTTAACTTCAGTATAATTTAATATTTCATTTGTTCTTATCACTAGAACCGTAGCTTGTCTTGGTTCATTTTTGAAGTTGTTAGGCGTTAGGATACCTTTGCCAAGTGTTTTTTTTCTCATCAGTCTTCTTTCATAGGCTCATGGCCTTATTTGTTCTTTCAGTATTTATATTTTAGCAAGGTAAATATAATAATGTATTCATCATCTTTCTGGTTATGTAAAGTTCCCATTTTCCATATTCTAATGTTTCTGACAGATTGCAAGGGTCGTAGAGAGATACCATGTCCAACTTGTAATGCTGGTCAGCAGCATGGGTTTTACAAGGCAAATCAAATGATCCCGTGCAGTGCATGTAATGGCAGGGGTTTACTCGATTGCCAAGATGGATCTGATGAATCTGATACAGTGTTAGTTCTGCCACTTCTTTTTATTCAGTTCTTCAGTATGTAATTCACCACAAGGGAAGCTCATTTATCGTCACAACATAACTAGATGAAAATCTATTTATGGAACACTCATCCTGCTTGTATGTCTTTCTTTGTCACAGATGCGGAATGTGCAATGGTGAAGGAATGTTGCCCTGTATAGCATGTCATTCGCGTGGCCTAGTGACTTGCAATACATGTGATGGCTGTGGTTCACTTCTTACACAAAGCATTGCTCGTGTTCGATGGTAATCTCATTTATGATATCTGAAACTGGTCCATCAGTTTGTATTGAGACAACATGGAGTAGATAGAGAATAGAGTACCAAAATATTTACTTCAACGGATATGCTATCTCTCAGTAAGCCTCCTAAAACTTTGGGTTAAAAAAGCTTTGTAGAACACTGACATTTTAATTGATGGTTTAATTTTTCATTCATTTCAGTCTGACGATACTACAGACTATTGTACTTTCTTAACATGTATTGATGTTTACTCTATGATTAGTCTTGTTATTGCTGAAAGCACTCGTATCAAATGAAGCTTCAGTAGACAAAAACCTGCAGGGAGTCATATTTTCAAGAGACTCCAAGTTTACCGCAAATCTTTATTTATCTTCAAACCGTGGAACTTTCTTCAAAAAAAAAAAAAAACAGTGGAGCACTATGTACAGCAAAGTCATGCGCTGCGCCCAGTAGCTTTGTGCAGTTTTTCGCCTCAGTAAGCAAGAGCTTATAGTATGGGATAATACTTGCACCATCTTTTGACATGCTATACCGATATGGCCTTAATAATAACTAAAGAAGAATTAATCTTTATTGCTTGTGTTGATCTTTTCGTGGGACTAGTTTTCGAAGCTTTTTGACCGGTTGCTTTTTCTCCTGATCCGACTCGTAACTTCTTCTGTTTGCAGGAAGACACTGACAGCGAGAAAAGTAAGTGCACCAGCAGGAGCTGCTTCGGTTCCTGAAGAAGTTTTCCATAAAGCCAAAGGGGTGCAACTATGCAACATACAGGCGTACCAATGCACTCCTGCTTTCTTTGCCGATTCATACCAACTCAACCAGTTCTCTTCAGAGGTTGTGGCTAGCCGGCTGGCAGTTCCGCCATCTGCAAGGGTCATTTCCGAGAGACACATCATCTCGATGGTGCCTGTTACCCGCGTCACAATGTCTCACCGCAAGAGATCTTTCAGCGTCTATCTTGTTGGCCACAGCAGGGACGTTTTCGTAAGGGACTATCCTTCCAGGTTCTGCTGGGGTCTCTGCTGTTGCTTCGATTGGTTGTGGAACTAGTTGAATTCTTGCCGTGTGTGCCGCCTTCTTTTGGGAGAGCATCACTGTCAAGATGTGCTGCTATTTCATGTATGTTGCAATAGATAAGCATGTATTTACATTTTTTTATAGTTCTGAGGCCTGTACAGCACGACTATATCGATTATACGGTGTGAAAAAAATCATTCATATTTGGTCATGAAAGTGGAAACTGCTTTCGGATCAGTTATTATGTGTTCTTATTCGCCAGCGACAGTATTGCCGCACAAATTAAATTTAAGTTTTTTAATCTCAGAAGAGACAAAAGACAATTGTTAAGGGTAGTACATGCTTGGTTAATGTATATACAGTTTTGTCATTATTTCCAGCTATGCATACGAGAAGTATTCGTTGCATGAGCACATTGTTCAGGGTGCGTCTCTCTAGGATAGTTTATTGTGTGTCCTGGGTGTGTTCAAGCTTTGCACGTCTGGTGAATATTGTATGCAGGACAATTTCCAGTACAGATAATGTACATGCTCCGAAATGTCTGCCGACACAGGAGGGAATCAAAATTGCAGTAGGACAAAATCATATCATAATGGGGTTGAATTCACTAGGGATACAGTAAAATACTAGGAGAATTTACTATGAAATCAGTGAAATGTAATGAATATAAAAACCAAAACGTCTTATATTGGGGAAGGAGGGAGTATAAATCTGCATTACTATCTGCTGGGGAAGTTGCAACTCCAGACAGTTCCAACGGTTTTGTACTCGTACCCGTCCCGCTCTCACAATTTCTCCTCTTGGTCGCATTTAATGGTTGCTGAAGCCTTCTCATATCAACGATCTGTGTCCTTGGCCAAGTCAAGGATCGTCGTCCATTGCAACACTGCATCGTGAGAGAAGAAATGAGCAGCGGGCTCCCCTGTGATCCGCCGCACCCGAGGACGACGAAGAAGTCATCAGCATCTGCTGCTGCGGTGCAGCTTCTCCTGCGCCGCGGCGGGAGAGCAGCGGCCAAGGACGAGAGCATCGAGTTCTTCTCCGTCCTACGGGAGTGCCAGCCTGACCCTCGCGTCTCCGGTGAGAACCAGATGCTCTCGAATTCCTCTGTTTTGCCTCTCTCTGCCCTCCGATGCTGATGCAAGAAGCGCTTTTGGGATGCAGGGATAGCACCGGCCGATCGGAAGGGAAAGGCGAGGCGGAGCGGTGGCGACGGGGAGCTGCTCTCCACGGAGATCGGGAAGCACGACTACGATTGGTATCGTCGAGTACTTTTCAAGCCTTGGCACGACTATGAAACCTTCTTCTGCTGCATTATTCCTTATCGTCTCGGTTCCTCATTCATTTTTTTTTGATAAAGGGAAGTATATTAACGGTTCCTCATTCATAGGCTTCTGACTCCTCCGGCTACACCTCCATGTTTGCCGGCAGCGACGAGCGGCGCCACGGCGGCGCTGAACCGGCTAACAAGAGCCACGTCGGCGTCCTTTGCTAAGAGCAATTCGCCGGTACGTGCGTGCGCGTGCGTCGTCGTTCAAGCTTTTCTTTCATCCACGTATTTTTTCTCTCTTGACATTCATATTTGAATTTGACAAACTGAATGATGCAGCTCTCCCTGGCACGCCGGGACAACGGGTGCCTGACGTCGAGGCTGGCGAGGAGCAGCTCCGCGACGCACTCCTCCTCCGTCAACACGCCGGCGTCCGCGTCGTCCTATCGCCCGTCGCTCGCCAGGACACTGTCATCGGCATCTTCCTCGTCGATCAACGCCGCAAGCAACGCGTCCCAGTTGGGGTCCGCCGCGACGAGCTCACGCACGCCGGCCACGACGAGGAGCAAAGCGCGGGGAAGAAAGGTGTCCTTTGGCTCTGCCGCCGCGAGCCAACCAAAGGGATCGTCGTCGTCGTCGTCAAGTTCCGGACCCTCGGCGCCGGCGATCGCGCGAAAGCCACCCGCTCCCACGACCGGTGCCTCCAGCCCCAAGTCAACCCGAGTGGCCTCAGAGCAAACGGCCAGACGTGGCGCCAATGCCGTGGCACGTTCCAGGTTCGCGAGCCAGCTGAGCTCCGCAATGTCAATGTCAACGGCTCAGCCAGCGCAAAACGTCGTGCGATCCAGTATCATCAAGCCGCGACCTGTGCCGGCGCCCGTGATCGGCAACGGGACGGCCGCAATGGGCAGTACGGCGACGTCGTCCCAGAGTTGGCTCCCATCTCCGTTCTCGTCCCGATCCTCTGCATCTCTGAGCACGTCGAGAGGGGACCTGTTATTAGCCAATACTAAAAGATCATCAGGGAGCGGTGACTACGGCCGAAAGATCAACGTCGACAAGGTCACCGCGCCTCGTCGAACCGCCGGCCTCGCCTCCGCCGCCACCGGCAGCGGCCTTGCAAGGACCGGCTCTCGCAAGTCGGCAAACGCCGACGCAAAGCGCACGGTGAAGGAAGACCTCAAACCGACCATCCAGTCCTCCGTAGAGTCGAGAAGCCGCCCAGCCGCCGGATCGATCGCCAGGGCCCGCTGGGCCGCGACTCAGAAAAGCAAGGTCACGGTCGCCGCACGGGTGGCCAAGGCGGAGGCGTTCCCGAGCACGCGGTACGACGCCATGCTGCTACAGGAGGATCCCAAGAACCTTACGTGGCTGAACGGATGCGACGGGGATGAAGGCGATGAAGACGCAAGTTGCGGGATTGGTTTGGTCGAGGGCTCGCTCGAGCTGGAGCCGTTCAACATGACGGTCGCTGGGCCAAGCGGCACAGCGGCGTGATTCTGACTTTGCCGCCAATTTGGTTGGTGATCACTCTTCAGTGTACATAGCTCTGTTCGGTTCAGGAATCAGGAGTCAGGATAATGAGCTTTTCAATTCGCGTCACGGCCGAATGGACACTCAATTTTTTTTTCTGCACGGTATTTTTTTTTTCCATTGAGCGGTTGAGGAGGGGTATATTACAAAACAAGTGAATTTTCACGTGCTTATCGCTAACTAGCACCCATTGTACATTTGAACATAAGACAATTACGATTTGTCACGAAATTTCATTCCCTCGATAAAAGTCGGATATCCCACAACATAACAAAATGAATTCCCTTTGGTCAAATTCAAAATCTGCCCCTCATCGGCCGGAGAGCACCTGGTTGGAGATAGAGCTCAAGCATGGGCGGTGGAGACGGTATGTGAGCGTAATACGAAAGGATTTAGGGTTCGATTTGTGGTGCTGGTCTTGGAGGCCAAATAAGAAAGCAAGGGACATTTTTGTGGGGGTTCATGAGCTAAGTTTTTTCATTCCCACGTGTCGGTCCATTAGCCACTAGTGGTTGGTCGGCTTATCTACCGAATCCGAGCATTTTCTACCAACTATTCGAGAGTTTATTCTTACACATTCTCGTCCGACTACAAATTGTTGTATTTAGGTTATTCTGACCAATGGTCTGCCAAAAGTTTTCCCGACAACCATTATGTTGGCAATAAAGACTATTTCTGACATACGTTGGTTCGTGGTGTATTAAAAGATTGTATATTTGGGCTTTGAAGATAGGACCAAAAATTAATACACGCATAGAACTCTACATTGGTGCACTACAAAACAAATTTGTGTATGCTAACTTTCCTTGTTTGACAATCATAACAAGCTGATATTATTCGAATTGGACCGGTTGTATACTTGATCGGAGGTAATTTTCTGCCCTCGAGAGAAAACTGCCGATATTGCAATTTTTGGTCAGAAACACTGTTCTTGATTTCCAACGCCATGTTCCTCGTGGAGAGATTTCAAAACAGAACTTGATGTTGATGGTAGCTTTTCCATTTTGTAGACGCTTTAGATTTAGTAGATGTGCTAGTTTATAGATCTATTGATCAGTATTTTACGTTATATCGGTGTTTTCGTATTATTCCACATCATCACACGAGTTAAGAAGACTGAAAGTTCACTATGTTTTTTTATGCTCGAATATTCTACCCCAAACTATTGGACATCAATATTGAGCCAATGTAATATTAATTTGGATCAATGGAACATTTGATATGGTATCTAGAATTTAAACTTACAACAACGGATTCCTGCTTAACAATTGATAGGATTTCATTTTCTATGACATAGAAGAATTTGTTTTGAATTGCTCTACGATGGGAAAATGAAGCTATTAAATTACTTAGACATTAAGAAAGATACATTATTTTTACATTGATTTTCTGAAATCTGAATTTCACGAATATAAATTATCTCCATGTTGAAATAAACATTGAAGAAAAATCTAGTCGTTGGGCCGACCTTTTATGCATCCCAACTTTTCGGCTGCGTGGAACTAGGCTAGCGGGCTGAAACCTCCAACCATATCCCGTTTAAGGGGACGAATAATTCTGTTTTTTTTTTTGAATTCGTATGAAAACTCCCGAAGTATAGATAATGAAAATTGTGAAATGGACCCCAGTAAGCTTGAACCAAACTATGCAATCTTGAGGCATAAAACGTTGCAAGATTGCATAGGTAGATTAGGATCAAGACTATTAGACTAGCTAGAACCAGCTATTTCTGACAGCTCCAGAGTTATATGAAGTGGGTTACTGGGGCCAAACTAGCCACTATTATTCAAGCTACAGTAGAGAAGAACAAACTAGTAAGGAGTAATAATCTATTTTCTACTGTGAGTGGCGGATTGGTACTTTCATCGTTTAAAAATTACAAGTAATCTGACTCATTTGCCGCAATTCACTACAGGAATGGCCTAAGGTGCCGACGGCCAAATATTGTGCCGACGGCCAAATGTCGGGCACCGTCGGCACATGGTGTCAGAGCCCCGGCCTGCGCCCGAGGCCGTCGGCACGTATTTGGCCGTCGGCACAAGACCAAGGATGCCGACGGTGGCCCTCGGCACATGTTTAGCCGTCGGCACAGTCTGCACAGGTGGACTTTGCCGTACTGCGCGGGCTGGCTGGGGCCTACCCAGTACTGTGCCGAGGGTGGCCGTCGGCACAGGTGAACTTTTCCCTTTTTCTTATTTTGCGCGTGCATGTCTATTTATTAGTTACTATCAATTGATAAAATTAATATGTTAATATTTTATGTTTAAAATATAGAAATTCACAACCGTTACCATGTATCGAGAGATCTAAGTCGATTTCTATTCATACTACACCGACACCACTATCGAGGGGTGGATCCGGAGCGTCTGGACCCCAACACAAGCAAGTTTATGCCATAGCATGTCATTATAGGTGTGTTGTGTGCTTTTGATGGCAAAGATTTCACTCCGGGGTGTGGGCCGCTTCACCGGCATCCACTTCTCTCTCGTGAGTTTACACGCGCTTATAGGGTGAAACCCCCGTATCGGACGAAACGTCGTGAATCTTCCGAAGAGGTGGGTTCTACCTTGTTGTTTTATGTTCCTATGGCCTACCCTAACACAACCAAGCACCTAGTTCCACAATGCTACCCCCTTTCGACGCCGTTACCGCGTGTTTCCGTATAAGTCCGGTATTTCTCCTGCGGGTCTAGGGTTTCACCGGAGGGGTGGATCCGGAGCGTCTGGACCCCAACACAAGCAAGTTTATGCCATAGCATGTCATTATAGGTGTGTTGTGTGCTTTTGATGGCAAAGATTTCACTCCGGGGTGTGGGCCGCTTCATCGGCATCCACTTCTCTCTCGTGAGTTTACACGCGCTTATAGGGTGAAACCCCCGTATCGGACGAAACGTCGTGAATCTTCCGAAGAGGTGGGTTCTACCTTGTTGTTTTATGTTCCTATGGCCTACCCTAACACAACCAAGCACCTAGTTCCACAATGCTACCCCCTTTCGACGCCGTTACCGCGTGTTTCCGTATAAGTCCGGTATTTCTCCTGCGGGTCTAGGGTTTCACCGGAGGGGTGGATCCGGAGCGTCTGGACCCCAACACAAGCAAGTTTATGCCATAGCATGTCATTATAGGTGTGTTGTGTGCTTTTGATGGCAAAGATTTCACTCCGGGGTGTGGGCCGCTTCACCGGCATCCACTTCTCTCTCGTGAGTTTACACGCGCTTATAGGGTGAAACCCCCGTATCGGACGAAACGTCGTGAATCTTCCGAAGAGGTGGGTTCTACCTTGTTGTTTTATGTTCCTATGGCCTACCCTAACACAACCAAGCACCTAGTTCCACATTGCTACCCCCTTTCGACGCCGTTACCGCGTGTTTCCGTATAAGTCCGGTATTTCTCCTGCGGGTCTAGGGTTTCACCGGAGGGGTGGATCCGGAGCGTCTGGACCCCAACACAAGCAAGTTTATGCCATAGCATGTCATTATAGGTGTGTTGTGTGCTTTTGATGGCAAAGATTTCACTCCGGGGTGTGGGCCGCTTCACCGGCATCCACTTCTCTCTCGTGAGTTTACACGCGCTTATAGGGTGAAACCCCCGTATCGGACGAAACGTCGTGAATCTTCCGAAGAGGTGGGTTCTACCTTGTTGTTTTATGTTACTATGGCCTACCCTAACACAACCAATCACCTAGTTCCACAATGCTACCCCCTTTCGACGCCGTTACCGCGTGTTTCCGTATAAGTCCGGTATTTCTCCTGCGGGTCTAGGGTTTCACCGGAGGGGTGGATCCGGAGCGTCTGGACCCCAACACAAGCAAGTTTATGCCATAGCATGTCATTATAGGTGTGTTGTGTGCTTTTGATGGCAAAGATTTCACTCCGGGGTGTGGGCCGCTTCACCGGCATCCACTTCTCTCTCGTGAGTTTACACGCGCTTATAGGGTGAAACCCCCGTATCGGACGAAACGTCGTGAATCTTCCGAAGAGGTGGGTTCTACCTTGTTGTTTTATGTTCCTATGGCCTACCCTAACACAACCAAGCACCTAGTTCCACAATGCTACCCCCTTTCGACGCCGTTACCGCGTGTTTCCGTATAAGTCCGGTATTTCTCCTGCGGGTCTAGGGTTTCACCGGAGGGGTGGATCCGGAGCGTCTGGACCCCAACACAAGCAAGTTTATGCCATAGCATGTCATTATAGGTGTGTTGTGTGCTTTTGATGGCAAAGATTTCACTCCGGGGTGTGGGCCGCTTCACCGGCATCCACTTCTCTCTCGTGAGTTTACACGCGCTTATAGGGTGAAACCCCCGTATCGGACGAAACGTCGTGAATCTTCCGAAGAGGTGGGTTCTACCTTGTTGTTTTATGTTCCTATGGCCTACCCTAACACAACCAAGCACCTAGTTCCACATTGCTACCCCCTTTCGACGCCGTTACCGCGTGTTTCCGTATAAGTCCGGTATTTCTCCTGCGGGTCTAGGGTTTCACCGGAGGGGTGGATCCGGAGCGTCTGGACCCCAACACAAGCAAGTTTATGCCATAGCATGTCATTATAGGTGTGTTGTGTGCTTTTGATGGCAAAGATTTCACTCCGGGGTGTGGGCCGCTTCACCGGCATCCACTTCTCTCTCGTGAGTTTACACGCGCTTATAGGGTGAAACCCCCGTATCGGACGAAACGTCGTGAATCTTCCGAAGAGGTGGGTTCTACCTTGTTGTTTTATGTTACTATGGCCTACCCTAACACAACCAATCACCTAGTTCCACAATGCTACCCCCTTTCGACGCCGTTACCGCGTGTTTCCGTATAAGTCCGGTATTTCTCCTGCGGGTCTAGGGTTTCACCGGAGGGGTGGATCCGGAGCGTCTGGACCCCAACACAAGCAAGTTTATGCCATAGCATGTCATTATAGGTGTGTTGTGTGCTTTTGATGGCAAAGATTTCACTCCGGGGTGTGGGCCGCTTCACCGGCATCCACTTCTCTCTCGTGAGTTTACACGCGCTTATAGGGTGAAACCCCCGTATCGGACGAAACGTCGTGAATCTTCCGAAGAGGTGGGTTCTACCTTGTTGTTTTATGTTCCTATGGCCTACCCTAACACAACCAAGCACCTAGTTCCACAATGCTACCCCCTTTCGACGCCGTTACCGCGTGTTTCCGTATAAGTCCGGTATTTCTCCTGCGGGTCTAGGGTTTCACCGGAGGGGTGGATCCGGAGCGTCTGGACCCCAACACAAGCAAGTTTATGCCATAGCATGTCATTATAGGTGTGTTGTGTGCTTTTGATGGCAAAGATTTCACTCCGGGGTGTGGGCCGCTTCACCGGCATCCACTTCTCTCTCGTGAGTTTACACGCGCTTATAGGGTGAAACCCCCGTATCGGACGAAACGTCGTGAATCTTCCGAAGAGGTGGGTTCTACCTTGTTGTTTTATGTTCCTATGGCCTACCCTAACACAACCAAGCACCTAGTTCCACATTGCTACCCCCTTTCGACGCCGTTACCGCGTGTTTCCGTATAAGTCCGGTATTTCTCCTGCGGGTCTAGGGTTTCACCGGAGGGGTGGATCCGGAGCGTCTGGACCCCAACACAAGCAAGTTTATGCCATAGCATGTCATTATAGGTGTGTTGTGTGCTTTTGATGGCAAAGATTTCACTCCGGGGTGTGGGCCGCTTCACCGGCATCCACTTCTCTCTCGTGAGTTTACACGCGCTTATAGGGTGAAACCCCCGTATCGGACGAAACGTCGTGAATCTTCCGAAGAGGTGGGTTCTACCTTGTTGTTTTATGTTACTATGGCCTACCCTAACACAACCAATCACCTAGTTCCACAATGCTACCCCCTTTCGATGCCGTTACCGCGTGTTTCCGTATAAGTCCGGTATTTCTCCTGCGGGTCTAGGGTTTCACCGGAGGGGTGGATCCGGAGCGTCTGGACCCCAACACAAGCAAGTTTATGCCATAGCATGTCATTATAGGTGTGTTGTGTGCTTTTGATGGCAAAGATTTCACTCCGGGGTGTGGGCCGCTTCACCGGCATCCACTTCTCTCTCGTGAGTTTACACGCGCTTATAGGGTGAAACCCCCGTATCGGACGAAACGTCGTGAATCTTCCGAAGAGGTGGGTTCTACCTTGTTGTTTTATGTTCCTATGGCCTACCCTAACACAACCAAGCACCTAGTTCCACAATGCTACCCCCTTTCGACGCCGTTACCGCGTGTTTCCGTATAAGTCCGGTATTTCTCCTGCGGGTCTAGGGTTTCACCGGAGGGGTGGATCCGGAGCGTCTGGACCCCAACACAAGCAAGTTTATGCCATAGCATGTCATTATAGGTGTGTTGTGTGCTTTTGATGGCAAAGATTTCACTCCGGGGTGTGGGCCGCTTCACCGGCATCCACTTCTCTCTCGTGAGTTTACACGCGCTTATAGGGTGAAACCCCCGTATCGGACGAAACGTCGTGAATCTTCCGAAGAGGTGGGTTCTACCTTGTTGTTTTATGTTCCTATGGCCTACCCTAACACAACCAAGCACCTAGTTCCACATTGCTACCCCCTTTCGACGCCGTTACCGCGTGTTTCCGTATAAGTCCGGTATTTCTCCTGCGGGTCTAGGGTTTCACCGGAGGGGTGGATCCGGAGCGTCTGGACCCCAACACAAGCAAGTTTATGCCATAGCATGTCATTATAGGTGTGTTGTGTGCTTTTGATGGCAAAGATTTCACTCCGGGGTGTGGGCCGCTTCACCGGCATCCACTTCTCTCTCGTGAGTTTACACGCGCTTATAGGGTGAAACCCCCGTATCGGACGAAACGTCGTGAATCTTCCGAAGAGGTGGGTTCTACCTTGTTGTTTTATGTTACTATGGCCTACCCTAACACAACCAATCACCTAGTTCCACAATGCTACCCCCTTTCGACGCCGTTACCGCGTGTTTCCGTATAAGTCCGGTATTTCTCCTGCGGGTCTAGGGTTTCACCGGAGGGGTGGATCCGGAGCGTCTGGACCCCAACACAAGCAAGTTTATGCCATAGCATGTCATTATAGGTGTGTTGTGTGCTTTTGATGGCAAAGATTTCACTCCGGGGTGTGGGCCGCTTCACCGGCATCCACTTCTCTCTCGTGAGTTTACACGCGCTTATAGGGTGAAACCCCCGTATCGGACGAAACGTCGTGAATCTTCCGAAGAGGTGGGTTCTACCTTGTTGTTTTATGTTCCTATGGCCTACCCTAACACAACCAAGCACCTAGTTCCACAATGCTACCCCCTTTCGACGCCGTTACCGCGTGTTTCCGTATAAGTCCGGTATTTCTCCTGCGGGTCTAGGGTTTCACCGGAGGGGTGGATCCGGAGCGTCTGGACCCCAACACAAGCAAGTTTATGCCATAGCATGTCATTATAGGTGTGTTGTGTGCTTTTGATGGCAAAGATTTCACTCCGGGGTGTGGGCCGCTTCACCGGCATCCACTTCTCTCTCGTGAGTTTACACGCGCTTATAGGGTGAAACCCCCGTATCGGACGAAACGTCGTGAATCTTCCGAAGAGGTGGGTTCTACCTTGTTGTTTTATGTTCCTATGGCCTACCCTAACACAACCAAGCACCTAGTTCCACAATGCTACCCCCTTTCGACGCCGTTACCGCGTGTTTCCGTATAAGTCCGGTATTTCTCCTGCGGGTCTAGGGTTTCACCGGAGGGGTGGATCCGGAGCGTCTGGACCCCAACACAAGCAAGTTTATGCCATAGCATGTCATTATAGGTGTGTTGTGTGCTTTTGATGGCAAAGATTTCACTCCGGGGTGTGGGCCGCTTCACCGGCATCCACTTCTCTCTCGTGAGTTTACACGCGCTTATAGGGTGAAACCCCCGTATCGGACGAAACGTCGTGAATCTTCCGAAGAGGTGGGTTCTACCTTGTTGTTTTATGTTCCTATGGCCTACCCTAACACAACCAATCACCTAGTTCCACAATGCTACCCCCTTTCGACGCCGTTACCGCGTGTTTCCGTATAAGTCCGGTATTTCTCCTGCGGGTCTAGGGTTTCACCGGAGGGGTGGATCCGGAGCGTCTGGACCCCAACACAAGCAAGTTTATGCCATAGCATGTCATTATAGGTGTGTTGTGTGCTTTTGATGGCAAAGATTTCACTCCGGGGTGTGGGCCGCTTCACCGGCATCCACTTCTCTCTCGTGAGTTTACACGCGCTTATAGGGTGAAACCCCCGTATCGGACGAAACGTCGTGAATCTTCCGAAGAGGTGGGTTCTACCTTGTTGTTTTATGTTCCTATGTCCTACCCTAACACAACCAAGCACCTAGTTCCACAATGCTACCCCCTTTCGACGCCGTTACCGCGTGTTTCCGTATAAGTCCGGTATTTCTCCTGCGGGTCTAGGGTTTCACCGGAGGGGTGGATCCGGAGCGTCTGGACCCCAACACAAGCAAGTTTATGCCATAGCATGTCATTATAGGTGTGTTGTGTGCTTTTGATGGCAAAGATTTCACTCCGGGGTGTGGGCCGCTTCACCGGCATCCACTTCTCTCTCGTGAGTTTACACGCGCTTATAGGGTGAAACCCCCGTATCGGACGAAACGTCGTGAATCTTCCGAAGAGGTGGGTTCTACCTTGTTGTTTTATGTTCCTATGGCCTACCCTAACACAACCAAGCACCTAGTTCCACAATGCTACCCCCTTTCGACGCCGTTACCGCGTGTTTCCGTATAAGTCCGGTATTTCTCCTGCGGGTCTAGGGTTTCACCGGAGGGGTGGATCCGGAGCGTCTGGACCCCAACACAAGCAAGTTTATAGCATGTCATTATAGGTGTGTTGTGTGCTTTTGATGGCAAAGATTTCACTCCGGGGTGTGGGCCGCTTCACCGGCATCCACTTCTCTCTCGTGAGTTTACACGCGCTTATAGGGTGAAACCCCCGTATCGGACGAAACGTCGTGAATCTTCCGAAGAGGTGGGTTCTACCTTGTTGTTTTATGTTCCTATGGCCTACCCTAACACAACCAATCACCTAGTTCCACAATGCTACCCCCTTTCGACGCCGTTACCGCGTGTTTCCGTATAAGTCCGGTATTTCTCCTGCGGGTCTAGGGTTTCACCGGAGGGGTGGATCCGGAGCGTCTGGACCCCAACACAAGCAAGTTTATGCCATAGCATGTCATTATAGGTGTGTTGTGTGCTTTTGATGGCAAAGATTTCACTCCGGGGTGTGGGCCGCTTCACCGGCATCCACTTCTCTCTCGTGAGTTTATACGCGCTTATAGGGTGAAACCCCCGTATCGGACGAAACGTCGTGAATCTTCCGAAGAGGTGGGTTCTACCTTGTTGTTTTATGTTCCTATGGCCTACCCTAACACAACCAAGCACCTAGTTCCACAATGCTACCCCCTTTCGACGCCGTTACCGCGTGTTTCCGTATAAGTCCGGTATTTCTCCTGCGGGTCTAGGGTTTCACCGGAGGGGTGGATCCGGAGCGTCTGGACCCCAACACAAGCAAGTTTATGCCATAGCATGTCATTATAGGTGTGTTGTGTGCTTTTGATGGCAAAGATTTCACTCCGGGGTGTGGGCCGCTTCACCGGCATCCACTTCTCTCTCGTGAGTTTACACGCGCTTATAGGGTGAAACCCCCGTATCGGACGAAACGTCGTGAATCTTCCGAAGAGGTGGGTTCTACCTTGTTGTTTTATGTTCCTATGGCCTACCCTAACACAACCAAGCACCTAGTTCCACAATGCTACCCCCTTTCGACGCCGTTACCGCGTGTTTCCGTATAAGTCCGGTATTTCTCCTGCGGGTCTAGGGTTTCACCGGAGGGGTGGATCCGGAGCGTCTGGACCCCAACACAAGCAAGTTTATGCCATAGCATGTCATTATAGGTGTGTTGTGTGCTTTTGATGGCAAAGATTTCACTCCGGGGTGTGGGCCGCTTCACCGGCATCCACTTCTCTCTCGTGAGTTTACACACGCTTATAGGGTGAAACCCCCGTATCGGACGAAACGTCGTGAATCTTCCGAAGAGGTGGGTTCTACCTTGTTGTTTTATGTTCCTATGGCCTACCCTAACACAAACAATCACCTAGTTCCACAATGCTACCCCCTTTCGACGCCGTTACCGCGTGTTTCCGTATAAGTCCGGTATTTCTCCTGCGGGTCTAGGGTTTCACCGGAGGGGTGGATCCGGAGCGTCTGGACCCCAACACAAGCAAGTTTATGCCATAGCATGTCATTATAGGTGTGTTGTGTGCTTTTGATGGCAAAGATTTCACTCCGGGGTGTGGGCCGCTTCACCGGCATCCACTTCTCTCTCGTGAGTTTACACGCGCTTATAGGGTGAAACCCCCGTATCGGACGAAACGTCGTGAATCTTCCGAAGAGGTGGGTTCTACCTTGTTGTTTTATGTTCCTATGGCCTACCCTAACACAACCAAGCACCTAGTTCCACAATGCTACCCCCTTTCGACGCCGTTACCGCGTGTTTCCGTATAAGTCCGGTATTTCTCCTGCGGGTCTAGGGTTTCACCGGAGGGGTGGATCCGGAGCGTCTGGACCCCAACACAAGCAAGTTTATGCCATAGCATGTCATTATAGGTGTGTTGTGTGCTTTTGATGGCAAAGATTTCACTCCGGGGTGTGGGCCGCTTCACCGGCATCCACTTCTCTCTCGTGAGTTTACACGCGCTTATAGGGTGAAACCCCCGTATCGGACGAAACGTCGTGAATCTTCCGAAGAGGTGGGTTCTACCTTGTTGTTTTATGTTCCTATGGCCTACCCTAACACAACCAAGCACCTAGTTCCACAATGCTACCCCCTTTCGACGCCGTTACCGCGTGTTTCCGTATAAGTCCGGTATTTCTCCTGCGGGTCTAGGGTTTCACCGGAGGGGTGGATCCAGAGCGTCTGGACCCCAACACAAGCAAGTTTATGCCATAGCATGTCATTATAGGTGTGTTGTGTGCTTTTGATGGCAAAGATTTCACTCCGGGGTGTGGGCCGCTTCACCGGCATCCACTTCTCTCTCGTGAGTTTACACGCGCTTATAGGGTGAAACCCCCGTATCGGACGAAACGTCGTGAATCTTCCGAAGAGGTGGGTTCTACCTTGTTGTTTTATGTTCCTATGGCCTACCCTAACACAACCAAGCACCTAGTTCCACAATGCTACCCCCTTTCGACGCCGTTACCGCGTGTTTCCGTATAAGTCCGGTATTTCTCCTGCGGGTCTAGGGTTTCACCGGAGGGGTGGATCCGGAGCGTCTGGACCCCAACACAAGCAAGTTTATGCCATAGCATGTCATTATAGGTGTGTTGTGTGCTTTTGATGGCAAAGATTTCACTCCGGGGTGTGGGCCGCTTCACCGGCATCCACTTCTCTCTCGTGAGTTTACACGCGCTTATAGGGTGAAACCCCCGTATCGGACGAAACGTCGTGAATCTTCCGAAGAGGTGGGTTCTACCTTGTTGTTTTATGTTCCTATGGCCTACCCTAACACAACCAAGCACCTAGTTCCACAATGCTACCCCCTTTCGACGCCGTTACCGCGTGTTTCCGTATAAGTCCGGTATTTCTCCTGCGGGTCTAGGGTTTCACCGGAGGGGTGGATCCGGAGCGTCTAGACCCCAACACAAGCAAGTTTATGCCATAGCATGTCATTATAGGTGTGTTGTGTGATTTTGATGGCAAAGATTTCACTCCGGGGTGTGGGCCGCTTCACCGGCATCCACTTCTCTCTCGTGAGTTTACACGCGCTTATAGGGTGAAACCCCCGTATCGGACGAAACGTCGTGAATCTTCCGAAGAGGTGCGATGAAATGGCATATGAGATGATATGTAATAACTATACCACCCTTCCAGAAATTAAGAACACGCGACAACGAAATGCACATGAAATAATAGATAATAGATATATCTAACATGAATTAATGCCCCCGAAAACGCACGACGTCCAAATGACAAATGAATTATGTTAGGTGTGATCATCATGGTCCACTTATGTGATCAATAATATAGTAGTAGTAATATACTATTATTAATATTAAACAAAATAATATAGTAGTAGTAATACAGTAAAATAGAACAAAATGTGAATTTAAAAAAAAAAATCATTGTGCCGACGGCTTTGCCGTCGGCATAGGTTATCTGAAAAAAAAACGGCTGTCCTGTGCCGACGGCTGCCGTCGGCACAAGCCACTTATTATACCCCCACCTGGTCGGGCGCGGGGGTCAACTCCCCACACCCGACGCCCACCTCCTCGATCCCAATCCCGCGCCGCCGCCGATTCTCCCCGCCGCCGATTCTCCCCGTGCCGCCACCTCTCCCCGCCGCGCTCTCCTCCCCGCCGCCACCGCCAGCTCTCCCCGCGCCGCCCCCGGCCGCCGCGCCCGAGCTCCTCTCCCCGCCCCCGAGCTCCTCCTCCACCCCGAGCTCCTCCTCCGCCGCCACAATCCCGCCGGCGCCGCCCCTCCTCGCCGCATCCCCTCCTCTCCCTCTGCCCCGCCGCCCACCGCCCCGCCCTCTGCCCCGCTCACCGCCCGCCCCCGCCCACGCCCTCTGCCCCGCCCGCCGCCGTCCTCCTCCTCCCCCTCCGCCCCCAGCCCCTCCGCCCCTGCCCCTCCGCCCTGCCCCTGCCTCTCCGCCCCAGCCCCTCCGCCCCGGCTCCTCCGGCCACCGGAGAAGGTGAGGTTTTTTTCCTGTTTTTTTTTATTAGCTGTTAGATGTTAATTAGGTGTTAGTGTTGCTGTTAGATGTTAGATGTTAGATGTTAATTAGGTGTTAGTGGATTTGTTAATTAGATGTTAGTGTTGCTGTTAGAGAATTTAGGTTAATTAGAAAATAGTGTTAGGGTTTGAAAATAGTGTTAGGGTTAGGGGTTAGAAAATAGTGTTAGGGCGAGGGCGAGCACCGGTGTCGGTGTCGTTTCCCGCTGGTCGGTGTCGAGGGCGCGCGCCGATTGTCGGTGTCGATAGCGCGCCCCGGTAGTCGATGGCAATGACGGCCCTCGATGGTCGATGGCGAGGGTGGGCGTCGGTGGACCATGTCGATAGAAAATTTTAATGCAATTTCGTCAAATTTGATGCAATTTGTTAATGGATGTTTATTGTGTGTTTTCAGATGGCGTAGGTCCAGCCACTCACCGTCGTGGTCTCATCGAGCTTCTTCAGCGGGTCCAGGGCGGCGCGTCATCGACATTTTTCTCCCTTGCTGCTTCCACCACTTACGGCTTCGCACCTACGCTCTAGGTGAGCTACATTTCCATCTCCTCCAGCTTTCCACCCTTGCTCTGCCCCGGCCTTCGAGCCGATGACACATTTACATTCATGTCTAGTCGCGTAACCGTAGGCGTCTCCCGTCCGGGAGAGTTGCAAATTTATAAGTATGCAGGACTGTCCGTCTCTGCATATTTATAACCGTAGCTCTTCCGGATTGTCCACGTTTTGGACAGCTCGGGTATGTGTAGTTCGGTTCGTGTCCCATGTTCTGCTCCTTCCTGAGACGGATTTCGGCAGCACCCCCCGTTGTTCTTCGGATGCACACCCTCTCGGCTTGAAAAGTTCGAGACGTGTATTCTGAAGAACAGCGGGGAGGTGCTGCCGAAATTCCGTCTCGGGTCGGGGTAGAACATGGGACACGAACCGATCTACACATACCCGGGTGGGATTAGGCCCCTACCTATTAGACATGTAGGTGAACCGTTGCATGCTGTAAAATATAAAATTTTGTCGTAATTAATCCGATGACATTGTAAAAAAGTATTATAACTTGTTGCAAATACGGTCCTATCATTTTAAGAAATGCGTTGTTGTTTGTCTCCCAATAAAGCAGAGGATGTCTGGTAATGAGTGGATGTACAGCGGTCGTATTTCTGTGACTGAAAGAACAGATGAGTGGGAATGGAAGACCAACATGTTAGTGAAAGAGTTAGCGCGTGGTTCAAAGTCAGCGGTTCGCCCATTATGCCCTTGCTCTAATTGTCGGAGGCGGCATCGTCATGGAAAGGTTGAAATGACTAAACACCTGTGGTTGCATGGATATATGCAGAACTACGTGACGACTGTCGACTTTGCTCAGTACGAGCGTGATAGAGGAGAGGTGATGCGCCAGCGGATCAATGGCATTGAGTACGATGGGATTAGGAACTTGTTAGATGATTTCCGTGATGCCGACATGCCTGATTCGCCACCTCAAGTGGAGGAACAGCCCGAACCGGAGGAACCGGATGAACCCGAGCCAACAGCGAAGGCCTTCTTTGAAATGATGGGCTCGGCTAAGAGGCCGCTATACGAGGGTGCAAAGATTTCTCAACTCGATGCCATCTCTCAAGCACTAGCCGACAAGGCCCGGTACTCCACCACCCGTGCTGGATTTGAAGCTAATCTGAAAACCTATGGTAACATGTTGCCCGAGGGGCATTGTCTCCCTAAAAGCATGCACGAAGCGAAGAAAGTCTTGAAAGGGCTCAACATGGATTATACAAAGATAGATTCTTGTCCAAAAGGCTGCATTCTGTTTTGGAAACAGTTTGCGGATGACAAGTACTGTACCATTTGTAAGGCGTCTAGGTATCATGAGGTAAAGGGAGCCGATGGTCAGTTGAAGCAGACGAAAGTCGCTATGAAGATTCTTCGGTATCTCCCATTCATTAAAAGAATCCAGCGGCTGTATTGGTCCGAGGAGACTGCCAAACAGATGACTTGGCACAAGATGGGGAAGAGATACACAGACGAGCACGGACGGAAAAAGATGGGACATCCATCTGATGGTCAGGCATGGAAGAATTTCGATGCAAAATACCCCGATGAGGCAAAAGAGGCTCGAAATGTCAGGATTGCGATAGCAACTGAAATACCCCGTGGACGACGATGCGGTTGGAGGACGAGGACGAGGACGAGGTGGAGGACGAGGTGGAGGACGAGGACGAGGACGAGGTGGAGGTGGCGGGGGAGGTGTAGACTTGGAGCCTCCACCCTCCGCGTCTGGTGACGTGGCTTCCCAGCTGCAGATAGAGTATAGGGAGGAGGGGGAGACGGAGTCCAGACGGGAGGAGGAGGAGGAGTACAGACCGGAGGAGGAGGAGGACGAGGACGAGGAGGTGGAGATGGAGGGGGAGGTGGAGGGAGGAGGAGGGGCACCGAAGAAGCTGCGAGTTCGCGGGGAAGCGGGAGTCCCCGGTTTGGATAAGCAGCCTGCCACGGAGGAGGAGAAGACTCTTATTTATCCAAATAAGAAGGAGTAAGTTTACTAATTTTGTAATTTTAAATATGTAGTTTCATTTTTGGCATATGTACTAATGTTTGATTATTATGCAGCAATTGGACATATGCTGAAGGGAGCCGCCAGCCTTCGAGCTTGCTTGGAGCTCTGATCCGGCTTTATTGGCCGGGCTTTTACACCACGGCTGTGGATGGCGAGCCGAAGTTGGCGTCTTCTTGGCTGGACTACGAGGCTGCCGATTGCGCGCCATTCGGGAAGGCTTCTGACGCCGTGACCACCAGGTTTTGGGTAAGTTATATTTTCATGAGTTTCGTTCGTAGTTGATGACACCACCGTTCTAACTCGCTATTTTCTTCATGCATGATTGAAGTGCTTTTTCCGGGTGCTTGAGGAGGATAGAGGCGCGGCGCGTCGGGTTCTCCGCAAGGCGTGCGTGAGGTTGACCCGCCAGGTGTGGTACAACCAGAAGCACACCGCCATCAGCGCGTTCCAGGCCGAGAAGGGCAAAAGGGCCAAGAAGAAGGACAATGTCACGGACCCGCCCAAGATGACAGTCGAGGATTTCATGAGGGTAAGTAAACTATCTATGTCATTCTACATTTCAGTTAATTTGCCATTGCATTGCCTCCTTTTTACTTCACTATTGCATTCTCAGGTCATTCCACACTGGGCCGAAAACCACGAGGACGCATGGGCGGTGCTGGCTAGGAGGTGGGCCGGGGAAGACCCCGAACACAATGCCGTGAGCAAGCGGAACAAGAAGAACCGAGGCCACGGGGGCACCCACAGTGGAGGAAGCCTCAACACCGACCGCTTCAAGAAGAGGATGGTATGTACATACATGGAAAAGATGGTTTATTTTCTATCATGCATGTTTCTACTTGATACACATAACGTTTACTTTTGCGATGCAGGAGAAGCAGAGTGGGGTGCCAGCTACTTACTTGGCGGCGTGGAAGACGATGAGGCGGAAGAAGTCCGTTTCGGACGCCGCCACGTCCTCGGCTCCTGAGTACTACGGCAGAACCGAGGATGACATGAAGGATTACTCCTCGGCGTTCCAGATGCTACACCCGGAGGTCGAGGACCCCTTCGAGCACGAGTACGACGAGACGGCGTTGATGCTAGCGGGGAACGGGAGGGAGCACGGCCGTCTGAGAATCCTTGATAAGGTGGCCACGCCTACCGCGAGCCTCACTCGTATCAAGGCTACCCTCCCCGTCGACGCCGTCCCTGTCCAGCCTCGTGGACGGCGTGCTAGAGCTGCCTCTGCCTCTGCCGATGTAAGCTCTCCTCTCATTCTCATCATGTTTTCTTACATTCCCCTCTGCATTGCTAAGTTGTCGATATTAACTTGTTTCCTAAATTGTAGCCGGAGTTCGATGCGGCCTATGCCGCCGCTTATGAGAAGTACAAGGAGAACCTACAGGCGTGGCAGCAGAGGACCGACGCCCTCACTTCGTACCATAGCGCGGTATCGAGTGTAAGTTTTCAATCCATATTTCTGCAAAATATGACAAGTCTAAATCATCTTGGCAACACATGACATCTAAACCATCTTGTAGGCGATGATGAGGTGGATGACCACCGGAGAGAGAGGATCGCATCCAGGAGAGCCTCCTGAAGCGGCAGGGCCGGTCCCGATATTCATATCGAGGGATGAGTTTGCCCTCACATACTACGCAGAGACCCCGGTATGTGTTCTTTTCCACACGTCGATTACTGATTTACTTTGCCTCTAAAGTGTCTAACTCGTGCTCGAACATTTAGGATACTCGAGCTTCGGGGAACACGGCTTTTGGCCGGGCTTCTCCTAGTGGCTCCCCGAGTTCGCGCCAGTCGACGCCGATTCACGGCCGTGCTTCGGTCACTCCTGGTACCTCGCCTGGTGGCTCCGGAGCTGGTTCGACGGACGCGACACATGATCGTCCTCATTTCACGAGTGGAGACCTGGGCTTCACCCCTTCTCCTAGCTAGGGATGTATCTAGATCGATGTATGGATGTATCTGGATCGATGGACGTATCAGGATCGATGTATGACAATTAACGATGTTTGTATTGATGTTTTGATGTTCAATAATGATAGTACTGTGCTTCTAGATGTTTTTGTTGCATTGAATTATTATTTGTGCAATTTCTGTGCATTTTGGAACCAAAACAGCACCAAAATGGGGAAAAAAAAAACCTGGGCATAGGCTGTGCCGACGGCAATGCCGTCGGCACAGGGCCTACGCTGACCAAATGGTCAGTCCTGTGCCCCAGGAGCCACCAGAAACCGCCACGTGTCCAACCTTGTGCCGACGGCAATGCCGTCGGCACAGTGCCCGCCCAGGAGCAGCCCAGGTGCTGCCGCGTGTCCCATCATGTGCCGACGGTGGCCGTCGGCACAACGGCCACAACCAGACCAACGTCCTGACAGCGTGGGGCCCGCTGTCAGAACAAGGTGGGGCCCACCACTAAGCTATGCCGACGGCATTTCGTGTGCCGACGGCCCCCGTGCCTGCGCCGACGACTCGTGTGCCGACGGCAGTGTGCCGACGGCCACCGTCGGCACACCCTGTGCCGACGGGGTTCTGACCTGTGCCGACGGCCTTTTGCCGTCGGCCTATAAGCAGATTCCTGTAGTGATTAGCCAAGTCAAGAATCAGGGACGCATTGTGCGTTCTCCATATCAAGACACACAAACCTCACCCGTTCGCATGATTAAGACAGACGGACCAATTGTCATTGCGCACCAGAAAAGAAGTTCAGGACTGTAATTGCAATTGCCATTCCAGTCCTAACGACTCCAACTTTGATGTACTGTTGGCCAAAAAGCTATGTGCCATGCACGCACGAGGTTCGTATAGTTTATAATTTAGCTATATATATGTCTCTATCCCGGTTCCCTCTTCTGCTGCCTTTATGCCGAAATGGTCCTTGACCTATTATTATCACGATTGTTAGGTAAATGTGCTTGCGTCATTGTTAATAATTTGTTATTTTTCTCAGCTCTTGCTTCACCTCCAAGCGAGGAATATTGGCACCCCGGATGAAGTCGTTGTAAGATCTAGAGAACCATCGGGGCGGCTGTCTCCACTGAATTGAACGTTTTGTTGTTGTCTTTTGTTTCGTCGTGTTTCCTTCGATAATCTGTCCATTGACACGCACTATCTTGCTTTTTGTGTTCATTTTCTATTTTGAGGGGCACCAAGCAAATTATCTTTTATCGAACTAAATCCTCTTCTGCTAAATCAAGACAAAAACTTTGGTGGCAAGGGGCCATAGGTCACCATCAATCGAATGTTCGTTTTTATTTCTGTACTATACACTCGTAGTTTCATAAACCACCAACTATTGTCGTCGTGGTTGGAGATTACTCATTCTAGGTGTTTATTTCACAGATAACGAACTATTTCGTATAATGGGTTGCACACATGTCCAAATCACCGGATTAACATCAAATCTGAAGGTAGGGCCCAACCTGTCATCATCTAACAATGTACATTAACTAATAAGAAAAAAGCGAATAACAATTTGCATAGGTCATCTGAAAGATTTGTTGCTTTTTGTGAGATTTAGTTAAAAATTGTGAATTTTTCAAACTTTTAGGAATACGTAAAATATAATATGAACTAACTAATCTGCGTGGTTGTAAATGATACGGATAATTTCCACCATGAATCCATATATGTATGTTTTTAAGTATATGATGTGCAACAATAGAAATATGTCGGATTTTTATCATATTGTTTGCTTTGCTTGGTGAAATTATGTCTCTTTGCACTTATTTATTTGATTACCAGAACAAATCTGTTTGTTTCTGATCTCAAACCACATGTCGATATAATCCACATCAGCGTCTATGTCCGTTCATTATCCATTCTGGTTCGAATCATATAAAAATATATGGTAAATGGTATAGATAACTCATCATCTGATCATCCCCTTACGTCCCTACTAATCTGAAAAACTTCAAAAAAAATTAACTACGCGTTTGAAAGTTTTGTCACTTTTTGTGAGATACGGCCAAAATTTGTAAAAAAAATTCAAACTTGTTAAAATAATACGAGACACGGAAACCGTTTGTACGCGGACATGCAATGCCACATCATCACTGCCTCGTGGGCCCTACTCATCAGATCTGATGTTTAATCAGCTTAATATGAGATTTAGACTTATTTGCAACCGGTTACACGAATAGTCGGTGATTTGTGCAATGAAGATCAAATGAATATTATGCGCAATAATGATAACAACAATAGTTTACGGTTCCTGCAATTTGGAACACTTGAAAATGCTCATATATTCATATAATCTTGCTTGAGATGATCCCATCAAGAATTTGGGTCAAATGTTAAAAATAAATGTTATATGATTGTTGCCCGATGTGTGGAAATTTGATTCATGGACCTGAGTATGTCCACGGAGCACTTGTACGAAGCTGGTCAGTGGGGTCGTTGCCATAATCGTGATTCTGAATCGGATCGAAACCTTTATGGTAGGATCGCAAAGAGTAGAATCACAACTTTCAGAATCGTAAAATTTTAGATTCTACCTAGTAGAATCATTGAATCGTTCTAGTCAATTTGGGTCGTAAAGTTGTAGAATCGTATGGTAGAATCATGATTCTGACAACTATTGGGGAGTAATTTAGACGGTAACATTTGCATGTTACTAACTTCACGGTGGGAAGTAAAATGTGTATAGTGCCATGCAAACTTTTATTTATAAAGTTGTAGACTTATATTGCATTTGAATCTGTGATGTTACGGTAACCCCTTTTAAAGAACTCCTCTTTTACGTTTGCTAGCTGAATGCATGTACGTTGCCACGGATGTATAAATAGATTGGTCATAGATTTGTTTCACCGCTTGTCCCTTTTTTTTTCACTCCCACCTTGCAATAGTCATCTTTCTCCGCTTCATCGTCACATGTATCCCCAAACCATAACATCCCAAGTAACATATATATTTTTTAAGAGTACAAACAAAGTCACATGACAGGTTGAATTCCATTTAAATCAAGCAGCTACAACTGTATAATGTATGCATGGAATATTTTGCTCAGTGAGCTACTAAAATTTCAATGATAACTATGATCTAACAGGGGTACTAAATACTTACACCAGGAGAGTCTTAATATACAATGAAAAATACTTGAAGTAAACCGTATAGATGTTTGCTTGCTAGTAATGCGAATTTCAACAACAACAAAATCAGGTGACAAAATAACCAATGTGCATACTTCATTTTACATTATTTATATATACTCTTAGTTGTATCTCTGTGATTGATTTAACATCTTTTATTAAAAAATAACCAACAAAGAACGGCGAATTATGGCCAAAAGTATGAAGGCATTGGCTAATATTTATAAGTACGGTGCACATACTTGTATAAAAGAAGTAACCGACGAAGAACGGTACAATGACTGGCGAATTGTAGCCACGAGTATGAAGACATTATCTAATATTTATAAGTATGATAGGCATACGTATTAGGGAATATGATACTCCCTCCGTTCAACAACAGATGACTTCTGTTTGTCTATATATGGATGTATCTAGACATGTTTTAGTGTTTAGATACATCCATATATAGACAAATGCAAGTCATCTATTGTTGAACGGAGGGAGTACACATTTACAGGTGTTTACAACTTGACTAACCTCTCATAAAATCCAAGTGTCCTAGCTGACCTTAAAGAAAAAGAGAACTATCCTTGCTAAAAAAAAAAAGAGAACTATGCTCCAGCGAACCAACTTGATGTAGCCATCTAGAGCCGATGCACCACCAATCCTTCATTCCTTCTACCTATCACTCATCAAGATGACTTCCATCCGAAAAATAATACTCTTGGTCTCGTGCAATCAACGCATGAATGAAACTAAACCATCTCAGAACACCCCAAAGTATGGCACTTCTATACCATTATAAAACAACCCGCTCTCCCTCCTTCCATATTTTAAATGACTCTTATCCAGATAAGAACTCTCGATCTTGTGCAATCAGCATACTCCAAAGTTTGGCAATTCTAAACCGTTAAACAAATTGCACGTGCACCAAATAATGGTTTCACAACCTCGCAACGCAGTGCACACATCCCTCTATGCTAAAATGAAATAGCAAAGCTAAGAACCACAAATGTAGGTTAAAGAAGTGTTCAAGGTAGCATTATACCGTCGCAATCATGGATTATCAAATGTACTACATTTTATTTTTCTTTGTTACACCTTCCCACTTCCCCATGGCGCCAAGTCGGACAAGAACTTCCTGAATTTCTTTACTGTAATAGAACAGAGAGTAACATTAGTTACATTCTTCATACTCGAGAAAAAAAAATCCTTTTATTACGAAAAAAATCCAAAGCAATGATATAGCATGAAAGGCACGTCTAATTCTTGCCCTCGTCTTCAAAATAAATATTTTACCCACCTCTTATGAGGATAGATTACAGAGTCGAAACAAACTACAATATATCGGTCATCATGGGCAACAATTTACATTCTTGTAAGCAAAAAAAAACACGAGTTGCGACAGATGGTGAAACTTCTACTAATAGTCAGATAACAGAAATCGGTGAATCATTTATTTGTCTACAAATAGAGAGTTTAAACATTTGTTCTTCTAAATAATGAGGCCAATTATTTTGTACTAAAAACATCTCTTCAGCGGGTTTTTTTTTTATAAAGGGCTTTTATTACTTAATAGTAATCATTACACCCGGCCTCTGCATCGTAATAATGCACCCAGCCGAAATACAAAACTGAAATGGAAAAAAAACGACAATTCTAAACACACGTAATGTAGACAGTCGAAACTATGGAGCTGCTATACGTAGAATAAGCTGCCATCCATGTGGGATAAAAATATCCCTCGCCACCTGCTCCAGTCGTGCGCACGCCTCCATAAAAAGGTTTCGAAACTCCCCCCGCTGTAATGTGGACCACGAACGGAGAATACCTGTGCACCTGAATAGAACCTGCATATGAGAGAAGTTTTTATCGTTGAAAATCTTGTCATTTCTACAAAGCCAGAGCGACCAAATAACGGCAAGCACACCTACCCTAATAATAGTTTTGAATCGTTTATCTACACCATTTAACCAGTTACCGAATATATTCGCAATTGATGTGGGCTGATAAACGTTCGAAGCCATTTGGATAGCGGACCATATAGAACGCGTAAAAGAGCAATCAAAGAATAAGTGCTTAATCGTCTCATCATGAGAACAAGAAACACACTTAGAACTCTCATGCCAATTACGTTTGACAAGATTATCCTTTGTAAGTATGACCCCCTTCCGGAGATACCACGCGAAGACCTTAATCTTTAGCAGTACCTTCATGCGCCATATATTTTTGAAAATATCGACTGGAAAGTCTGATTGGGTCATAGTCTTATACATGGAATCCACCGAAAACATACCGTTCTTAGTGAGTTTCCAACAAAATTCATCAGTGCCTGGTGTTAGATTAACCGTAGTTAACCTATTAACCAGGTTCTGCCACGAAGCAAGTCGTGGACCAATTAAATCTCGTCTGAACGTAACATTAGGAGGTGATGTTTGCATGACCGTAGCCAGCGTATCATCCTTATGTCGCGCTATAGTGTATAATGCCGGATACTGTTCTCTTAGGGTGGTAGTACCAAGCCACTTATCCTCCCAGAACCGTATCTGCGATCCATCCTTAATCTTAAATACCCCATAGCGAAAAAATACTTGTTTTTTTGCCATGAGTCCATCCAAAAAGTGTGAATCGCCAGGTTTCCACATAACCTGTGATACTGCTTTCGAATCTATGTATTTACGTTTAAGTAGAGTTTGCCAAACGCCATCTTCGGTCAATAGTTTGAAGAGCCATTTGCCAAGTAAGGCTGAATTTTTGACTTGTAAGTCATGAATACCAAGCCCCCCTTGATCCTTTGGACGACAAACTACATCCCATCTGGCCAAAAGAATCTTGATCGGAAATAATCCAGCTTTTTCGAGACTCCTTTAGGCAGCTAGAAGAATGATATCATATACGGTACCATATTGGTTAATACTGAGTTAATGAGTACCAGTCTTCCACCAAGTGACAACAATTTCCCTTTCCAACTAGCAAGTCTTTTCTGCAAACGCTCTTCGACTTGACCCCATTCTGCATTAGTCAATCTCTTGTAATGTATTGGAATTCCCAAATACTTAATAGGAAATTGACCTTGCTCACATCCGAATAATTCGGCGTACTGTGCAACAGCATCCTGGGCATCGCCAAAGCAGAACAATTCACTTTTATGGAAATTAATTTTTAATCCGGATAGTTGCTCGAACACCGAAAGTATCAGTTTCAGGTTCGCCGTTTTCTCCAAATCATGTTCCATAAAAAGAATCGTATCGTCTGCATACTGAAGAATGGACAATCCCCCATCGACAAGATGTGGAATTACACCCTCAATTTGACCGCTTTCCTTAGCTCTATCAATCATGATCGCTAACATGTCTGCCACAATATTGAACAATATGGGCGATAGCGGATCACCTTGCCTTAAGCCTTTCTTGGTTTGGAAGTAGCATCCAACATCGTCATTGACTTTGATGGCTACACTACATCTCTCCACGAAACTGCGAACTAGAGTACACCACTCTTCTGAGAATCCTTTCATTCTCATAGTTTGTTGGAGAAACTCCCAGTTCACCTTATCGTAGGCCTTTTCAAAGTCTATTTTAAGAATTACACCATTTAGTTTTTTCAAATGCATCTCATGTATGTTTCGTGTAAAATCACAACCCCATCAAGGATATTTCTACCCTGCATAAATGCAGTCTGCGTAGGTTTTACCACATGATCTGCCACCGAATTCAACCTCATGGTTGCAATTTTTGTAAAGATTTTGAAACTGGCGTTAAGAAGGCAGATTGTTCTATACTGTTGTATCCTTTCTGCCTCCAAAACCTTAGGTAACAAAACGATTTCCCCAAAATTAAGACGATACAGCTCTAGGTGTCCACTCCGTAAGCAACCAAACATCTCGATGAGGTCATCCTTAATGACCTCCCAAAAATGCTGGTAAAACTCTGCAGGACAACCATCTAGGTCAGGTGCCTTATTATGCTCAATTTGGAATACCGCCTTATTTATCTCCTCTTCCGAGAAGGGAGCATTAAGGAAGACGTTTTCCTCATTGGAGACTTGGGGAATATCATTTGTTCGGGTCTCGTCCATAGTAATATTACTTACTTCAGGAGCCCCAAACAAACCTTTATAGAACTTTGTAATATAAGCCTTGAGACACTCTTGTCCCTCAATCAGCCCTTCATCCTGTTGAAGAGAGTGAATTCATTTTTTCCTGTGTCTGCCATTGGCGACATTATGAAAATAGCGAGTATTCGAATCTCCTTAAAGAATGAATTGAGCCTTAGATCTCTGGTACCATTTGAGTTCCTCTTCTCGCAACATTTGTTCTATTTTTGCGTTTGATTGACTTTTAAGTTCAATCTCTTGCATAGATAGCAAGCTCGTTTCAGCGATCCGATCCAACTCATCGATAACGGAATAAAGCCGTTCTTTCTCTTTCTTGAGCATTCCGGTCATATGTCGAGCCCATCCACGGAGATATTTACGCACATTGCGCATTTTATTATTCCATCTCCTGATTGGGTTATCACCGACAACCGGTTTGCTCCACACTTTCTGAACTAGCTCATCGAAACCATCACGCAATAACCGACCCAGTTCAAACTTAAACTGCGGTTGAGAGTGTGGTTTCGTTGTTCCAGTTGAGATTAGGAGGGGAGCATGGTCCGGCAAAGCCTCCATACGCTCAAGAGCACGCACCATTACCAATGGGAACTTATCTTCCCAATCGGTACTCATCAGCACGCGGTCTAGTTTTTTGTAAGTAGGCTCCGGAAGACTGTTTGCCCAAGTGAACTGTCGACCCGTCATATAGATCTCTCTCAAATCCAAACTATCAATTACAGCACTGAACAAGAAAGGCCAGTGATCATCAAACCGTCCACGACTCTTCTCGTATGGAAACCTTAGCATATTAAAATCACCACCAATTAAAATTGGGTGTGGGTTAACATTAGCCAGGTTCACCAATTCGCGAAGAAAATCCTCCTTAAACTCTTCCTGGGCAGCACCATACACAACAACCAAACTCCATACAAAGTTGTTAACGCGGTTACGGAGATGTAATTTTATATGAAAATCACCATCCGACCTCGCTAACACATCTATGGAATCTGATTTTACGCCTAGTAAGATGCCCCCCGATCTGCCACGCGGAGGAATAGAATGCCAAGTGAAGTCTAGACCCCCCGAAAGGCGGTTTAGAACACTCACCGGAAAGTCTCTCCTCCCTGATTCGGAGATAGCCACGAACTCCAATTTATGATCCCTGACGTATTGTGCAATATTCAAATGTTTAGCCAAGTCTCCAAGACCTCTCTATTTGTGAATAAGCCATTCATCGGGAAACAATTGGGTTCTTTGGCGGTCTCGCTGAATTACGTGGCGAATACTTCCTCTTATGCTTGGCGGATTTGGATTTCCGGCCGGATGCATACAGATCAATGAGTGATGCGAGTTCGTCCTCATCCATACCCACCTCGGTCACCTCCCCCACAAGATGTGATAAAAGTTGTCCATCCAAAGAGGAATTCGCTAAGTCATCATCCGTGTGGGGTATGTCCACCTCCGTAGAAGCATTTGGTTTAACCGTTAAACAGTCGTATTCCATATGCTTGAACACAGTGGCCGACAACGTGATCTCAGCATCATTTCTTCCTAATTTAACACCAATATTGCCTAATCTAGAAGATAAAATGGTATCTGAAAGAGAAAGAAAAGACGTATGCATCACTGTCGTACCTCTAGGTGGAGTAGAAAATAAGGCCGCCTTCTTGCGCATGGCCTTGGACAACGCGTCCTCGTCAGTCGCAGCAGAGCCGTCCTTCGCCACAACGTGGCGTGCACTGTGCCGCAGCTCCTTCGTGGCCGTAGAAGTAGGCACAAAAACAGCGGTGAAGGGGGACAATGACGATGTGGATGTCCACCCGACCACGGAAGCAACCGAGACGGTATCCGTGCAGTCGACACCGCCGAAGTCGTCCTCGAGCGCTCGCGAAACCGTCGGCGATGGCGCGATGGAACGGCACGGTCTCGCCAGCCCATCGGGCGCCTGGGCAGCATCAAGTTGTGGCTCACCTAGGTCCGACCCAGCCTCAGCCAGCTCCCCGGTTGCCCTGTCGTCCACCTATGCCGTCACGCGGGCGGCACGCATCTGTCCACCACCCGGCCCAAGTGGTGCTGCCATCTCCGCCTCGGCCAGCCCAGCAGCGTCTCTGGCGTCCTCCTTAGCCGGCGCGCGGGCGGCACTTACCTGACCGCCGCCTGGCCCAGCTGGCGCTACCACCTCCTCCTGCACTGGCGCGCGGACGACAAGTGGAGCGTCGCCCGACCCAGCTGTAGTGGCCACGGTCTCTGCGGCACCCACCTCATCGACGCCTCGCGGTCCTCGCAACAGCGCTGCTGGTGTGACTGGCGCCGGAGACCCCTCGCCGTCGACATGGGTCGACGCGCTGCTAGAGGCTCTCGAAGATGAAGCACCCAAACCGTCGGAGAACATATTGATGGCCTGTTTTGGAAAAAACGAACTGTGCAGCCATCTCCTTTCCACGACCAGTTGACACATTGATGGGAGTTAACGCAAACTCTCGTAGAATCTCCAGTGCCTTAGCACGAACATCTCCCCCCTCGTTAGACGTGGACGGATCAATGGCCATGCTAGTCGGTCCATCAGTAGCCTCCTCCATGACCCCAGCAATAGGAGCAGCAACATCATCACCATTAGCCCCTCCAGTTGCGGACTCCAAGTGCAACTTATGGTCCCAAATAAAAGGAACAAAGTCCAACTCAGGAACAAATTCCACTGGCTCCGGCCTGAAGGTAAAGGAATACCCTTTTAAGCCGCAGAACCCCATATGTATGTGTATACGGTCCAGCGTCATCCACCTTGTGGAACACCTCATCATCAGAAAGAGCCATCCGAATCCGCACAATACCTCTGCGACGTAGTGCCAGAAGGTCCACATCTAGGGTATTTCCAATCAAAGATCCGACCGCCCAAATGCCTAGAAAGTGTCTCAGCGAATGTGGCACACCCTCCCCATGAACCCAAGTTTGATACAGCTCTAGAACTAGCTCAATCTCCTCCTGTTTCCACTTGCTAAAAAGCAATCTCGTGGACTGGGATGGAACACCAAAATCCATACCATCAAACCTGTCTAGCTCGGCCATAGAAGGAAACGCCAATTTGAACGCATTGTCACAATTGGGTATAGCCTCCCACTTCCACCTCGTTACCGAACACATGCGCGCAGCCGTTACCTCAACCTGTTTAGCAGTAGCAGCCGTGCCCAGAACAGTTACCAAAGCAACAGGTCCCTGAGACGACTCCCCCATCTCCTTGAACAGATTATCAGGAAACTGCGAGAACATAGTATGCTTGCTTCCAATCCCTGCAATGGACACTGACGGTTTCGGAAGTTTGAGCATAAGGCTCTTTTTCAACGGATGCTTGTTGTTGTCACAAATGTAGCAGTGTTCCACCGGGCAATCCCTAGTGGCATGCGTATCAACGTCACACTTCCAGCATCTTGTTTTTTTACAGCCGGAACCATAGCAACATCGGTACCCCCGGGTTCAACGGTGACATGCAACCGCTGATCGACCGTGGGTGCCGGCAATGCCACAGCACCTCCCGTCATAGACCCCTCCGCTGCACTCGGTGTTACCTTCATCTTCTTGCTCTTCGTTTTCTTAGCTCCAGCCCCCACCCCTGGACCAACGGCGAAACCGGCCACAGTCGGAGCGGTAGCCGGAACCACAGCGGGAGTTCCAGCCAGCACCGGTGCACCACCGCTCGGGCCAGCAGCCGTCAGTGCCGTAGCCGACGCACCCGGGCCAGCAACAACCGCACCTAGGGTAGGCACGGGTGCTGGTGCCGTGTTGTGCACCACAGGGCTCGGTGCATGCGGCAAAGACCCCGGCGCGAACGTGGGTGGCCCTGTCGGCGCCCGCGACCAGCACCACGTCCTCACCCTCCTGGCGCGGGAGCTGGCATCCGCGCACCCGGCGCACCTCCAGCCCGCTGCGGTGCTGCCATCCGTGGTGTCGCGAGGACCGCAGCGTATGTGCGCCCTGGCGGAGTAGAGATGGCGCGAGTTGGTGTTGAGGAAGTTGTGCGGGCGTAGGCGGACAACGTTGAACTCGCGACGTGGGTGGATGCGCAGGTAGAGGGCGAAGGAGAAGCAGTCGTGGAACCTAGTCGAGTCGAAGAATTCCCTGGCGGCTGCGTGCTCGTAGAAGATCGATCCGATCGCGACCAGAGCCGCTCGAAGCCTTCGTGCATGTAAGCCCACGGCTTGGGCTTAGGCCCAACCAGGCATGCCCCACTTTCCACCGTGGCATGGATTTGAACTCCCGAAACTGCGCTACGATCCGCCTTCTTCGGATCGCTCCTGCTCTCGCCGCGATTGGCACCCCCGTCTGTGTCCGTCGCGACGTACTCCGCCAGGAAAAAATCGCCGAGACAAGCAGCAGCAGGCGTCATCCTCGGATGAGGGATCGGCCCCCTCCACCCCATGTGTATTGCCGACCTGCGGAGAAGATTCCCCGCCGGTGTAGACCCTCCAGTGGAAGCAGAACGAACCGGCCTGTAACATAAGTATTAACATCAACGCCACATAGGCAAAAAATCTGACGTGGCAAGTAATTAATATGGAAAGAGATGGTGGTGGTAACTTAGCTAGTTACCATCACATCACATATTTCAATGCATTACGTGTCTACAATCTAATAAATGCATATTTCCATGACACCACATATGTGTTACTCCCCACTATGAAGGTAAGTATAGGGCTGGAATTCGAGCCGAGCCGAGTCAGCTCGGCTCGACTCGCTCAAGCTCGATCAACTAACGAGTCGAGCTCGGCTCGACTCGTTCAACAAACGAGTCCAAAATCAAAACTCGGCTCGGCTCGGTGAACTCGCGAGTAGCTCGCGAGCTACTCGTTTAACTTTTTTTATTTTGTAAAACTATAAAAAGTCAATATTATATATTGTATATATAATTATTTTTCATTATTTGGGGCATGTATAATAAAATCATCACAATAATTGATGAAAACATGTCACCATCAAATAATTTGTAGTAAAGAAACTACAATAATCAGTAAAAAAATGTTCACATAGATAAGAATATCATTAGAAACTCTTTTTACCGAGTTAAACGAGCTAAACGAGTACTCGTAAACTCGGCTCGTTTAGCTTGAACTCGTTTACTGTCGAAAAAGAAAACTCGACTCGGCTCGTTGGACAACGAGTTCGAGCCGAGCCGAGTCGAGTTGCGAGCTACTCGTTTAACTCGTGAGTTTCAAGTTTTAATTCCAGCCCTAGGTAAGTAACATCGACTAGTAATATCATCATGTTACAAATATGTTGCAAACGTATCTATAATTTTTTATGCTCCATGTTTGTTTTCTACCCAATACCTTTGTTTTCCACATGTTTTCTTCCATTTTTCTTAGTTTTTCGGATGTTTTCACAGACTAACCTATTAACAAGATGCCCCGGGACAGTTGCTGTTTTCTGCTAGTTTTCTATTTTAGAAAAGTTCTAAAGGAAATATTCTCGGAAATGGATAAAAATCCACAGAGATCATGATGGAGGGGTTAACCTCTTGGGTTGCCCGATCTTCACGAATCGACCAAGAACACGAAGAACGAACGATGAACACGAGAGGGGAATCGAAGGGGAAATCATGGGAAAAACAAAGGGAGATAACTAGCAAGAACTGAAGAACCCAAATCTCCCGTCAACTCAGCCGCAACGGTCGCCTACGGGACGATTGATCCAACCAAACTCACCTTATCGGAAACCGCTTCACACCTGTGGCCGGTCTGCCACGCCAATAGAACCTCAAGGGTTAGTTGAGGAAGATTGGAAAGTCCCTGACTGAATCCCAAGGGGAAAGGATAGGTAACCCGATGAATCTTGATACGATCCTAGATACACATCATAGGAGTAGCCTTGATACGGTCCTAGGTACAAACCATAGGAGTAGCCTCACAAGAGGGGTACAAGAGCAAAGCTCAAATGTCTAAATTCATCTCTAACCCTAGATCTGAGATGGGGGAGTCTATTTATAGTGTAGTATAGGGGGTAGGTGGGGGACGGAGATACAAGGGACAAAGTCCCGGAAGTTGGCTCACAGGCCGCGCACCAGCAGAGGTTCCGGTGGTTTTACCGGTAGTACCGGTGCACCCAAACCGGAGGTACCAGTGGTTTTACCGGTAGTACCGGTGCACCGGTACTACCGGCCTTGGTTCCAATGGTGGTACCGTCATGTGCACACGGAACGGGGTTTTGGCGGAGGTAGCACCGGTAGATCCGTTTCCTGGGATTCTTAACCGGTAGTACCGATGCGGGTACTGGTGGTGGCTCCATTACATGCACACAGAGCGGCGTTCTGGCGGAGGCGGCACCGGTAGCTCCGCTGCCTAGGGATCAGCGGTAGTACCGGTGCTTTCACCGGTAGTACCGCTGCCTGGGGCTTCTTCCCTTCTTCTTCTTGAGCGGTTTCTCTTCGGTTTCCTTGTCCATCCTTTTGGCCACCATCTCGATCATTCTTGGCATGTTCTTGGGGTCCACTCGGCGATGTGTTGCTGATCACACATAGGGTATTTCCATGAGGTAGCGCACCATTCACCAAGTCATCAAATGCATAGAGAGAGAGGACTAAGTTCACCTTATCATGCATCGCCTTTTCTCGTGATCTTGTCATGGGTACATTGATTGTTGGACTTGGTGGAATGGGGTGTGCTGCATCATCTTTGCATCACTTGGATATCCATGGAAGGGAGAGAGATCCTTGACATTGAAGGAGTTATGGAAAAGGTACTTGGATTGTAGTAAGTCGAGCTTGGACAGCCCCGTGGACTAGCGTTGTTGTTGATTCACTTGATGATCTTGAAAGGTCCGTCACCTCTCGGCTTTAGCTTAGAGTTGCTCTCTTGTGGGAAATGGTCTTTGCGCAAGTGTAGCCAAACAAGGTCACCTTCTTGGAAAACCATGGGCTTCTTGTTCTTGTTCATCATAGATGCTTGGTGCTCAGAGTGCTTCTCAAGCGTAGCTCTTGTGGAGTCTGGATCTTCTTGATGTAGTCGGTGCGCTTGTCAATGTCCATGTTAACTTGCTCGCGGAGAGGCAATGGTAGGATGTCGAGAGAAGTGTTGGGGTTGAAGCCGTAGACCATCTTGAAGGGGCTTCTCTTAGTATCTTGGTGTAGTGCTTGATTGTAGGCGAACTCGGCATGGGGGATGCATTCCTCCCAATTCTTGAGGTTGGGCTTGATCAATGCCCATAGGAGTGAAGAAAGCGTTCGATTCACCACTTCGGTTTGGCCATCCGTTTGTGGGTGCTAGGCGGTGGAGAAAAGTAGGTTGACGCCGAGTTTAGCCATCAAAGTCTTCCAAAAGTAGGAGGTGAACTTGACATCTCGATCCTACACAATTGACGTGGGCACACCATGTAGACGCACAATTTCCCTGAAAAACAAATTTGCGACATGTGAATCATCATCCGTTCTATTGCAAGGAATGAAATGCTCTATCTTAGAGAAACGATCAACAATGACAAAGATTGAGTCCATGTTTCTTTTAGTGCGTGGGATTCCTAACACAAAGTCCATGCTAATGTCACTCCAAGGTGTGTGTAGTGTAGGAAATGGTAAGTAAAGACCATGAGGATTGGAAGTTGACTTAGCTCGGAGACATGTAGGACATCGCTTGACGAGTCTTTCAACTTGGTGCCTCATCTTAGGCCAATAGTAGTGGTTGGAGAGCATGGCGTAGGTCTTGTCTCTTCCAAAATGTCCCATGAGACCTCCTTCATGTGATTCCTTCAATAATAACAAACGAAGAAAGGACTCTGGAATACACAATTTATTAGCTTTAAAGAAGAACCCTTTGTGAAGATAATAGTCATCAAAACCTCGATTGGGCAAGCATTTCTCAAAAATGGGTCCAAAGAAAACATCAGAAGAGTATAAATCTTTGATCTCATCCAAACCAATCACATAGATTTCAAGGCGGGTAAGAAGACACTCTTTTCTAGACAAAGCATCTGCTACAACATTTTCTTTACCTTTCTTGTACTTAATGACATACGAAAAAGATTCAATGAATTATACCCATTTAGCATGCCTTTTGTTCAAATTGTCTTGGCTTTTCAAATATTTCAATGATTCATGGTCGAAATGAATGACAAATTCTTTAGGCCAAAGATAGTGTTGCCAAACTTCTAATACTCTAACCAAAGAAAATAGTTCCTCGTCATAAATTGGGTAATTGAGTCTAGCACCATCTAATTTCTCACTATGGTAAGCAATGGGACGTCCATTTTGCATAAGAACGCCACTGATGCCTATGCCACTAGCATCACATTCAATCTCAAAGGTTCTCTCAAAACCCGGCAAAACAAGCAAAGATGCTTCGGTCAAACATTTCTTGAGGGTATGAAAAGCCTTTTGTTGAGCATTTCCCCAAACAAACTGTACATGCTTCTTTGTAAGCTCATTTAAAGGGAAATCAATGGTTGAAAAATCCTTCACAAAACGCCGATAGAAACCGGCAAGACCATGAAAACGTCTTATCTCACCCACGGAAGTAGGGTTAGGACAATTTCTAATTGCCTCGATTTTCTTGTCATCTACTTTAATTCCATTGGAGGAAATCACAAAACCCAAGAAAACAATCTTGTTGGTGCAAAAATTGCATTTGGAAAGATTTGCAAAAAGTTTTTCTTTGCGAAGAGCCAACAAGACTTGAGAAATATGATCAAGGTGGTCCTCCAAAGATTTGCTATAGATAAGGATGTCGTCAAAATAAACCACGATAAATTTGCCAATGAAAGGGCGCAAAACTTCATTCATAAGACACATGAAAGTTGAAGGAGCATTCAAAAGACCAAATGGCATGACAAGCCATTCATATAAACCAAGTTTTGTTTTGAAAGTTGTTTTCCATGCATCACCTATGCTCATGCGAATTTGGTGATATCCACTTTTAAGATCAATTTTGGAAAAGATAGTAGCACCACTTAATTCATCAAGCATATCATCGAGCCTAGGGATGGGATGTCCATATCTAACGGTGATAGCATTGATAGGGCGACAATCCATGCACATGCGATAAGTATCATCTTGCTTAGGAACAAGGATAACTGGAACGGCACAAGGGCTAAGAGATTCATGAATGAAACCTTTCTCTAGTAGTTCTTGGATTTGCCGCTCGACCTCGTTAGTCTCCTCGGGGTTGGTGCGTTAGGGAGCACGGTTTGGGAGTGACGCACCCGGAATGAGGTCAATGCGGTGCTCGATTCCACGTAGGGGAGGTAGACCCGGTGGTAGTTCTTCGGGAAACACGTCCTCAAATTCCTTCAATAAGGGAAACAAAGACGGAGGAAAGCTTGTCATGGCGTTAGTTTCAAGTGCTTCTCCTTTGCACACTAGGACAAAGTGAAGTATGGATGGGTCATCTCGTAACTCTCGCATCGCTCTTTTGGTGGCAAGTAAGGCAAGGCCTTTGGGAGCACTCGAAATTTTTCCGCTCATGTTTGACTTGTGGCTCTCACTCCCGTTTAGGTGGATCACTCTCTCACCACTCATATCACGAGATTTGAGCTCTTCTTGTTTGCGTTCAAGGGTTTTGGCTTTGTCGGCGATCACTTGGCTAGGAGATATGGGGAGGACCACAAACGTCTTGGTATTCCACTTGAATCTATAGTGGTTGGTGCGTCCATCATGAATAGAACTCTTGTCATATTGCCAAGGTTGTCCAAGAAGAAGATGACACACGGTCTTAGGCACAACGTCACACTCAAAAGTGTCTTCATAGGGGCCAATCTTGAAGTGTACGGTAACCATGTGTTGAATCTTGAAGGTGCCGGAGTCACTAAGCCATTGGACATGGTAGGGATGTGGGTGTTGCTTGTAAGTCAATTGGAGTATGTCACAAAGCTCTTTGCTAGCCAAATTGTGGCAACTACCGCCATCAATGATAACCTTGATTGATTTTCCATTGATGTCGGCTCTATTTTGGAAGAGGTTGCACCGTTGGTCATGTTCATCTTGAGGAGAGGTGGTAAGAACTCGTGTCACCACTATTGATGGATTCCTGTCCTTATCGCAATAGACACTCTCTTCTTCATCGTTTTGCACACCCAAGGAATTAAGAGAAATTTGGTGCAAGGCATAGTATTCTCTTTCACTGATGGGGTCACGTTCACCATCTTGGTTGACAATCATGATCATCTTGCTGGAACACTCGAAAGAATTGTTTCCACTCCCACCACATTTGAAGCAAGTAATTGTGCTCGATTTGACTTGAGGAGCATTAGAGGTGGTGGTAGGAGACGCTTGTTTCTTGAACTGTTGCGGAGTTTTGTTGGTAGCATTGGGAGTTCTAGAGGCACTCTTGTTGTTGGTCGGTGTTGTTACTTGTGTGATTGGAGACTAAGAGGAAGGCCTTGATGCAAAGTAAGTCGTTTTCTTGTTGTATTTGAGGTCTTCCACAATTTGGCGCTCGGCCTTGAGATCTTGATGGACAAGTGCAATGATGTTGTCATAGTGTTGATACTCGACAATCTTCCTTACGGGGTAGTTGAGGCCATTGAGAAAGTGTGCCATTGTTTTCTCTTGAGATTCCATCACATGAGCTCTTATCAAAGTGGTCTCCATCTCCTTGTAGTACTCATCAACCGACTTCAAACCTTGTCAAAGCTCTTGAAGCTTTTTGAAGAGGTCACGCTTGTAGTGTGGAGGAACAAAGCGAGCATTCATGAATTGCTTCATTTTATTCCAAGTGTCGATGGGAGAAATCCGATTCTTGACTCTTTTCTCTTGGAGACGGTCCCACCATAAGTGTGCATAGCCTTCAAACTCCAAAGAGGCCATAGAAATCATCTTCTTGTCACTAAAGTTGTGGATGCCAAAGATCTTTTCTACCTTGAGAGCCCAAGCAAGATATTCTTCGGGGTCATTTTCACCATTGAACTTTGGGACGTTGAAGCGAAGGGCACTCATGTTGTTGACTTGATGTTGTCGATGAGGTCCCTCATGTTGGTCTTCATCATAGATAGGAGGTGAAAGATCATATGGTTCATCCTCATTGTCTTGGCGTTTGGCGGTCATGAGGAGGAGGATGACGCTGGTGGTCATTAGGAGGTGTTGTTGATGGTGACGTAGTCGTGCTTCTCGGCGTTCACTATCATCATTGTCACGGTTTTGTTGCTAAGGAAGCTCTTGTTCATTTCGAGGGTGTTGAGGAAGTTCTTTTTCTTGGCAGACATTATGGTGGGGACAAGCTTGTTCATTGTGAGGGTGTTGAGGAAGTTCTTGTTCTTGGAGATCATTGGGGTGGAGACGCGCATTGCGCCTTGGTGGCCTTAGATATTGGCGAGCACCTTCAATGAAGTCATTGTGACCATATTCAATAGTGTGGCCTTGTGGAGGTGGTGGATGATGTTGTGCAAGGTCCGGTCGTTGAGGTTGATGTTGAAGAGGGTCACCACGGCTTTGTCGGTGTCGAGGAGGTGGTGATGGCGAGCTATCTTCATACCAATGTCGTCAAGGAGCTTGTGGTGGAGGAGGTGGTGGTGGTCGTTGTTTTTGTTGTCCACCATCCTCCATGTTGGGGTTGTGATCATGGCGACGAGCTTGGCAATGATCTTGAGTGTGGTGGCTTGAACGTCGCGACCTTGAGGATGATGATGATGATCCACGATGGTTGGCAAGGTTAGCCAAGTTGATATTGATGCTTGTCATTTGATCATTCAATCGAGCCTCTTGCGCTTGGAGGAGATGCTCATAGCGCTCCAATCCGTCCTTCACATGTTGGCGGAGTTGGAAATGGTCGTTGTGGGTGACGAAGTTGTGGTAGTTGTCGTTTTAGAAAGGGTTTCCTTCATCTTCCGAGCTCGGACTTGTGAATACTCCTTCCCTAGCCATCTCAAAAAGCACACAAATGTGATATGAAGAAATGGATGTCTCACTTACCCAACGTTACCTTTTTTTGTTGTATTGAGGCTAGTGGACGAGCCTAGGTGTAGGTAGGTATGTCCAAAGTGAGTCCAAAAAGATCGAATGAAAACCACAAACAACAACACACACGCTTTATGTGGAAGGCAAATGGGTGAGGAAAGTGGAAAGGAAAATCAACAAACCCGAAGAAAAGTTTGTTGTAAAACATAGAGAAGAACCGAAATGAAATGTTAGCAAAAGAACCAAACCTAGTGGAGGAAACAAAAATGGAACACACACACACAAGGGATAAATGGGGTTAGTGCGGCCAAAGGACAAGCGGAGACGAAATGTTCCTAACAAAGACTAAGCTCAATGCCACACCAACGCAAGGAGGACACTAGCTCAAGCCGCAAACTATAAGAGGCAACAAGATTCGCACTGTGGCAACCGGTCACTCTCTTCTCTTTTGCGACGCGAAGCTACACGTTCCTACAAGTGATAGAAATTGGCATCGATCTTTTCCTTATTTTTCTCTTTTTTTATTTTTCAATTTTTAATGATTCCAAAATTCCAATGCCTACACGAAACTACGCTCTCACAACTGCTAAACACGCACTCTCGGTGCCACTAGTGCAATGCCAAGCGATGTAAAAGAGCTAGTCCCAAAGGGAAAGGTACACAAACAATGGGTTAGTTCAAGCGGAAGCAAGTTATACCTATTTGGTGGATGATCACGGACTTGCAGTCGGGGGTTGTCGATGTCGTGTCGATCTGTTGATTTAGTTGCATAGATGATGTTGTGGACTTCGCGTGGAAACTTTAATCACTCAAATCGGACCAACAACGACAAAGAAATACGCATACGAAAATCTGTTCAGCAATCGAGGAGTGGGATTTTTCTGGGATTTTTGCCCAATTTTGAAATTCCTTCAAATCCAAGATTTTTTTTTGGACAAATTCGAGGAAAGTGGCTGAATAGAAAGGTGGGGAATGGTCTCAAGCAACAAATCAACAGATTGGTCGAAATCCCTTTTTGGCTATTTTTGGTGAAATTTTCGAATTTAGGGTTGGGGAAGAAAATTTTCGGTGGGAAGGGGGATTGTGGGGGTCGAATTCGTGTCAAACTAGCTGCTGATACCAGATGATGGAGGGGTTAACCTCTTGGGTGGTCCGATCTTCACGAATCGACCAAGAACACGAAGAACTAACGATGAACACGAGAGGGGAATCGAAGGGGAAATCATGAGGAAAAAGAAGGAAGATAACTATCAAGAACTGAAGAACCCAAATCTCCCATCAACTAAGCCGCAACGGCCGCCTACGGGACGATCGATCCAACCAAACTGACCTTATTGGAAACCGCTTCACACCCGTGGCTGGTCCACCACGCCAATAGAACCTCAAGGGTTAGCTGAGGAAGATTGGAAAGTCCCTAGCTAAATCCCAAGGGGAAAGGATAGGTAACCCGATGAATCTAGATACGATCCTAGATACACATCATAGGAGTAGCCTTGATACGGTCCTAGGTACAAACCATAGGAGTAGCCTCACAAGAGGGGTACAAGAGCAAATCTCAAATGTCTAAATTCATCTCTAACCCTAGATCTGAGATGGGGGAGTCTATTTATAGTCTAGTACAATGGGGGCAGGGGGAGGAGGAGATACAAGGGACAAAGGCCCGGAAGTTGGCTCGCGGGACGCGCACCAGTGGAGGTTCCGGTGGTTTTACCAGTAGTACCGGTGCACCCAAACCGGAGGTATTGGTGGTTTTACCGGTAGTACCAGCCTTGGTTCCGGTGGTGGTACCATCATTTGCACACCGAACGGGGTTTTGGTGGAGGTAGCACGGGTAGCTCCGTTTCCTGGGATTCTTCACCGGTAGTACCGGTGCGGGTCCGGTGGTGGCTCCGTTACGTGCACACAGAGCGGCGTTTTCGCGGAGGCGGCAGTGGCACCCACCGGGTTCGGGGCCGGGTCGACGCCCCCATACCCGCCCCATTTAACTTGTCGGTTCTCATTTCTTACCGGACCCACGACCCGGTCGGGTTCGGGGCCCCAATGGGTACCCATTTAAGAAGCGACACCGACACATCTGGGTATTAAAACAATGAAATATTGGGATGAGGTTCGTGGGAATAGACACGTGTGTACGTGTGTTGTCTCCGTGACTCCAGATTCCAACGCGTCCATGTGATGTGTGAGGTTTGTGGTCCATAGCTCGTGGACATGTGGTTAGACATAGGATTATTAGGGATATGATTAGCACTTAGAGTGGGTCTACGGGTATGCGGGTATGGGTTTGCCACCCCCATACCCGCCCCATTAGACCTGGCGGGTCGAATATTGTACCAAACCCTCCCCATTTAAGGCGGGTACCCGTCGGGTTTGCCGGTTTCGGGGCCCCATTGCCATCCATAGCGGCACCGGTAGCTCCGCTGCTTGGGGACCGGTGGTAGTACCTGTGCTTTCACCGGTTGTACCGCTGCCTGGGGCTTCTTCCCTTCTTCTTCTTGAGCGGTTTCTCTTCAGTTTCCTTGTCAATCCTTTTGGCCACTGTCTCGATCATTCTTGGCATGTTCTTAGGTTCCACTCGACGATGTGTAGCTGATCACGCATAGGGTATTTCCATGAGGTAGCACACCATTCACCAAGTCATCAAATGCATATAGAGAGAGAGGATTAAGTTCACTTTATCATGCATCGCCTTTGCTCGTGATCTTGTCATGGGTCCATTGGTTGTTGGACTTGGTGGAATGGGGTGTGCTGCATCTGATCATTTCCCCCCGGAATGGAGACGGAGTCCAAAGAAGAGACGGAGGGGTGCCAGGGGCCACCAGGAGGGTGCCAGGCGCGACCCCTCCCTTGGTCGTGCCTAGTGGTCCCCTGGAGGCCCTGGCCACCGCCTCACGTCCCCTCTCCGCCCATAAATTTCCTTCAACCCTAAAAATCACGGGGACAAAGTTATTTTCTATGAAACATATATAGATCAAGCGTCGTCACCTCGAAAGTCCAATCTAGGGATTTCGGAGTCCTGCTCCGGCACCATGCCGGAGAGGGGGATCGTCATGGGAGACCTCTACATCGCCATGATCGCCTCCGGATAGATGCGTGAGTAGTACATCTCGGGACCACGGGTCCATAGTAGTATCTATCCCCTATGCCTCCATGTTTAGAGCCTCGTTAGCTGCCTCACATGATCGAGACCACCGTGACGTAATTATGCATGTTGTGTTTGTTGGGATCAGATGAACCATGAGATTATGATTATTTTGTTCATGTCAATCTGAGATGTTTCACTTATATTTGCAGAGAGTTTTAATCTTGTCTTGCAATGCTCTCCAGTGTTTATGGTTACCTTCGCCACGTAGTTGTTTTCACCTCCAAGAGAGGGTTTATATGCTAGATAGTGGGTTCATGCCTCCTTGTTGCTTGCAATCTTCTTTTAGCACTTTTTATTATTGTTTCCTCGATGTTATGTTATTACTTTTATTACTCTACAAGACTTTGTACGTTTAATTCAACTGTTTTCAGCAAGACCGGAAGATTGACAACCTTCCGGAAATTTGGGGCAAGAGAGACTTTGTGCTTGTGTGCAGGTTCCACGCTTGGTCAACATCGATAAACGTCACCATTGATACAAGTAACCTTCTTCAAGACTACTAAGTCCTACTGGTTTGATAAACCGTGGTTCCACACTGGGATAAAATTTACACTAGACTACATCATACATTCCGCTTGGGGTCTCCCAACGAGCGTGTGATTACGTCAGCATCAAGTACTTTTCCTAGCGCTGTTGCCGGAGACTTCTTTCTTGTTACAAAGGGAGTCTCACACTTACACTCTCTTTATTTTATTTTGTTCTTACTTAATTTACTTTTTTTAGTCTTGTTTTCTCTTTATCAAAAACCCAAAATATTAGTTCTCTAGTTTCTAGTATTTTATTTGTATTGTTAGTTTATTTTGTTAGTAAGTCTAGCTCTACTCCGATTCTCACCTTCAAACAAAGAGGTGGGGAGAGATTTAAACATGCCTGGGAAAGAATTTTTAGTTCACATAAAAAATACAACCTGAGCTTGCTTCAAATATATTATTTAGATGCTTCTATCTTGGGCTCTTTGGTTGGTACAAACATGCTTTGGACCTGATGGTAGAAGGGAACTTCTTAGAATGTGGGTAAATTAAAGCTCTCAATGATATAATAGTTCAGTTATTACCTTTATGGAAAACAATGAAAATGCCATACATGATAAACTTGATAAAATTCCTGAGATGATTGGTAAGATAAATTTAAATGAAGTAGAGAGACCTCTACAAATGGGTCAAGTCCTTACCAAATTGGAAAATGATTGGGAACCTTATATTAAAATAAATATTGATGATCAAAGCTTTATATCTTACTGTGACCTTGGTTCCATGATATCTACTATTCCTAAGATGGTCTATGACTACTTGAAATTGGAGAATATGATTGATCAACCTTATTATCACCCACGTGCTAATGGTACTATCTCTAAAATTAAGGTAATAGTTAAAAATGTCCAAGTTACTTTTCACCACAAAACTCTGCATGTAGATTTCATGATTATGGATAAAGAAGAGCAAAGGAAACATAGTTTTAGGGAGATATCTTCTGAAAACTGTGGGATATTTGATAAATGTTAGGCATGGATATATAAATCTTTATGCTCCCATTAGAGGAAAGTTCAACTTTCGTAAACATGTTAAAGATGCTCTCGTTGAAAACGAAAATATTCTTGTTCATGATTCTATTGATAATACTTGATTCTTTCTTCTTGCCTAGCTAAAAGGCGCTAAAGAAAAACGCTTGTGGGAGGCAACATACTTTTGTCTTCCTTCGTTTTGTATTTTGTTTTATTTTGTTCTTTTTGTGTCTTGGAATTTGTTATCTCTATAGAAACCGATACTTATCCTTTTTATTTAGTTTTTGTGCCAATAATAACCTCTAATTGAGAGGTAGTGCGATTTGGGGAAGTTGTTGTTCTGAAACAGATTTTTGGGTTGTTACCAAAAATTTATATCTCTCAGCCAAAACGTTGGATTGCTTTGAAAAAATAGAAACATGCCCTAGGTTGTTATATAACTTTATTTAGTTTCCATTTTTTGATTGGACCAACAGAAGATTTTCGAATAAAATCAACTTTACCGATTGTTCAGTTTTGACATAAATCTGCCAGTATTTGCATTTGCATCTTAATCTCTTTCTTTTTGTGTTCTTTTGATAGGAAGAACTTTAAAAGAATTTGTGACAGTAGCTAATGTTTTAAATGGAGTGTTATAATTGTGTTGAAGCTGAAACGAGTGGATTTATTATTTTTATTACACTAATGTTGCTAATGAGAACTGTGAGAAGTTTTAGGTGGAGGAAGTTTTGAAGTGTAGAGAGATAAGTATGATGTGATGACATGAAAGATGGACAAAATCTCAAGCTTGGGGATGCCCATGTCACCCCAAGACATATCCAAGAAGTACAAGCATCAAAGCTTGGGGATGCCCATTGCTTCACATGATATGTGATATTCTTGGAGCGTCATTTTATTTTGCTTTCGATTTTGTTTTGTTTTCTTTGCTGTAGCTTTTGGTTGGATCCTAGCACTTTTATTTTGGAGAGAGAAACGCTCCATTTTCATTGCCTAGAACACTCTAGTTCTCACTCTTATTATTTTATGAGTCTTCAGTTTTTGCTAGTACTGTGTTTAGCTCTTGTTTTTCACTCGAATTTTGTTCAGAGCTTGTTGGTTTGTTATATTTGATTAGCTCTCTGGTCTTTGATGATTATTTTCTTTGAGAGTTGTTTCGAATAAGTTAATTGGCGTTGGAGAAGATTAAATTGTTTCATGCGTACAGTGGTGCAATAGGAAACTTGTTTTGACTGTGGCTTAGGCTTTCGAATGTCATGTTAGATGTTATTTTAATTATGTGCTTAGTTATTTATGATGTATCATGAGTAGTCTCAAATAGCTGAGAGTGTCTAATGTGCCATTGAAATTAATCATGTGTTGTTTTCTCATATTGAAGCCTGCTATTGTGGTATTTCTCCTTTAAATGATTTATCTGGATTGACTTGGCGCATGCTTACACCATGTTATGACTACAAACAAAGTCAACTCTAGCCTTGAAGATCATTTAGTTTTTTACTTATAATATCACTTCATGCTTTGATTAATGGTGTTTTGTTGCTATGCATGATTATGGCTGTTATTGCTCTCTTAGTTGGTCCCTCCCAGTCTTTTGCTAGCCTTCATCTGTACTGAGTATGAGCTCTACTCGTGCATCAAACTCCCAAAAACCAAAGTTTGCTAAATATGTGCACCATATCTACCTATATGTGGTATTTAACGCTTACTCCAAGTAAATTTCTCGTGTACTACCTTTAAATCTTCAAAATTAGTAACCTGTTTTGTGTTCTTGTTTTAGCTCATGAGGAAGTAGTTTCAAGTTTATTATGGTTTATGTCTAGCAAAGTTCTTCTTCCTTATTTCACCCGATGAGTATGGAATCTGTACTCATCTAAATTTGCTGAGAGCTGGTGCCAAATAATATAAGAAACAAGCACTTCCCCATGGTTTGATGAAAACTGGTGGGTACCCGTGAACATGGCTAGCCCTAGTTTGTGAAACAAAGGTGGGGGAAGTGCCAACTAATAAAGCTAACGGAAACCGCTCTCGAAATTCTAAACACTTTTCTTGATATGGATTATGGTAAGCTTTTCATTACCATGCGTTGACATAGACATACACCTCTCTCAAAATTGTTTTCGATATTTATGTTTATCAAATAAAAAACTCTAGCACATGAGTAATCCATGCTTCCCTCTTCCAAGGGCCTTTCTTTTACTTTTATGCCGAGTCTTCATCTTCTTACTTTATGCACCAGGGAGCATAGTTGTCATTCTTAGTATAATGTGCATAGTCCCAAAATTTGGTATTGATTGATTCATGATTGTGGTTTTTTTTGCTCTCAAATTATTTGTATCTAGTCACCATTTAAACTTTGAAGGTGTCCTGACATTTATGTTTTTCTACAACACGAAGGACTAGTTGGATACCCCTTTATCATGTTTTTCATTATGATTTAAACAAACATATCACTTTCAATGTTTCATTGTTCATTGCCTTTTATTTGTGTTTATTTTTATGTGCAACATGGTTGCTAAGTTTACATTAGTTGAGATAATATTTATCATGCCTTTGTTAAAATACTTTGATCTCAGTTTGCAATGGTTTTACATAACATTGATCAAGATTTCTGTTGGCTTCATGTCACTTCAAAAATTATTTTGATATAACTTACCTACTCGAGGACGAGCAATGTTCACCTCGGGACAGGGGGGTCGTCACCGGAGGCCTGATCGCGTCCGGACAAATGCGTGGGTAGTTCATCTCGGGACTAAAGGTCCATAGAAGTAGCTAGATGGTTGTTCTCTCCCCTATGCCTACATGTTTAGAGTCTCGTGAGCTGCCTCACGTGATTGAGACCACCGTTATGTAATTGTGCATGTTGTGTTCGTTGGGATCCTATGAACCATGACATTATGATTATTTTGTTCATGTCAATCTGAGATGCTTCACTTATATTTGTAGGGAGTTTTGATCCTGTCTTGCAATGCTCTCCGGTGTTTATGATTAGCGTGGCCACGTAGTTGTTTTAACCTCCAAGAGAGGGTTATATGCTAGATACTGGGTTCATGCCTCCTTGTTGCCTGCTCTCGAGTGACAGAAACATGCGGGAGAGGATGTGTTGTTGCCACTAGGGATAAAACAACGGTGCTCTTGTCTACATATGAGAATCACTGCTTACATTACGTATTGTTATTAATGTATTTGCCTGTTGCACACATAGCAATCACTTCGTTGCTGCAACTTATACCAGGGGATTTGCTGGATAGCTTTTTGAGGTGGACTTTCAGATATGGATGCATGCTGGATAGCGGTCCATATGCCTTGACGTAATGCCTACAATGTTAGAACTCGCGAACTTTATCTCGTCATAATAGTATTGTCATACATTCATGATTTGTCAATTGCCCAACTGTAATTTGTTCACCCAACATGTTTGTTTTCTTTGGAGATACACCACTAGTGAACCTATGCCCCCCGGTCCTATTTTCCTCATATTGCAACCTTCTTTTAAGCTCTTTTCATTATTGTTTTCTCGTTGTTTCGTTCTTACTTTTATTACTCTACAAGACTCTATGTGTTTAACTCTCCTGTTTTCAGCAAGACCGGAAGATTGACAACTTTCTAGAAAGTTTGGGCAAGAGAGAGTTTGTGCTTATGTGCAGGTTCCACGTTTGGTCAACATCGATAAACGGCGCCATTGATACAAGTAACCTTCTTGAAGACTATGAAGTCCTACTGGTTCGATAAACTGTGGTTCCACACTGGGGAAATTTATACTACACTACATCATACCTTCCGCTTGGGGTCTCCCAACGAGCGTGTGATCACGCTAGCATCGGTTACTACTCTTACTTACCCCCCACTATGACGCGCCTGAAGCGAACACTGACTAGGTCGCTATCTTGCACTCCAAAAATGACCTCGTTGTACACACGTCAAGGCAAACGAATAAATCAACATGCTTACAATTATATATGAAACCACATTCAAGTTAAAAGGGGGAGGGGGAAATACTTAGGTTTACCTACCCCAATCAAGGGAGAGGAAATAATGTAACACAATATGACCTATCAAAAAACATATGCATTGCTTGTGATCTACATAAATGCATAGGCAATGATAAATTTGAATTACTACCAGAAGTCATGAACCCGCGTGCTGGTTAACTTCACATTCCTTCATCCTAGAATGCAAGCTTAACATAAGTAGCTAGGACACTTTAACATGCCGACCAAGAACGTAAGAAATGGAGTATGTATGCAAAAGTTATGGGATTTTTCGTATTGATGTTCAGTCAAATCCAGGGCAACCCGAAAATTCCAGATTAAATCCGACATGAACATGAATCTATCCATTTGCAGCCGGATTATTCCGACAGGCCGGAATAAATCCGGAAATTCTAGATTTAATCCGACATGGTCGTTTCTGGTAGAAAAACGGCTAATGTTTTAGACATATTTAAGGGGTCTTCTTCCCCATTGACTCTAAACTTTTTTAAACCCATTTTCCCTCTTTCTCCCACCATTGTTGACCTTGAAAAACTTGCCCATCTCTCAATTCCTCTCATGATTCTTGCATATCTTTGAGGGAAAAGAGAGAGGATATTTAGATCTACATTTCCACCAATTCATCCCTCCTCTAAGTGAAGTGAACCTAGTATATCTTGATATTGGAGTTCTCGATGTTTCTCCTCCTTTGTTCTTCCTCTCTTATTCTTCCATAATCATTTGTTGCTTTGTTGTAATTCGAGAGTGGAGGATTTGAGCACTTGTGCTCTTGCCATTTGTATTGGTTACATCGGTTTGTTCTCTCCACGAGGATTCATGGAAGTGAAATTTTGTGAACTTGTTACTCTTGGGTCTTGGACCCTAGACAACTTTGTGGTGTTCTTAGGAACCTCCAATTAAGTTGTGGATGTGTGTCCCAAAACTATGGTGGCCTCGAGAGACTCTAATTCAGTTGTGGATGCGTGTCTCGAAATTGAAGGTGAACTAGCCCTTTGTGACGAGGTTCATCGGAGAATAGAGTGAGGCATTTGTGGCGTTAAGTAGGCCTCTAGTGGTGAGCTTACATCCCTCCAATGAGACGTACTCCCCTCCCAAAAGAAGAAACTCGGAAATACATCATCGTCTCTGTGTGTCTTGGTTATTTCTATACCCGACCTATTTACTTATGCAATATATATTGTGACAGACTTTGTGCTTGAAGTCATATATCTTGATATCACATTGTTACTTGTCCTGCTTAGCATAACTTGTCGATGCACTTAGTTGAGACTAGATTATTTAAGTTTTTGCTTGTTAGTTTAAACACGTAGTTTATTTTCACATTTAACAAGACTTAATCGGAAAAGTTTTAATCGCCTATTCACCTCCTCTATGCGACATCATTGTCCTTTCAGTAGTGTGCACGAGAAAAATGACGGTTAGCTTAAGGGCATGTAGGATGTGAACTCCTCGAGCAGACTCACTTTTTTGTCGTTTGATTGCGTAGCCCAGCTTGCGTTTTTTTGACCCGCAAGAAGCTTAAACCACTCCCAGCTTGCCCCGACAGGAACACTTAAATCGTCCGTTCTCTCAAGTGAGGCCCAGCGCAAAGCCTTGCGCTCATGTTCCTCATCTTGTAACATCCATTCCTCTCAACTCCCTTGAAATGTACCACTTAGTCACTCTCTAATCTACATAACTACACCTCGATTCAAAATAAAGTGTACATGAAAAGGACGGGTGTTCACGAGTAGGTTCCATTCTCATGCTCGGTGTGAGAGTTTCGTGGACTGTAACTTCTCAATTTCGAACCGATGTACAAAATTATTTTGAACGAACTTTGTCAGATTCATCTTACTCAGTTGACTGTTTGAAATATCCTTCAACAAGCAGGTTAATCTCGACGTTTCGCACGACTTTCATGTCGTACATTTTTCGTTTCGACGAAGGTATACGCATAGATCTTATACTGCGTGCACACACGTATTTACACTCTACTTGTTGTACCTGTCCTTACTGTGCTACTTCGCGGCGTCAGCGTCACTGCTGTCACTTCATTCGCCATTGCACTGCGCAAATGTCACCATCATCGGCACAACTACCACTGCTAGCTAATATGGACTTCGCCGGCGTCGGTACACAATTGACTGATGCCAGCTCGCGGCCATGATGGGCTACAACATTGACGCCCGGCGCACCTTCTGTCGCTGCATTAGGCAAACACCACCGACCGGCGCAACTATCGCTGCTAGCTGCTACGCCGGGCTACTTCACGTGTGTCGGCATACAATTGACTCGCGCGGGCTCGCAGCCATGGTGGGCCACTTCATCGGCGCCGGCCAACTACTACCGCCACCTCCTTTCCTCCGCCACCACGCCATTATCTTGATCGGCGCTCATCACATAGATGTTGAGGTATGAGGTAAGTTCATAAAAAATACAAGAGGTGAGGATAAATGATCACACGATTACAACCAAACAACAATATCAAAAAATCTGCAAAACTGAGAAGTAGCCAGCCAGATGGAGTGAAAAACTTAGCCTAATCCACGTTTTCACGCAAAAGCCAAAAAAATCATCCAGGTATCAAACATGTCCTAAACGAAAAGCGGACTGCCATGTCGATGTTTACTCTAGATAATTTGAGATGTTTTGAAATATATAACTTTTCCCTATTTTAAAGCTCATGTTTGCTCAAATCAGTTGTAGTACTCACTCTATCTCAAAGTAGAGCATCTTCACCGGCACCCCAAAACGGCCCCCCAAAGGCTCAATGGGGTCCTGAACAAGAAAAATGCCGCAGCGGCACCCCCAAAAGTTGTCCACCGGCCATATTTATGTCCGGACCCCCGAGCCCAACCGCCAAACTTGGGGGCCTTCCTAGGGGCGCCGGACATTCTCCGCTCGCCCGTCATAGAGACAAACCGCCCCCGGACGATAGTCATTTGCACCTATCCTTCTCCTCTCGTCTCCGATTCGCACCATCGCCAGCATCCTTGTCGTCGCCAACTGTACGCAGGAGTCGGGCACGTACGAGTCGGGCCAATTCGCCGCCGCTCGTCGATGTTGCCCGTCGTTTTCGCGCGCCGCTGCAGGCCATTCAACCGTCGTCGTCTTCCTTGCTGCTTCCACCCCGCAGGTAAGGTGTTTGGCCTTTTTCCCGGTACCGTCGTGAAACTTGTTTAGCTCACGGCTAATGGTTGGGTTTTGTCCAATATAGTATGGATTGTGACGACGAGATCATGTTTTTCCAACTGATGGAAGAGTAGACCGTCCTTGCAGACGACAAGGAGAATGAGATGGCCATGGCGGCTCTGTTAGAGGTGATGGCCGTGGAGGCAGCGGAGCCAAAGCATGGAGGATCAAGCAAAGAGTGAACAAGAACTGGCAAAGGGCAACTGGCCACAGTCTCCTGTGGGACGACTATTTCTCGGACACGCCGGCAAAGCTACCTCATGAATTTCGCCGGCGCTTTCGGATGAATAGAGATGTCTTTAGGCGAATTCTGCACGGTGTTCGAGAGTATGACGACTACTTTGCGCTGAAAACAGACTGTACTGGTCTTCTAGGATTTTCATCTCTGCAGAAATGCACGGCTGCAATACGATGTCTTGCATATGGAGCCACTGTAGATTCATTGGATGACTATCTTCGTATGTCTGAGACCATCGCCGTTCAAGCCACATTTCGATTTTGCAAGGCAGTAGTTGCAGTGTTTGGTTCCGTGTATCAGAGATCACCAAATGAAGCACACACGGCTCGTTTGTTGGCACAAGGACAAGCAAGAGGATTTTCTGGGATGCTTGGAAGCATCGATTGCATGCATTGGAGTTGGAAGAATTGTCCATTTGCTTGGCAAGAGACGTACAAAGGTGGTCATCACAGAAAGTGCACTGTTGTGCTTGAGGCTGTGGTTGATTACGATATTTGGATTTGACATTCTTTTTTTTTAATGACCGGTTCTCACAATGATCTCAACGTGTTGCAACGCTCTCCGATATTCCAGAGATTACGTGAAGGACATGCTCCGGGCTGCAACTATTCGATCAATGGACGTGAGTATGACAGATGGTACTACCTAGCGGATGGCATATACCCCAATTGGTCTATATTTGTGAAGGCAATTCGTGACCATGTGGGTGAGGCAAATAAATTTTTTGCAAAGAAACAGGAGACCGTCCGGAAAGATGTGGAAAAGGCATTTGGTGTACTCCAGACACGTTTTGTTGTGGTAAGGTATCATTGTCTATCTTGGTCGATAGATCAAATGTGTGATGTCATGAACTCTTGTATTATCATGCATAACATGATCATCGAGAGCGAGCGAGACATCGGAATGGTGTTCGATGAGCCATTCGACTTTCAGGGTCCTCTTGCGGATCCACAACCTGACGTGTATGTTGAGTTTGATGATTTTTTTGCCGTTTATCAGGAAATTCGTGACGAGGGAGTTCACCATCACTTGTGGGTTATGAGAGAATTTGAAATATTTAAATTATTATAATAATTATGTAACTATTTGTGTGTTTATACAATTATTATTTATCTAGTTTATCAAATGTTTTCATAAAATACAAAATAGTTTGATCAAAAGAAAATAGGACTACCGTTTGAGATAGCCGGTTGGGGGCACCGCTGCGAAGCATGTCCACCAAATGCGTGAACACCGGTCCGGCATCCCTAAAGGGGATCAATTGTGGTGCAGACACATATTTGATGGGTGCCGTGGAGATGCTCTTAATCCTGATAAAAGTGGACAAAAAATGATGTGTCTAAATACAGAGTAGAGTAGTACTGGTATTTGCGGGAGAAGACGAATGTGCATGCTGTGTTGATCGATGGCGACGAGGGGACGAGAGGAACGCAGACCCCACCTGTCGGGCCCACGTCCCCGACCAAACCGGGCAACCTGCCACGCCTCGCGTCGCCCCGGGCCCAGCGTCGGCGGCGTTGTGGTTGGGTTTGGGCGGCACACGCGAAATCTCCGTGCTGCCCTTGCGCACATGAGGACGAGATGGTGACGCAGGCACGCTGATTCTGTTATGCCCGAGGAGCGGGACGCGTGCTGTGGTCAGCGAGGCCATCTCTCTCTCGGACGACGAGTCAAATCAAATCTTCTTGGGACGTCAAGGGTACTCGAGGCCTACTACTATAGCGTTGCGTTGCATTCCACGCAGCGTCACGGTCACAGACTCGCAGCCTTTGCTCTGCCACTGCAGATGCATCTTTCAACGAACCAACGGACACTTTGAATTGCTGCCCCGGAAAGGGAGGAAATTTCGAATTTACGCAGCCTTTGCTTCCTTGTGTTTGTGCCTGCTGCAGTGATGCACGTCCCCTTTTTACCGACCCATGGACCGTCACAACTGTTTAGGTGTACACTTGGTTTTGAAGAGAAGAAGCAGTGGGGTTTATTTGAACCCTTTTTGCGAATTCAGAATATATATCCATTAATCAAGCAATACGAGTGACATCCTTAGAGCGCCGCGCTCCACCGCTGCATTCTAATAGATGGCCCCAAAACCAGTTGGGTTTTTAAATTTAAACAAAAGACGGCCTTAGGGCTAAGTTCACCGCCCCGTCCGACCATCACACGTCGTAAAAGAGTCGTCAAGTCCGGCGATCATGCATACAGACGCAGAAATAAAAGGGCCGACGGTGTCTTCCATGTCGTCTCCTGGGTCATCATCTCCGGTGCCTCTCCTCGGATGCCCGAGTAAACGAATCGAAAAAATAGTAAATTATTTTTTAAAAATTCTGAAAAATTGGTGGTGAACATACACCCGTCTTCTACATACATGCTAAATTTCATAGTGAAATGACATTTGTAACGTTCTATGCAAAAAGACAAATCAGTGACCAAAGTAGGATTTAAAAAATACCTTTTTTAGAGCACTCATTTTGGTTTCTTCACACAGGACGGCACCCATGTCATTTCATCAAGAAAATGTATATGTATGTAAAAGGCTTGTATATATTCATCAACAAATAAAATTCATATTTTTTGGAAATGATTTGAATGTGAGCTCGGGGGCCAAAACATCATTCTAGTGCAACATTTTCTAGGGCTACATTTTACTCATGGTGGAGGGGCTCCAGCCTTAAGAAATTTGAAATCCCATTTCAGTTTCTTCACGGACTTGCTGGCTCTTCTTTCGCCATGGCCGGAACCGATGATGGACTTGCTGGTACCTCCTCCTTGCTCCATTACTTGCTATGACATACGTAGTGGACGCCGAAATATTAGAAAAATTGGTGGCGCATAGGCAACACCAATGACGGAGATATGGTCCGTGAGGCCGCGCTGGCCTCGCGCACACACTTGCGGCGGAGAGCACACACCGCAGTCTCTGAAGCGCATGCGGCCTTCGCCTTCTCGGATCTATTATTGGCACTTTGTTCATGTATGTCTTTGCTCCCTCTCGGCATGCTCCCGCGTACAGTGATGTTTAGCAGGGGCCACCGCCGTCTCCCTCTGGTCGTTCAACTACTTGTGGGCCGCTCGTTGGGTCGTCGCCTTGGAGTAGTCGAAGCAGTCCTCGTAGATGTTGCTTCGGTTGATGTCCTCCAACTAGGCGGCGCAGATGCAGGGACGGAACCTGTAGTGGTTTCATGCACGACAACACTATTGTGTTAGCAATAGAGTTTACTAAGGGACACAGGTTGCAAGCGTCGGTGTCCGTGCGGGATTGTGTAACAAGCATACAAGAGACACGATGTACCCAGGTTCGGGACCTCAGTCTTGCGAGGTCCTTATCCTTGCAAGGATGAACTATATGATGGTGTATATGGTGTTACAATGTGCTCCTGGAGCTGTTCTTACTAAGTGAATTCGCCCCTTCTAAGTGAGGTCCGGATTGCCTTATATAGAGTCTGGCAATCCGGCTGACAGATGGGGCCAATGGTACGGCCGGCCAACTGGGCCCACAAAACGGTCACCTACAGAAGTTTTTCTTCTAGGTATGCCAGCGCCGTACTTGATGTGAGAAGGGGGTCGACCACAATTCATGATGTAGGCGGCCAAAGTTTACGCGTACGTCCGTCTGCTACCCATGAATAAAGTTAAGTTGACATTGGAGGTAGGGTCTTTTCTTCCTTTTTCCCATGCCTCCTTTTTCCCACGCTGTCCTTGCATGACAGAGCCAGGCCGACTAGAAGGGTCCAGCCGGTCGTGGTCAGTCGGCATCTCCCTGCCTAGGAGTCTAGAAACCAGTCAGTGATGTCTACTACACGTTACTACTCTTGTATACTATGTTGGCCCTCCAAGCGCAGAGGTTCGTATGACAACAAAAAAAATCCCTCAAATGAGCAACCCAAGATTTATCGAACTCGGTGAGGTATATGTTGAATTGATCCCTCTCAACCAACCCTGCAATTAAGATAAAAGAAGTATCTTGTGTCCCCAACACACCCAATACAATTGTCAGTTGTACAGATGCACTAGTTCGACGAAGAGATAATAAAATATAGGTAATAGGGATGGGAAAAGAAGGTTTTGTAAATCTGTAATAAAAATGACAACAAGCAACTAGTAGTAAAACTAAAAGAAAACAATATACAAATGGTGGAAAACAAGGCATAGGGATCATACTTTAACTAGTGGCTGAACATACACTATGCAACTAGAGGGGGGTGAATAGGTGACCTATAAATTTTACTCCTTTTTTTCATTTTTAGATGGGTTTTAGCAAGTAAACAACTTGGTTATCTAGATTTGCAACTAGGTAGACAGCCTATGTGATAAGAAACAAGTATGCAACAGAAGTAATATGCAAGGAACAAGATAACCACAAGTGTACACACGGAGACAAGGATATGTTTCCCGTAGTTACTTCTTAAAAGAAGTATGTCTACAACGGAGAGGTGGGGAGCCACCTAGGCGCTCCTCAATAGCACGGTTGTGCACACCTTGTTCTCCTTGAGCTTCTCCGGTGAGGGAGATTCTCGTTTCCACTATGAGGTCAACTTGAAGGCTTTGACCAAACCTTTACAAGTGGTTGAGGCTACTCCATAAGTGAGATGGAGGCTCTCAACGATCCGAAACTTCTTACTACAAGGTGGAAGCTACAAGCACTAGGGTTTCTCTAGGATGACAAGGCAACCAAGAGATTTACAAGATCCCAAGAGGTATGGTAAGGGAAAACGATTTATGGCTTGGTAGAAGTGTAGATCTAGGTCTCCTCCATCAGATCCTTGAAGGGCATCGAGTTTGGTTGGAGGAGGAGGGAGATCTAGGCGTTTTGAGCTCTTGAACAATGCAGGACAGAGAGGAATGGACGAACTAGCTGTCTAGAGGAAGAGAACAGCTATTTATAGCCTCCTCCTAAATATAACTGTTGCTGCCCTCCAGGGCCAGAATATTCCGGTATTAGTACCGGAATTTTCCGGGGTAGCTGGGCCGGAAATTTGAAAACTCCAAGGGGCGGATTATTGAATAATCCGGTAGCCGGAATATTCTGGCCAAATTTCGGCCCCCATATCTGAGAGCGGGCATCAGCGACTCGTCCGAAATTCTGCTAAGGACCTCAGGCCGGAAATTTTCCCTAGAAATTTCCGGCCAAATTTCCGCCCCTGCATCTGTGAGCGGGTAGCAGCGACTCGTTCAAATTTCTGCTAAGGACCAGAGGCCAGAAATTTGCCCCGGAAATTTGCGGCCCAATTTCCGCCCCTGCATATGTGAGCGGGCAGTCGAATGCCAGGACTTCACCATCTGGAGCATTGAGGAGGCCGGAATATTCTGGTGATGGGGCCGGAATTTCCGCCCTATAACCACCGAAATTTCCGGGCTAGACTCTGAATAATCCGGCTGCAGATATTTGCACATCTCAAAAATCCTTTGTGAATCTTCTCGAAGATATTATTGTTGATCAAGATAGATATCATGAGGCCAGTTGTTAACACTTAAACCACAAGGTTAGTAGACATACCCGCGTTGTTATCATCACCAAAATCATTAGAGGATACATGAGGTTTCAATCTCCCCCTTTTTGATGAGTGATGACAACACGGGTATTTGCATAGTGATAATCTAACAATGCGATAGGAATTAAGACACCACTGATTAGCATAGCTAGGAGACATGCCTTCCAATAATATAGGTTCACAAATAGGAATCCACGAATAAACGGTCACGAATAAAACGAAGTCGAAAAAAACACGAGAGATAAAAAAACAGCCCACCCTAGAAAATCCCCGCGGTCTCTAGATATTCTCCCCCTTTGGCATCGGGATACCAAAAAGACAGAAGAATGCACTATGTCCCAAGGAACAAGCTCTAGTCCATGGCACCATCATCCTCGGGGTCCACCTCGGAGCCTTCCTCTGCACTAGCAGCCTCCACATCATCATCATCAGGAACATCAAGATACCAGTCCACATCACGGTTGTTCCAGTTGCGGTAAGGAATCTGAGCACGAAGAGGAGCTGGAACATTGGGCATGTTGAGAGCCGTCATGATGGAGCGCTGGTTCTCGAGAATGGAGCGACGCTCGAGATAGGCATTGTAGTTTTCCTTGTGGATGCAGACGTTCATGCATAGCACTTTATCAACGGCACGAACAATCCAGGAGCGCTTCTTGGTACCTCACGGAGCCTATCTCATGCGAGGATCACGGTGTCCCTGAGCGGTAGCACCAAAATCATGTGCATCTTGCTGAGTGTGGGCGCTCTTCTTATACATTTTCACATCCTTGTGAGTCTCATAGTCCAACTCAAGATCTGCATGAAGATCAGCAGGATACCTGGACTTGATGAGCTTCATGATGTATGGTGCATAAGGTGGCACCTTGCGGTGGAAGAAAGCGAAGTGGATCTCATGAAAGATAAAGTACATCACATCAATCTTGTGGCGCTCAGTATACTCAAGATCTCCCTGGGTGAAAGTGAGGAAGGCATGGTGCATGAGGTTCACCAAACTGCCACGGATCTCATCATTGTTGCCAGCGCTAGGGGCAATGGTCTCCCGGAACATACGCACAATGATGTCATAGATAGCATATATACCCTTGGCGGAACCTACAGTACCTCGAGGACCATACAGCTCAACCAACTTGTTCTTTTCATACTCCACGCTGTGGATGTGCATGCGAGCACCCTGAGGAACATTGAGGCCAGCAAAAGGATACTCGAGCTCAGAAGCAAAATCATGGAATGTGGCTGTGAGAAAGTGAGGGCCAGACATCCATGTCATCCCAATATCCTCAGCATCATCGATAACCTGCTGAATGAAAGTGGTGTTGTAGGAGCATTGGGTTTCCATAAGAGGGCGCAAAACAAGGAGCTCAGTGAGATTAACAGAGTTGCTGAAATAGGAAGCGTTGGCAGCCATGTGTGCAAAGTTGATGTACTTCAGAGGGCGGACAGGCTTGCTCATAACTGTATACACCTGCATGTACAGACTCTCCTGCTCCACATGACAGAAACAGGAATCGATAGTGGGGTCCTGAGGGCCCTCAGTGTACCATGCCTTGGTGCGCCAGGCTTTAAACTCGGCGACGGACATGGTGGCCAGGTTGAGAGAGGTCTTGCCCTGTTGCTTGTTGGCACGACGAGCAGCCCTGTCGGCGTTGCGCTGACGCTCATACTCACGTTGTTCTTCCCAATGATGCTGATGAATCATGGTCTCATCAACAAACACCCCATCTTCATTCTGTTGGAAGTGGCGCCACTGCTTGCGGGAGCTAGTAGCCTTGGGCCTAGAGCTTGAACCATCTGCGAGAAAAGTGAAAGCAAACGCAAAGAAAAGCAAAACAACATCAAAAATGTGGCTCATATCTTGTGGAGTGTAATAAAGAGATCTCTGTAAAAGATTTAGACCAGGCCGGAAATTCCGGTCCTGGCTGAAATTTCCGGGGGGCGGAAATTCCGGGCTTCCGGCCCTCGAAAAATCACATTAGGGTTGCGAGTCCAGGCCTGCAAAGAATCTAGAACTAGATATAGGGGCACGAGATGTTACTTTGGTGAAATACTAGAAGAAAATCGTGATGGTGTGAGATCGAACCCTAAGAACGTGAGAGATCTAATCAACCGGAAACCCTAGAGCACGGAGAAAACTTGGCACATATATTATTGGTATTGGCATGGATGCATAATATCTTGATCCGCAAAGAGTAGCCGAAAGACGAAGAAAGGAGGCGAAGGAGCCTCCCGGGGAGCTCTGTGGCGGCGGCTGCAGTTGGGGAGAGGAGAGGAGGCGATGGGAGGGGAAAAGAGCTGAGAGAGCCCCTCCCATCGCCTATTTATAGGCTCCAACTGCTTACCCCGGAATATTCTGGTGTGTAGGCCAGAAATTTCCGGGGGCCGGAGATTTCGCCGGAAATTCCGCCCCAAAAATCCGGTGGCCTTCTACGAGGGGGAAGAACGGATCGGAGACGAATTTCTGGGCAAATCTCGAACACCGGAATTTTCCAGGCTCACGACACAGAATATTCTGGCCCCCGGATATTTGGCCCGGAAAATTCTGCCCAAATTTCCGGTGTGCCTTCTGAGAGCGGTGAAAGATCATCGTCCGTTTTGGTAATTATATGATAACACAACTATTTGATCTAATGTTTGTTCAAGAGATGGAAATGCCCAGGTTTAAACAGGTTCACTTATTCTATGGGGCAAATGATCAGTTTATATGAAGAGTGCAAGGAGAAACGAATCCAGGAAAGTGAAATGTGCAGGAGCGGAGGCTCCGGTGTTTCCACCGGAGGCTCTGCCCAGGATCCGGTGGGGGTCCGGTGGGAGCTCCGCCAAAACCCCGCTCTGGAGCAAATGAGCGGAACCAGGAGCGGAATCTCCGGTGGAGTTCCGGTGGGCGGAACCTCCGCCATTTCCACCGGAGGCTCCGCCATCCTCCAACACACGAGCTACACGCAAAAAGGGATCCGGTGGGGTTCCGGTGGAAGCTCCGCGCAAATGCCCTTCTATTTGAGCAGAGCGGATGTTCCACCAGAACCTCCGGTGCCTTCCCTTTCCTAGGGTAACTGGGCTCCGGTGGGGGGTCCGGTGGATGCTCCGCTTAATTGCCTTTCTGTTTGGGCAGAGCGAATGTTCCACCGGAGCCTCCGGTGAGCTTCCGGTGGGCGGAACCTCCGCAGGTCCCACCGGAGTCTCCGCTCAGTATTCCAGCGCAAACTAGCTGTTGCGCTGCGCAACTGTGGAGCAGGCTGAAGACCACCGGAGCCTCTGGTGAAACCACCGGAGCCTCCGGTGCCCTGGACTGCAAACGGTCACTTAAATGCAAGGGGTATAAATACCCCTTCCCCTACCTCTTAAATGCTAAGCTTTTCCCATTCTCTCTCCTAGCCATTAATGAAAGCTTCAACCACCTAGATCTCCCACTCCGTCCACCCAAACACTCCCAAACTTGGTGGAGAGCTAGAGGAGACCTAGATCCACACTTCCACCAAAGGAATCTCAAATCCATCCACCACAACCTAGTAGATCTAGAATCCTACTTGAGGCCTAGAAACCTTAGTAGATCTCGTGCTTGTAGTTTCCACCTTGTTGCAAGAAGCTACGGATTGCTTGAGAGCCTCCATCCATCTTGTCGAGTGACCTCAAGTCCTTTGTAAAGGTTTGGTCAACGCCTTCAAGTCGACCTCATAGTGGAAACGAGCATCTCCCTCACCGGAGAAGCTCAAGGAGAACAAGGTGTGCACAACCGTGCTATTGAGGAGCGCCTAGGTGGCTCCCCACCTCTCCAACGTAGACGTACTTCTCTTTGAGAAGGAACTATGGTGAATCATATCCTTGTCTCCTTGTTTACACTTGTTGTTTGCTTTACTACCTTACGCTTTACTTCCGTTGCGCATATCGTTTTGTTCACATAGGTTTCTCACCTAGTTGCACATCTAGAGAACCTTACTTTATCTTGCTAAGCCCCACTAAAAGGAAAAGAAAAGAAAAATTGGTAGTCAACCTATTCACCCCCCCTCTAGTTGACCATAGTGCACTTTCAATTGGTATCAGAGCCACGGCTCTTACTAAGGGCTTAACCTCCCAAGAGTACAATGGTCGATGAAAATGCCCCCGGAAGTTCTAGTGCGGAAATATCCAAAATGGCCGACACTATATCTAACCTACAAGATACGGTTGGAGTTCTCCAAACCGAACTATCTAAGGTTAGCTCTAGTGTTAGCTCGGATGTGTCTAGCATGAAGAAAATGATGGAGGCACTGATGGGGAAAACCAAGGAGTCCACGGAACCACCTCTCACTACCAACGATGTTAGCTCAGATGAAGATTCCATTCCGGATATCGACGAGATGGAAGCTAACATCGCTTTAGCTAAGGCGAAAGCCAAAGCAAAAGCCGATAAAAAGGCTAAGGGTGGTGTGAGCTCCGAGGGCTCCAAGTCTCAATCGGCTAACGGTTCGGGGTCTCAATCTAAAATTCCACCACCTCCCAATTACGACTCTATTCACCCTATTGCCACTATGCCACACATGGTTAATGTTGGAGTTCCTCCCATGCTTAACACTAACGAGTTTTCTTCTTGGAAGTTCGATATGGAGTCTCACATTTCAGGATCTTGCACCGCATTGTGGAGAAGCATTCTATATGGATTTCACCCTCACGATCCGAACAACTTGACTCCAAGAGAGGATGTGGAATTTCAACTCAACAAGACCGCTCTTGTGACTATCCAAAAGGCCCTCCCAAGAGAACATCTTGAACACATTCGCTGTATCAAGACCGCCAAGGAAGCTTGGGATAAGCTTGACTCCTTGTTCCAAGGCAATGCAAGCATCCAATCATCAAAATACGATGTTGCTCTTGACAAGTCCGAGAACTTTGTCATGCATGAAGATGAGAGTCCCGAGGAGCTATATAGAAGAGTGGTCACCCTTGGCAATCAATTAAGGGACTTTGGAAAAGAGGAAATCTCCGATGAGTGGATCAAGAGGAAATTTGTCCAGGCCATAACTCCTTTTGAGAAGAATCTCTCCACTAGCATTCGAACAAGATCCGACTACAACTCACTCAACTCCATTGGTGTCCTTAGTGAGTTCATAGCCATATCTTTGTCTCACAAGAGCGCGGATGATGCTCTTGCTCGCTCAAGAGGCCATGGGAAGTCTCCTAACCTTGCCTTAAAATCTAAGGGCATGGCCAAGATAGAAGAAGTGGATGATGATGATGATGATGATGATGATGATGAGGACTATGAGGATACATACAAGGGTGCCCACAAATGTATTGCTCTTGCCATGCAAGGGTATTGGAAGAGATGGGAGGCTCACAAGGCCGGTGCCCCTAGACCCTCAAGGAACAAGACCTTTAGGAAGAAAGGGGAGCGGCCAAGGACTTGTTACAATTGTGGAAGTGCGAACCACTTCGTCAAAGAGTGTCCTTTTGAGCCACGAGAAGAGAATGAAGGGAAGCTTGTTCGCGAGGACAAGAACAAATCTCCACAAAACAAGAACCTCGCTAGAAGAGTCCCAAGGGCTCTATATGTTCAAGAGGGCCCAACATTGGAAACATACTACTCCGGAGATGAAGGAGAAGATGAAGTCGTAGGTGTCGCCCACGTCGCCATAGCTACGACTTCCTCTTCATCGGTCTCTCTATTCGAATCTCCCAATGAGAAGGCATCGATCCGACCTACATGTCTCATGGCAAAAGCCAACGCGGTAATATCTTCCACCTCCAAGTCTACTATCACTAGCTCTCCCTCATTATTGGATTGTTTTGAAAACATTGTTGATGATGAGGAGGCCAAGAACCTAGGATCTTGGTTGTGTAGTCTTGAAGGTGAAACTAAAGAAAAAGTAAAAGCTCTCCTAAGGCAACTTGATGATGCCAACTCTATCATTGATGAGAAGGAGGAGATCATCACGACCTTGGAGAACCATGGCGGTAGCCATGAGAATCATGATGACGAACTCGTCAAGGCTCTCGAAAAGGAGAGATCCATGAGAGCTTCTATTGAAGAGAAACTATCAAGTCTACAAGAGACTTATGCTATTAGTGTTTCTAAGCTTAGAAAAGATAACGAAAAATCTCTTGCCAAGCTTAAGAAAGAACATGCCAAATCTCTTGTTTTACTTAAAGAATTTGAAGAGGAAGAGTTAAAGCTAGGAATAGCCCATGAAAAACTTGTCGATGAACATGACAAACTAAAAGGGGAGTTTGCATCTCTCAAAGAAATTCATGACAAACTTGCTAAGTCTCGAATCAAGCTTCTAGCTCAACAATCTAATAAGCATGTTGCATCTTCGTCAAATAGCATTGTTATTATGCCTACCTCTTCTTCTACAACTAACATTGTAGGGAAGGAAAGAATTCTCAATGATGCAATAATCTCTCAAGGTGCCAAGAAAGGAAAAGAGGGACTTGGCTTTGTTTCCAAGTCAAAGAAGAAATCCAAGAGTGTCACCTCTCCCTCCAATAATGTTATCTTTGTGAAAGAGGGTGAGGTGCCCAAAGAAAAGGAGACCAACGCCATTATGGGTGGTGATACCTCTAGGGGGAGCATCACTCATAATGATTTTGCCGGAAAATATAACCCATCTTATGTTCTTATGAAATCTAGAGATGGACATGTTTATGCTAAATACGTTGGTACTTCTTATGGTGATGATTATCATTGGACTATTTGGGTTCCTAAGACCCTTGTGACTAACAAAAGAGGACCCATTGAAGGATGGGTACCTAAATCAAGAAATTGATCTCTTGTAGGGAAACGCTTCCGGAGCACATAGATGGACAGTGGATAGTGGTGCATCCCAACACATGACCGGAAGCCATGACGCAATAAGTAATATTGAACCTCCTCTACCACATCTCAATTGCGTTACAATTGGTGACAAGTCCGAGCTTAAGGTATTGGGACGAGGCAAAGTAGCTGTCTCAAATGATTTATCAATTGAGAATGTTCTCCTTGTTGAGTCCCTTGGCTATAACTTGATGTCCGTTCTTCAACTTGCAAATTGTGGTTTTACCTCGTTCTTTAATAAACAGAGTGTGATTGTCACTTGGGAGACTTCTCTTAAAGTAGCCATTGTTGGGTTTGTCGAGAACGGCATGTATGTAGTGGACTTCTCTAAAGAAGACACGTGTGCCGCGACATGCCTAATGGCTAAAGTTGATGTGGGATGGCTTTGGCATCGCCGACTAGCCCACACTAATATGAGAATGTTACATGACCTCCAAAGTGGCAATCATGTTCTAGGACTAACCAAAGCTAAGTTTGCTAAAGATCGTGTGTGTAGCTCTTGTACCTTTGGGAAGCAACATGGAGAACAACACCCAACCAAGACAACCATCTCCACCACAAGAATTCTCGAGCTCATTCACTTAGATCTCTTTGGCCCACTATCTTATGATAGCCTCGGAGGAAAGAAGTATTGCTTGGTGATTGTGGATGATTATTCAAGATATTGTTGGGTGTATTTCTTCAAGAGGAAAAGTGAGACTCAAAATAGAGTCATCGAGTTCATCACTCTAGTGGAGCGCCAACACAATGCTACCATCTTGGCCATTCGGAGTGATAATGGCTCGGAGTTCAAGAACTACACCGTTGAGGGTTTTCTTAGTGAAGAAGGCATTGCTCATCAATATTCCACTCCCTATACCCCTCAACAAAATGGTGTTGCGGAGAGAAAGAACCGGACTTTGATGGATGCGACTAGGACTATGATTGCGGAGTTCTCTTCTCCTTATAACTTTTGGGCCGAAGCCGTCTCCACCGCTTGTCATGCTACCAATCGGCTCTATCTTCGCAAGATCTTGAACAAGACTCCCTATGAGATTCTCACGGGCAAGAAACCGGATGTATCTTATTTCAAGGTCTTCGGTTGCAAGTGCTTCATTCGCAAGAAAGGAAAACGGTTGTCAAAATTTGAGACTAGATCTTATGAGGGTATCTTTGTTGGCTATGCCACGAATGCTCACGCCTATAGAGTCTACAACAAGTCCACCGGGCAAGTTGAAGAATCTTTAGACGTAGTGTTTGATGAGGACAACGGCTCCCAAGGGGGGCGTATAGATCATGGTGTTGTAGGAGATGCAATTCCTCCCATCGTCATAAGAAGAATGGGGATTGGAGTAATTCCCATTGAGGGTTACCGGATGACGGAGGGAGAAGGACTATGCCCCACTCAAGTGGAGCCATTGACTACACCCATTGATGATCAAGCTATCCAACAAGATGCACCAAGCCCTCAAGCTAACTATCAAGGCCAAGCTAATGAACAAGGCCAAGCAAAACATCTAAATCATGATCAAGATTCTATTATTGTTGAGAATGCTCAACCTAGTGGTGATTCATCACCCATCTTTGATCAAGGACGAAATGAAGATGGACATGTCTCCGATGAAGAAGGTGATTCTCAATCAATATCCAAGGAATCCTTGGAGGAGATACTAGCTCGTAGAGCAAAAAGAAGGCTATAGAATCTTGAACGAGCGGGTCATACGGAGGACATGATTCTTGGACAAGTTCGTGGAAGAGTGGTCACTAGAAGGCAATTGGCGGATTTTAGCAAGGCTCATGCTTGTGTCTCCTTCATTGAACCCAAGAAGGTATATGAAGCTCTCGAAGATCAAGATTGGCTTGAAGCCATGCATGATGAACTCAATAACTTCGAGCGCAACAAAGTGTGGAAATTAGTGCCAAGACCCAAGGATTGCAAAAATGTCATTGGCACCAAATGGGTGTTCAAGAACAAGCAAGACAAAGATGGCATTGTCATTCGCAACAAGGCAAGATTGGTGGCCCAAGGTTTTTCTCAAGTCGAAGGTATCGATTTCGGTGAAACTTTTGCCCCCGTAGCTCGCCTTGAATCCATTCGTATCTTACTTGCTTATGCATCTCATCATAACTTCAAGTTACAACAAATGGATGTCAAAAGTGCTTTCCTTAATGGTCCCATTAATGAGTTAGTATATGTCAAGCAACCTCCGGGTTTCGAGGATCCCAACCACCCCGATCATGTCTATAAACTTGATAAGGCGCTCTATGGACTTAAACAAGCTCCACGTGCGTGGTATGAGCACCTTAAAGAGTTTCTAGTAGATCGCGGGTTTAATGTTGGTTTAATCGATCCCACCCTCTTTACCAAGACGGTTGGAGGTGACTTGTTCATATGCCAACTCTATGTGGATGACATCATTTTTGGGTCTACTAACACCTTGTTCAATGAGGAGTTTTGCAAGCTTATGACCGATAGGTTTGAGATGTCTATGATGGGAGAGTTGGAGTTCTTTCTTGGCTTTGAGGTCAATCAATATTATGAAGGGACTTTTATCAAACAAGCCAAATACACTCAAGACATGCTCAAGAGGTTTAATATGAATGATGCCAAACCTATGAAGACTCCTATGTCCACAACCACCGACTTGAAACCCGACCCCAACGGTAAAGAGGTAGATCAAAAGGTATACCGCTCTATGATTGGCTCTTTGCTCTACCTTTGTGCATCTAGACCCGATATCATGTATAGCGTAGGTAAATGTGCAAGGTTTCAAGCCTCCCCAAGGCAAAGTCATTTGGAAGCTGTGAAACGAATCTTTCGATATCTAGTTCATACCCCAAACTTCGGTCTTTGGTACCCCAAGGGTTCAAGCTTTCAGCTCATTGGATACTCGGATGCGGATTATGCGGGAGAGAAGACGGATAGGAAGTCCACATCCGGGGGTTGTCAATTCCTTGGCCGCTCCTTGGTATGTTGGTCTTCTAAGAAGAAAAATTGCATTGCTCTCTCTACCACCGAGGCCGAGTATATCTCCGCGGCAAGTTGTTGTGCCCAATTGCTATGGATGAGGCAAACCTTGAAGGATTATGGTATTCATTTTGACAAGGTGCCTCTTCTTTGTGATAATGAGAGTTCTATCAAGATCGCCTACAACCCGGTTCTTCATTCCAAGACGAAGCACATTGAGATCCGTCATCATTTCATTCGGGATCATGTTGAGAAAGGTGATATTGATCTCTCATATGTCTCCACAACGGATCAACTTGCCGATATCTTCACGAAGGCCCTTGATGAACCAAGATTTCGAGCTTTGAGGAATGAACTAAATGTCATAGATTCCTCCAACTTCACTTGAAACCTTGCATATCTACCCTCATTATGCATGCTATTAGGCTTAGATGTAGGCATGGACATAGGGGGAGCACTACTCAACTCATGAATATGCACTCCTCCTATTATGCGAAAAATAAATCATCATTGCATATCTAGTCATTTGTGACTTATTGTGCTTAATTGTGAGTAGTAATTTTGGACCCAAGATATTTCTTCGCGGTGCCAAGTTACACACTCAAACATGGTGGCCTCGGCTACCGACCATTGTGTGTGCTTTGGATCTTTCACGCCTATCATATCTCCGTCTTGACAACTCGTGCGGGTCCGGTCTTCTATCTTTTTGTTGCTTCTTGCGGACCCCTTCGAGTAATGTCTCTCGTATATCAGTAACGTTTTTCCAACCCAAGCCCCACTTGCCCAAACCCTTGTTTCTATAGTATTGCTCGTGATTTTCCAATCTTGGCGTGCCAAAATTCCAGTTGGGCGGAACCTCCGGTGAAACCACCGGAGGCTCCGCTGGGCCTGTCCACCGGAACCCCACCGGAGGCTCCGCTGGGTCCCTGTGGCTCAGCGGGCCAAAACCTAATGTTTTGGGACAGGGAGCGGAGGCTCCGGTGGATCCACCGGAGGCTCCGCTGGCGGGAGTGGAGGCTCCGGTGAATCCACCGGAGGCTCCGCCGGCGGAAACTTTCTATGGATAAGTTGAGGGCGCACGGGGGTAAGTGAGATCCAATCTCATTTTCCCCCACCCGCCCTGTAGCATCCCCACTTTTAATAAAGATGGAATACCTGTGTTATTGTGCTAGTCCCTGGATCAATTGCTAGCACCACAGTACAAATTGAAATATCATGCAAATGCATCAAATTCTATTACATCGCATGATCCAGTCTTTACAAAATAGTATTACAACTTGCATAGTCTTAGAAGACTAGCAGAAAACAAAGTATTACAGCGAAAAACATAGAACAACATTGAGCCCATCTTCTTCATGTGCCACAGGCAAAACATGTTGGCGATAGTCTCGAGATCCTAAACGAAATCCTCACTCGTCTTCAGAAACATCTGCAATATGGAATATGCAGCCACAAGGGAGTCAATACAATTTAATGTATTGGCAAGTAACACCATGGTGGATATAAATGGCAAGACTAATACTACATGCTTATTTGGCTGAGTGGAGTTTTGGCTAAGTTTTGCATAAAGCCAGTTTTCTCCTATCACTTTTGTAAAACCAACTTTTCTTTTCAAAAGGGTGGCAACATTGGATTAAGATCCAAGCACCACAATACTGTTCACTTGGTCAAAATTTTACTTATTGAAATTGATGATGAGATTCTTCCGTCAATCCTTGTCCAGCTGCTCATAGTTGTCCATAACCGGGGACACGGCTAAGATCTTAGTTTCTAACTCTGCAGAGGTTGTGCACTTTCACCCTTTGTCTTCAATTATCCCAAACATCCTATACACCCGGAGTGCATCATGGAAAGGAGAGAATTGAGACGAGATCTTTCAGAAGAAGAATTCAAACCCACCGGCAAGACCCGTTCCACCTATAATTTTGCTACATCTGCTTGTCAAGCCTGGGCTGAACTCTCACAACTTAGTTGATCAAGACAGAGCCCATAATGTCAAAAGGCTGCACGGGAAGCTACTAAACTTAGAAGGACATAGTAATCTCTTTGTTCCTGGGTGGCCATCCGCAAGTGACAACCTCAAGTGGAATAACCCTTAGATAAGGGCCCTGAGGAAACACTCAACATAACCCAGTCTTGCCACTTCCACCCAGGTGGTTCATTCATTAGTTATACTTAGGATTTTTCCTCAACATCTAGTAAAACAATTTGTAACATTGCATAGCACCTAGTAAATTCTAAGGCTATCAAAATAACCAGGTAAAAGGGATGGCTACACACTACTAGGATAATAGCATAGCATAGTATAACTTAGTAAAATTTCCTATCATGCATACTACTAAAAATCAACTAATGCATATAGAAAATAATTGGTAGTTGATGGTGTGTTACTTGCCTTGATGAAGTTGGTGAAGATATCACACTCTCTTCACAAAAGATCGTTGCTCTCCGTATAATCTATTCATTTAAAACACAATAACAAAATAAACAAACATTCTACCAAACAACATACAAGTGTAGAAAACATACAGAGAAACTAACATATCAAAAAGGGGTTTAACCAAGTTGACTATGACAAGGTCAAGATTTGAGTTCATTACTTTTTAAGGAATTTCCAAGGGTTTACTTGGTATGGACTAGGTTGATTTTGATGTGATCTAACTTTATTGTAACCATACTTGTCGAGGAAGTTCCAAGAGTTCACTAAGAATAAACATATTACTTCTTCAACTAAAGTAATACATGCAAACACTTGGTCATATTCACCTTCAAAAATATTTGAGTGACTATGTTAGTATTTTCCATTGTGGCTAAGGTAGGTCTACTAACTTCATCATCGAAGGGAAAATATTACTAAGTCTTGGGTTTTCCATTTGGGTCAATGGTTGGACAAAAATAACTTGTTATTCTTCAACTTGTATGGATTGCTTCTAGGCCTCATGTGATTGCCTTCTTGAAGATCATCATCATGCCATCTAAGTTGTTTCCTTCCTTGGTGTGGTGCTTCTCTTGGTCTTGATAGTCTTCATGGTTTTCTCACTAGTTGTTTCCCAAGTGGTGTGGTCACAACTAAGTGTTTTATTTAACAAATGTGAAAATATCACTAAGTCAAAATAGAGGAGAAATGGGACAAGAGGATAGAATGGGAGAGGTGAGTCTTCTTCTTCATTTCTTCATATACTTGAACTTGATGTAGTATGCTTCAGATTGTTGTGGATCCTAAGTCATTTCTTCAATGATCTTCCTTGTTCCTCTTCATGTTGCCATCAAGTTGAAAGGAGAAGAACAGAAAAGGGAAGGAAAAAGACTTAGAGAGAAAGGGGGTTAGTCTTCTAAGTGCTTCCACTTCTTGGAGATGCTTCTGAAGTTTGTTTTATTTGCTAAGTCCTTCATTGGTCTTCTATATTCATGTTGAAAAAATCTTTAGATGGTTAAGTCCTCAATTGCACCTCATGGTTCTCACAAATCCCAACTTGGGGAAATCTTGAAGCAAGCATGGGGAGACAAAAAGTTGATGGAAACATTTGTACTAGTGTTTTTAGGTTCATTTGTTGGCTAAGTATAAGTTGAAACTTTACTAAGGACTTAGCCTTGGTTTCATATAGCCATACACACATAGAACCACTTAAGCAAAATATTTCCCTAAGTCATTTTTTTTATATGGGGTGAAACATGTGTGTGATAACTTGGCCTAAAATACATGGGTATGGCTCATATGTGTCCAAAATTTTATGGCACTGGTTTCTATGGATTAAGGTTGCCATATGGAGCAACATTGCTTAAGAAAACATATTAAAATTATTTATAGAATTTAAACTAAGTCAAATTTGCTCAAATGGCCATTTAATTCTAAAATCAATTTTAGTATGTTCAATTTTTATTTTGGAACAGAGGATATGAAAGTACACATCCTAAGGTTTCCAAATATATTTTATTTACAATTTTTTGATTTGTAGAATTTGAATTATGCCAAATTTCATCAAACAAGCATATTTAAATTTGAACAAATTTAAGTTTGTCAAATTTGAATTTGGCCCGTGCCAAAAGTTTCTAGATGTCAAGGGCTTTCTAAAAAGTCCAAGATTGCTAAATTTGGGCTTATAGATCAAAAGTTATGTTAGATCTAAGTTGTAGGGACTAATCTGTAAAACTGCCAAAAATTCTGCCGGGAGAATAATTTGAATTAAAGGCTGGGCCACGTGGGAGCTCCTGATTGGATGGTACTGCTGACTGGGTTGCTGACCGTGCAGGCTGACGTGGATAAGTGATTTGATCAGGGCCGTTGGATCCAGATCTGAGGGCGACGTACCCCTTCGTCTAGGATCTAATCCTAGGCGTTGATCCTAGATCTAACGGACAGAGGAGAGGGGAGGGGTTTACCGGAGTTGGCTCGCCGGAAAATGGCGACGGCGGCGGTGCTGTTCACGGGAGGTTGACAGCGGCGCGCTCCGGTGTGCCTCCGGGCTCGGGGAGTGCACGGGGAGCTTCAGCACGACTCAGTGAAGATGATGGGGGCCACGGGAGGGCTCCACGGATTCTACTACGGTGGCGGCGAGGAGGTCCCGAGGCGATGCACTCCGGCGATCGTCGAGAACGTGGTTCCGCTGCGGGAGAAAACAAATTAAAAAGATGAGGAGGTGCAGGGAGTTGAGGGGAGGAGGTGGAGCGTGAAAAGGGCGGCGGGGACCTGCTGCTGTGGCCGGAAGTGATGAAGGACGGCGGCGGCCAGTATGAACTCCGACGAGCAATTTTCTTGGCATACGGGCATGAAACGAAGGGGGAGGAGAGGGGGATTGGAGAGGGGGCCGTGGGCATCTTATAGGCACGCAGATGGAAAGAAATTATGGCCTTAATGGCCCTTAATCGAGGGGCGAAAATTCGGGATGAAACAGCCGTGGGTTTCCTTCTGAGGAAGAAGATGATGACGTCATGCGTGACGTCATCGATATTTTTCTTTTATTTCTGTTTATTCAATTAATTCATAACTTATGTTTAAATCATCCAAATGACATGGAATAAAATTCTAAATTCTTGAAATTTAAACTACTTTCCAACAGTACCATTTTTGAAAACATATCAACATATTTTATTTATGAAATTTTGGAAATTTAAATAATTCCTTAATAGTCACATAATGTGATTTTTAATTTAAAAATTTATGAAACATTGTTATTGGTCAATTTAAATTTTAGTGACATTATAAATGTTGAAAACATAATTTTGAAAGTTGTTTCATCTTGTTTTTAACAATTTTATATTTTGAAATATAATTAAAACACTAATAATACTTTAAGGCCATTTTAAAATTTAGAAAATAATAAATTGATGTTATTATATAAATAAATTTTCAAAGGCATTTTACATGTCATTTATTAATTTTGGAAAGCCATTTATAAACCATTTTCACATTTTATAAATTTAGGATATGAAGGATTTATTTATAGTAACTTAATGCTATTTTATTTTATATCAATTAATTATTATTGTTGATCAATAAAATTTAGAATAAAACCACAAGTCATAATATTGTTTTCAAAACCCTCTTTTATGTTATTTTCCAAACAATGCATTTTATTTTCACACCTTCATGTTTAAAACTTGGAATAACAACTAAAAGTTATTACTAATAATTTTATTCTCATCAAATACTTTTAAGGCCTAGAACTTTATTAAGGTTTACAAAACTTTGATTTTTGATGCCATAAAATATCTTCAGATTAATATTGTAGTTGTAAACATTTTAGGTAAAGGTTTGTTAATAAAAGATATCCCCTTTATATAAAGAAACTTATTTTTTTGAATAAGGTTTTAGGGTTTAAGGAACAAGGCCTAATTGGATTGGTAAACTCAATTTCATTGAAATATGTATTGTTTTATTTTGTTTCTTGCTTCTCATTTGGTTCTTGGTGACTTGCATAACATGAAAACAAAAAGTTTCAATTTTTTGTGATTTTTGCATTTTCCAAAAAATCAGGGATGTTACAGACTACCACCCTTAAAAGAAATCTCGTCCCGAGATTTGGGAAGGTTAGAAAGAAAGATTTGGGTAATTGGATTCCAAAACAACTGGGTGGGCTACCACCCTTAAAAGAAACTTTTGTGGGTAGTCTATTCTCATTAGATTGGAGTGTAGATTGATTCTAAATTAGCTTGAGTAGATCTTTCCTCTGTGGTAGAGGTGTAGACCAACATAGGTCTGTTGAACTACCTTTGACACTGAGGGGTCACTCTTTGGGTCAATCAAAAGATCAAGTTGAGAGGATTTCACAACATCATCTCATTATAATGGGAACACATTTCTCAGACATTCATTGTGGTTTATTACACTGGAAGAACTCCTAGGGAAAATAAATTTATTTTCAACATGAAACTTTGCCTAAGATTCCTTCTTTCAGAAAGTCATGTTTCCTTCCTTCTCCCTTTGAGGGCATCCATTTGCATAGTGTCCTTTATCTCTGCATTTGAAGCAAGTCACTTGGCTGATGTCTCTATAGACAGGATTGGGGTTCTTCTGAAGTTTCTTCTTCTTCCTTGGTGGAGTTAAATTGGCCATCATATCTTCATACTGCTGCCCAGTATACTCAACTATGTTGGTTGAAGGTCTGGGTTTCTTGTTGGGACAATTTCTAGACAAATGTCCATCTTCTTCACAAGAATAGCAATTCTTGGTGGAGTGTCTGGATGAATATGGATGTGGTGTAGCCTTGGCTCCGGTATCTATCTTGACATGGTCCATCTGAAAAGTATCCAGCTTGTGTTTTCCCTTCACATCTGGTTTTCCTAAGTTCTCTTGGATTTCACTAAGCATTTCCATTTTGGCTTGTTGTCCAACTTGTTGTACCATGGGGTAAAGTGGACATTGTGTTGGAACATGTGTTGTCCCTTCACACAGAAAGCAAGTAACTTGAGTGAAGTATCCTTCAGTTGAGTTGTTTGCATCACCATGGGACCACTCATCAGGACAATGTTTGGAATAGTGTCCTATCTCTCCACAAGATTTGCAGGCTTTGGGTGTTGAAAACATTTCTTCTTCTATCTCCTGGTTATCTCTAGTTATCAAGGGCTGATTGTCTTTACTATTGGCCAAGTTTTGGGACATCATCTTCACTATCTGTGATTGAGTATCCAACACTTGTTGCATTCCTGGGGTTAACTCCATATTGGGGTGGTTTGCTTGGTTCTGGGTCATCAGTTGTATCAGCTGAGTTTGAGCTTCTAGTAGCATCTGCATTGCTATTGAGTTCTCCGGGTTGTTGGAATTCTGGCTAGACGTCTGTTTTGAGGTTTTAGGGAAGATGAGTAGAGGTTAGAAAGGATCTAAGAAGGTTCCTATCCAAACACATCAGATCAAGGAAACTCATCTTACAAACAACACATAACAAACATATAGCAACACATTCATCACACCAAACAACATAGTTTTAGGAAAACATCTAGTATTGTCATACCACACTCATTAGTATGATCAATACTCTAATCGTGTTTTGTGTCTCACAACTTTGTTATATCTCATGGTGGTCTACTATTCAAGGCATGGTAACAACTTTCTTGATTTATTCCTCATGATAGGTCTTCAATACTCAGTCTTCACAATGATCTCCGCGTTCTTGTACATTGAAATCTCTTCTTCAAGAGTGTTGATCTCTTCTTCGGCTTCCTTGAGAATCTTCTTAGTGTTGTGAAGTCTCCACTTGAGTCTCTCAGTAAGTTCTTCAATAGCCCTCCATGCAGCACTTCTTGCTGAATCAAAGAATGTCAAATGCACCTCCTTGTTGGTAAGCATGCAATCTCCTCCCTTCTTGTGGTCGTACTCCTTGTTCATGTACAGATGAATCTGCACCCACCAATATTCAAGATCATCTTCCTCATCAATGTAGGGAAAGCCCCAGTAGACTGCTGGTCCTTCAAATCCCATGATTGACATGAGATCCTTCAATGCTCTTGGAAAATCTGTGTCACACTCCAGGGTCATGGTCATCATTGGTCCTTTCTTGAGTGATTCAATGATGTTGGTCATCTATAGATAGGAGTACACATTAGAAATGTATCATGGAAAGGAGTACGAGGAGAAATAAAGATATAAAAGATTCCTTTGTGGAGTAGTTAATAGATAGTATATTTTTATTCCTATGGCTTTTCCTATTCTAATCCAAACTTAGGGTCTCGAATCCTACAGGCAACACAATGCTCTGATACCATTTTGTAGCATCCCAACTTTAATAAAGATGGAATACCTGTGTTATTGTGCTAGTCCCTGGATCAATTGCTAGCACCACAGTACAAATTGAAATATCATGCAAATGCATCAAATTCTATTACATCGCATGATCCAGTCTTTACAAAATAGTATTACAACTTGCATAGTCTTAGAAGACTAGCAGAAAACAAAGTATTACAGCGGAAAACATAGAACAACATTGAGCCCATCTTCTTCATGTGCCACAGGCAAAACATGTTGGCGATAGTCTCGAGATCCTAAACGAAATCCTCACTCGTCTTCAGAAACATCTGCAATATGGAATATGCAGCCACAAGGGAGTCGATACAATTTAATGTATTGGCAAGTAACACCATGGTGGATATAAATGGCAAGACTAATACTACATGCTTATTTGGCTGAGTGGAGTTTTGGCTAAGTTTTGCACAAAGCCAGTTTTCTCCTATCACTTTTGTAAAACCAACTTTTCTTTTCAAAAGGGTGGCAACATTGGATTAAGATCCAAGCACCACAATACTGTTCACTTGGTCAAAATTTTACTTATTGAAATTGATGATGAGATTCTTCCGTCAATCCTTGTCCAGCTGCTCATAGTTGTCCATAACCGGGGACACGGCTAAGATCTTAGTTTCTAACTCTGCAGAGGTTGTGCACTTTCACCCTTTGTCTTCAATTAGCCCAAACATCCTATACACCCGGAGTGCATCATGGAAAGGAGAGAATTGAGACGAGATCTTTCAGAAGAAGAATTCAAACCCACCGGCAAGACCCGTTCCACCTATAATTTTGCTACATCTGCTTGTCAAGCCTGGGCTGAACTCTCACAACTTAGTTGATCAAGACAGAGCCCATAATGTCAAAAGGCTGCACGGGAAGCTACTAAACTTAGAAGGACATAGTAATCTCTTTGTTCCTGGGTGGCCATCCGCAAGTGACAACCTCAAGTGGAATAACCCTTAGATAAGGGCCCTGAGGAAACACTCAACATAACCCAGTCTTGCCACTTCCACCCAGGTGGTTCATTCATTAGTTATACTTAGGATTTTTCCTCAACATCTAGTAAAACAATTTGTAACATTGCATAGCACCTAGTAAATTCTAAGGCTATCAAAATAACCAGGTAAAAGGGATGGCTACACACTACTAGGATAATAGCATAGCATAGTATAACTTAGTAAAATTTCCTATCATGCATACTACTAAAAATCAACTAATGCATATAGAAAATAATGGGTAGTTGATGGTGTGTTACTTGCCTTGATGAAGTTGGTGAAGATATCACACTCTCTTCACAAAAGATCGTTGCTCTCCGTATAATCTATTCATTGAAAACACAATAACAAAATAAACAAACATTCTACCAAACAACATACAAGTGTAGAAAACATACAGAGAAACTAACATATCAAAAAGGGGTTTAACCAAGTTGACTATGACAAGGTCAAGATTTGAGTTCATTACTTTTTAAGGAATTTCCAAGGGTTTACTTGGTATGGACTAGGTTGATTTTGATGTGATCTAACTTTATTGTAACCATACTTGTCGAGGAAGTTCCAAGAGTTCACTAAGAATAAACATATTACTTCTTCAACTAAAGTAATACATGCAAACACTTGGTCATATTCACCTTCAAAAATATTTGAGTGACTATGTTAGTATTTTCCATTGTGGCTAAGGTAGGTCTACTAACTTCATCATCGAAGGGAAAATATTACTAAGTCTTGGGTTTTCCATTTGGGTCAATGGTTGGACAAAAATAACTTGTTATTCTTCAACTTGTATGGATTGCTTCTAGGCCTCATGTGATTGCCTTCTTGAAGATCATCATCATGCCATCTAAGTTGTTTCCTTCCTTGGTGTGGTGCTTCTCTTGGTCTTGATAGTCTTCATGGTTTTCTCACTAGTTGTTTCCCAAGTGGTGTGGTCACAACTAAGTGTTTTATTTAACAAATGTGAAAATATCACTAAGTCAAAATAGAGGAGAAATGGGACAAGAGGATAGAATGGGAGAGGTGAGTCTTCTTCTTCATTTCTTCATATACTTGAACTTGATGTAGTATGCTTCAGATTGTTGTGGATCCTAAGTCATTTCTTCAATGATCTTCCTTGTTCCTCTTCATGTTGCCATCAAGTTGAAAGGAGAAGAACAGAAAAGGGAAGGAAAAAGACTTAGAGAGAAAGGGGGTTAGTCTTCTAAGTGCTTCCACTTCTTGGAGATGCTTCTGAAGTTTGTTTTATTTGCTAAGTCCTTCATTGGTCTTCTATATTCATGTTGAAAAAATCTTTAGATGGTTAAGTCCTCAATTGCACCTCATGGTTCTCACAAATCCCAACTTGGGGAAATCTTGAAGCAAGCATGGGGAGACAAAAAGTTGATGGAAACATTTGTACTAGTGTTTTTAGGTTCATTTGTTGGCTAAGTATAAGTTGAAACTTTACTAAGGACTTAGCCTTGGTTTCATATAGCCATACACACATAGAACCACTTAAGCAAAATATTTCCCTAAGTCATTTTTTTTATATGGGGTGAAACATGTGTGTGATAACTTGGCCTAAAATACATGGGTATGGCTCATATGTGTCCAAAATTTTATGGCACTGGTTTCTATGGATTAAGGTTGCCATATGGAGCAACATTGCTTAAGAAAACATATTAAAATTATTTATAGAATTTAAACTAAGTCAAATTTGCTCAAATGGCCATTTAATTCTAAAATCAATTTTAGTATGTTCAATTTTTATTTTGGAACAGAGGATATGAAAGTACACATCCTAAGGTTTCCAAATATATTTTATTTACAATTTTTTGATTTGTAGAATTTGAATTATGCCAAATTTCATCAAACAAGCATATTTAAATTTGAACAAATTTAAGTTTGTCAAATTTGAATTTGGCCCGTGCCAAAAGTTTCTAGATGTCAAGGGCTTTCTAAAAAGTCCAAGATTGCTAAATTTGGGCTTATAGATCAAAAGTTATGTTAGATCTAAGTTGTAGGGACTAATCTGTAAAACTGCCAAAAATTCTGCCGGGAGAATAATTTGAATTAAAGGCTGGGCCACGTGGGAGCTCCTGATTGGATGGTACTGCTGACTGGGTTGCTGACCGTGCAGGCTGACGTGGATAAGTGATTTGATCAGGGCCGTTGGATCCAGATCTGAGGGCGACGTACCCCTTCGTCTAGGATCTAATCCTAGGCGTTGATCCTAGATCTAACGGACAGAGGAGAGGGGAGGGGTTTACCGGAGTTGGCTCGCCGGAAAATGGCGACGGCGGCGGTGCTGTTCACGGGAGGTTGACAGCGGCGCGCTCCGGTGTGCCTCCGGGCTCGGGGAGTGCACGGGGAGCTTCAGCACGACTCAGTGAAGATGATGGGGGCCACGGGAGGGCTCCACGGATTCTACTACGGTGGCGGCGAGGAGGTCCCGAGGCGATGCACTCCGGCGATCGTCGAGAACGTGGTTCCGCTGCGGGAGAAAACAAATTAAAAAGATGAGGAGGTGCAGGGAGTTGAGGGGAGGAGGTGGAGCGTGAAAAGGGCGGCGGGGACCTGCTGCTGTGGCCGGAAGTGATGAAGGACGGCGGCGGCCAGTATGAACTCCGACGAGCAATTTTCTTGGCATACGGGCATGAAACGAAGGGGGAGGAGAGGGGGATTGGAGAGGGGGCCGTGGGCATCTTATAGGCACGCAGATGGAAAGAAATTATGGCCTTAATGGCCCTTAATCGAGGGGCGAAAATTCGGGATGAAACAGCCGTGGGTTTCCTTCTGAGGAAGAAGATGATGACGTCATGCGTGACGTCATCGATATTTTTCTTTTATTTCTGTTTATTCAATTAATTCATAACTTATGTTTAAATCATCCAAATGACATGGAATAAAATTCTAAATTCTTGAAATTTAAACTACTTTCCAACAGTACCATTTTTGAAAACATATCAACATATTTTATTTATGAAATTTTGGAAATTTAAATAATTCCTTAATAGTCACATAATGTGATTTTTAATTTAAAAATTTATGAAACATTGTTATTGGTCAATTTAAATTTTAGTGACATTATAAATGTTGAAAACATAATTTTGAAAGTTGTTTCATCTTGTTTTTAACAATTTTATATTTTGAAATATAATTAAAACATTAATAATACTTTAAGGCCATTTTAAAATTTAGAAAATAATAAATTGATGTTATTATATAAATAAATTTTCAAAGGCATTTTACATGTCATTTATTAATTTTGGAAAGCCATTTATAAACCATTTTCACATTTTATAAATTTAGGATATGAAGGATTTATTTATAGTAACTTAATGCTATTTTATTTTATATCAATTAATTATTATTGTTGATCAATAAAATTTAGAATAAAACCACAAGTCATAATATTGTTTTCAAAACCCTCTTTTATGTTATTTTCCAAACAATGCATTTTATTTTCACACCTTCATGTTTAAAACTTGGAATAACAACTAAAAGTTATTACTAATAATTTTATTCTCATCAAATACTTTTAAGGCCTAGAACTTTATTAAGGTTTACAAAACTTTGATTTTTGATGCCATAAAATATCTTCAGATTAATATTGTAGTTGTAAACATTTTAGGTAAAGGTTTGTTAATAAAAGATATCCCCTTTATATAAAGAAACTTATTTTTTTGAATAAGGTTTTAGGGTTTAAGGAACAAGGCCTAATTGGATTGGTAAACTCAATTTCATTGAAATATGTATTGTTTTATTTTGTTTCTTGCTTCTCATTTGGTTCTTGGTGACTTGCATAACATGAAAACAAAAAGTTTCAATTTTTTGTGATTTTTGCATTTTCCAAAAAATCAGGGATGTTACAGACTACCACCCTTAAAAGAAATCTCGTCCCGAGATTTGGGAAGGTTAGAAAGAAAGATTTGGGTAATTGGATTCCAAAACAACTGGGTGGGCTACCACCCTTAAAAGAAACTTTTGTGGGTAGTCTATTCTCATTAGATTGGAGTGTAGATTGATTCTAAATTAGCTTGAGTAGATCTTTCCTCTGTGGTAGAGGTGTAGACCAACATAGGTCTGTTGAACTACCTTTGACACTGAGGGGTCACTCTTTGGGTCAATCAAAAGATCAAGTTGAGAGGATTTCACAACATCATCTCATTATAATGGGAACACATTTCTCAGACATTCATTGTGGTTTATTACACTGGAAGAACTCCTAGGGAAAATAAATTTATTTTCAACATGAAACTTTGCCTAAGATTCCTTCTTTCAGAAAGTCATGTTTCCTTCCTTCTCCCTTTGAGGGCATCCATTTGCATAGTGTCCTTTATCTCTGCATTTGAAGCAAGTCACTTGGCTGATGTCTCTATAGACAGGATTGGGGTTCTTCTGAAGTTTCTTCTTCTTCCTTGGTGGAGTTAAATTGGCCATCATATCTTCATACTGCTGCCCAGTATACTCAACTATGTTGGTTGAAGGTCTGGGTTTCTTGTTGGGACAATTTCTAGACAAATGTCCATCTTCTTCACAAGAATAGCAATTCTTGGTGGAGTGTCTGGATGAATATGGATGTGGTGTAGCCTTGGCTCCGGTATCTATCTTGACATGGTCCATCTGAAAAGTATCCAGCTTGTGTTTTCCCTTCACATCTGGTTTTCCTAAGTTCTCTTGGATTTCACTAAGCATTTCCATTTTGGCTTGTTGTCCAACTTGTTGTACCATGGGGTAAAGTGGACATTGTGTTGGAACATGTGTTGTCCCTTCACACAGAAAGCAAGTAACTTGAGTGAAGTATCCTTCAATTGAGTTGTTTGCATCACCATGGGACCACTCATCAGGACAATGTTTGGAATAGTGTCCTATCTCTCCACAAGATTTGCAGGCTTTGGGTGTTGAAAACATTTCTTCTTCTATCTCCTGGTTATCTCTAGTTATCAAGGGCTGATTGTCTTTACTATTGGCCAAGTTTTGGGACATCATCTTCACTATCTGTGATTGAGTATCCAACACTTGTTGCATTCCTGGGGTTAACTCCATATTGGGGTGGTTTGCTTGGTTCTGGGTCATCAGTTGTATCAGCTGAGTTTGAGCTTCTAGTAGCATCTGCATTGCTATTGAGTTCTCCGGGTTGTTGGAATTCTGGCTAGACGTCTGTTTTGAGGTTTTAGGGAAGATGAGTAGAGGTTAGAAAGGATCTAAGAAGGTTCCTATCCAAACACATCAGATCAAGGAAACTCATCTTACAAACAACACATAACAAACATATAGCAACACATTCATCACACCAAACAACATAGTTTTAGGAAAACATCTAGTATTGTCATACCACACTCATTAGTATGATCAATACTCTAATCGTGTTTTGTGTCTCACAACTTTGTTATATCTCATGGTGGTCTACTATTCAAGGCATGGTAACAACTTTCTTGATTTATTCCTCATGATAGGTCTTCAATACTCAGTCTTCACAATGATCTCCGCGTTCTTGTACATTGAAATCTCTTCTTCAAGAGTGTTGATCTCTTCTTCGGCTTCCTTGAGAATCTTCTTAGTGTTGTGAAGTCTCCACTTGAGTCTCTCAGTAAGTTCTTCAATAGCCCTCCATGCAGCACTTCTTGCTGAATCAAAGAATGTCAAATGCACCTCCTTGTTGGTAAGCATGCAATCTCCTCCCTTCTTGTGGTCGTACTCCTTGTTCATGTACAGATGAATCTGCACCCACCAATATTCAAGATCATCTTCCTCATCAATGTAGGGAAAGCCCCAGTAGACTGCTGGTCCTTCAAATCCCATGATTGACATGAGATCCTTCAATGCTCTTGGAAAATCTGTGTCACACTCCAGGGTCATGGTCATCATTGGTCCTTTCTTGAGTGATTCAATGATGTTGGTCATCTATAGATAGGAGTACACATTAGAAATGTATCATGGAAAGGAGTACGAGGAGAAATAAAGATATAAAAGATTCCTTTGTGGAGTAGTTAATAGATAGTATATTTTTATTCCTATGGCTTTTCCTATTCTAATCCAAACTTAGGGTCTCGAATCCTACAGGCAACACAATGCTCTGATACCATTTTGTAGCATCCCAACTTTAATAAAGATGGAATACCTGTGTTATTGTGCTAGTCCCTGGATCAATTGCTAGCACCACAATACAAATTGAAATATCATGCAAATGCATCAAATTCTATTACATCGCATGATCCAGTCTTTACAAAATAGTATTACAACTTGCATAGTCTTAGAAGACTAGCAGAAAACAAAGTATTACAGCGGAAAACATAGAACAACATTGAGCCCATCTTCTTCATGTGCCACAGGCAAAACATGTTGGCGATAGTCTCGAGATCCTAAACGAAATCCTCACTCGTCTTCAGAAACATCTGCAATATGGAATATGCAGCCACAAGGGAGTCGATACAATTTAATGTATTGGCAAGTAACACCATGGTGGATATAAATGGCAAGACTAATACTACATGCTTATTTGGCTGAGTGGAGTTTTGGCTAAGTTTTGCATAAAGCCAGTTTTCTCCTATCACTTTTGTAAAACCAACTTTTCTTTTCAAAAGGGTGGCAACATTGGATTAAGATCCAAGCACCACAATACTGTTCACTTGGTCAAAATTTTACTTATTGAAATTGATGATGAGATTCTTCCGTCAATCCTTGTCCAGCTGCTCATAGTTGTCCATAACCGGGGACACGGCTAAGATCTTAGTTTCTAACTCTGCAGAGGTTGTGCACTTTCACCCTTTGTCTTCAATTAGCCCAAACATCCTATACACCCGGAGTGCATCATGGAAAGGAGAGAATTGAGACGAGATCTTTCAGAAGAAGAATTCAAACCCACCGGCAAGACCCGTTCCACCTATAATTTTGCTACATCTGCTTGTCAAGCCTGGGCTGAACTCTCACAACTTAGTTGATCAAGACAGAGCCCATAATGTCAAAAGGCTGCACGGGAAGCTACTAAACTTAGAAGGACATAGTAATCTCTTTGTTCCTGGGTGGCCATCCGCAAGTGACAACCTCAAGTGGAATAACCCTTAGATAAGGGCCCTGAGGAAACACTCAACATAACCCAGTCTTGCCACTTCCACCCAGGTGGTTCATTCATTAGTTATACTTAGGATTTTTCCTCAACATCTAGTAAAACAATTTGTAACATTGCATAGCACCTAGTAAATTCTAAGGCTATCAAAATAACCAGGTAAAAGGGATGGCTACACACTACTAGGATAATAGCATAGCATAGTATAACTTAGTAAAATTTCCTATCATGCATACTACTAAAAATCAACTAATGCATATAGAAAATAATGGGTAGTTGATGGTGTGTTACTTGCCTTGATGAAGTTGGTGAAGATATCACACTCTCTTCACAAAAGATCGTTGCTCTCCGTATAATCTATTCATTGAAAACACAATAACAAAATAAACAAACATTCTACCAAACAACATACAAGTGTAGAAAACATACAGAGAAACTAACATATCAAAAAGGGGTTTAACCAAGTTGACTATGACAAGGTCAAGATTTGAGTTCATTACTTTTTAAGGAATTTCCAAGGGTTTACTTGGTATGGACTAGGTTGATTTTGATGTGATCTAACTTTATTGTAACCATACTTGTCGAGGAAGTTCCAAGAGTTCACTAAGAATAAACATATTACTTCTTCAACTAAAGTAATACATGCAAACACTTGGTCATATTCACCTTCAAAAATATTTGAGTGACTATGTTAGTATTTTCCATTGTGGCTAAGGTAGGTCTACTAACTTCATCATCGAAGGGAAAATATTACTAAGTCTTGGGTTTTCCATTTGGGTCAATGGTTGGACAAAAATAACTTGTTATTCTTCAACTTGTATGGATTGCTTCTAGGCCTCATGTGATTGCCTTCTTGAAGATCATCATCATGCCATCTAAGTTGTTTCCTTCCTTGGTGTGGTGCTTCTCTTGGTCTTGATAGTCTTCATGGTTTTCTCACTAGTTGTTTCCCAAGTGGTGTGGTCACAACTAAGTGTTTTATTTAACAAATGTGAAAATATCACTAAGTCAAAATAGAGGAGAAATGGGACAAGAGGATAGAATGGGAGAGGTGAGTCTTCTTCTTCATTTCTTCATATACTTGAACTTGATGTAGTATGCTTCATATTGTTGTAGAGCCTAAGTCATTTCTTCAATGATCTTCCTTGTTCCTCTTCATGTTGTCATCAAGTTGAAAGGAGAAGAACAGAAAAGGGAAGGAAAAAGACTTAGAGAGAAAGGGGGTTAGTCTTCTAAGTGCTTCCACTTCTTGGAGATGCTTCTGAAGTTTGTTTTATTTGCTAAGTCCTTCATTGGTCTTCTATATTCATGTTGAAAAAATCTTTAGATGGTTAAGTCCTCCATTGCACCTCATGGTTCTCACAAATCCCAACTTGGGGAAATCTTGAAGCAAGCATGGGGAGACAAAAAGTTGATGGAAACATTTGTACTAGTGTTTTTAGGTTCATTTGTTGGCTAAGTATAAGTTTAAACTTTACTAAGGACTTAGCCTTGGTTTCATATAGCCATACACACATAGAACCACTTAAGCAAAATATTTCCCTAAGTCATTTTTTTTATATGGGGTGAAACATGTGTGTGATAACTTGGCCTAAAATACATGGGTATGGCTCATATGTGTCCAAAAGTTTATGGCACTGGTTTCTATGGATTAAGGTTGCCATATGGAGCAACATTGCTTAAGAAAACATATTAAAATTATTTATAGAATTTAAACTAAGTCAAATTTGCTCAAATGGCCATTTAATTCTAAAATCAATTTTAGTATATTCAATTTTTATTTTGGAACAGAGTATATGAAAGTACACATCCTAAGGTTTCCAAATATATTTTATTTACAATTTTTGGATTTGTAGAATTTGAATTATGCCAAATTTCATCAAACAAGCATATTTAAATTTGAACAAATTTAAGTTTGTCAAATTTGAATTTGGCCAGTGCCAAAAGTTTCTAGATGTCAAGGGCTTTCTAAAAAGTCCAAGATTGCTAAATTTGGGCTTATAGATCAAAAGTTATGTTAGATCTAAGTTGTAGGGACTAATCTGTAAAACTGCCAAAAATTCTGCCGGGAGAATAATTTGAATTAAAGGCTGGGCCACGTGGGAGCTCCTGATTGGATGGTACTGCTGACTGGGTTGCTGACCGTGCAGGCTGACGTGGATAAGTGATTTGATCAGGGCCGTTGGATCCAGATCTGAGGGCGACGTACCCCTTCGTCTAGGATCTAATCCTAGGCGTTGATCCTAGATCTAACGGACAGAGGAGAGGGGAGGGGTTTACCGGAGTTGGCTCGCCGGAAAATGGCGACGGCGGCGGTGCTGTTCACGGGAGGTTGACGGCGGCGCGCTCCGGTGTGCCTCCGGGCTCGGGGAGTGCACGGGGAGCTTCAGCACGACTCGGTGAAGATGATGGGGGCCACGGGAGGGCTCCACGGATTCTACTACGGTGGCGGCGAGGAGGTCCCGAGGCGATGCACTCCGGCGATCGTCGAGAACGTGGTTCCGCTGCGGGAGAAAACAAATTAAAAAGATGAGGAGGTGCAGGGAGTTGAGGGGAGGAGGTGGAGCGTGAAAAGGGCGGCGGGGACCTGCTGCTGTGGCCGGAAGTGATGAAGGACGGCGGCGGCCAGTATGAACTCCGACGAGCAATTTTCTTGGCATACGGGCATGAAACGAAGGGGGAGGAGAGGGGAATTGGAGAGGGGGCCGTGGGCATCTTATAGGCACGCAGATGGAAAGAAATTATGGCCTTAATAGCCCTTAATCGAGGGGCGAAAATTCGGGATGAAACAGCCGTGGGTTTCCTTCTGAGGAAGAAGATGATGACGTCATGCGTGACGTCATCGATATTTTTCTTTTATTTCTGTTTATTCAATTAATTCATAACTTATGTTTAAATCATCCAAATGACATGGAATAAAATTCTAAATTCTTGAAATTTAAACTACTTTCCAACAGTACCATTTTTGAAAACATATCGACATATTTTATTTATGAAATTTTGGAAATTTAAATAATTCCTTAATAGTCACATAATGTGATTTTTAATTTAAAAATTTATGAAACATTGTTATTGGTCAATTTAAATTTTAGTGACATTATAAATGTTGAAAACATAATTTTGAAAGTTGTTTCATCTTGTTTTTCACAATTTTATATTTTGAAATATAATTAAAACACTAATAATACTTTAAGGCCATTTTAAAATTTAGAAAATAATAAATTGATGTTATTATATAAATAAATTTTCAAAGGCATTTTACATGTCATTTATTGATTTTGGAAAGCCATTTATAAACCATTTTCACATTTTATAAATTTAGGATATGAAGGATTTATTTATAGTAACTTAATGCTATTTTATTTTATATCAATTAATTATTATTGTTGATCAATAAAATTTAGAATAAAACCACAAGTCATAATATTGTTTTCAAAACCCTCTTTTATGTTATTTTCCAAACAATGCATTTTATTTTCACACCTTCATGTTTAAAACTTGGAATAACAACTAAAAGTTATTACTAATAATTTTATTCTCATCAAATACTTTTAAGGCCTAGAACTTTATTAAGGTTTACAAAACTTTGATTTTTGATGCCATAAAATATCTTCAGATTAATATTGTAGTTGTAAACATTTTAGGTAAAGGTTTGTTAATAAAAGATATCCCCTTTATATAAAGAAACTTATTTTTTTGAATAAGGTTTTAGGGTTTAAGGAACAAGGCCTAATTGGATTGGTAAACTCAATTTCATTGAAATATGTATTGTTTTCTTTTGTTTCTTGCTTCTCATTTGGTTCTTGGTGACTTGCATAACATGAAAACAAAAAGTTTCAATTTTTTGTGATTTTTGCATTTTCCAAAAAATTAGGGATGTTACACGCCCCCATCTTCTTCCTCACGAACCGCCGCCGCCCCCAAGCTCTCCGCCGCCGGATTCGGGTGCTCCACCGCGGGGAGGCCTTCTCCTTGCCTCGGGACGCCCCGGGATCCTTCCCTCCTACCTTTTTCACCATGGATGCAGCCGGCACGTGCTCTCTCTCTCTCTCATCTAGTTGATGGATGAGATGCATAGGAGTTCATGTTCTAGCCTTCTAGATTTGTGGATTTGGAGTTTTAGGAGTGGAATTTCCCGAGTACAAACCCTAGCAACCTAGATGATGCATGTTAGGCTTGAATCGTTGTGGTTGTAGGGGAGATTCGTTTGCCCTAACCCTAGATTATTCAACCCTAACACCATGAGTATCTTGGTTTCTTGGTTTTGTGTGTGCTTTATCGTCTCGAGCTTTACTCGTTCTTCATGTTCTTATTGCTCTCTCTCTTAGATGCTTCCGGTTCCAAGGGAAAAGGGCAACGGTACAAGACCACCGGCCGCCGCAAGCCTCAACCCGTGGATGAGATTCAAGCCGAACTTGACAGCTCTCAAGGCAAGCGCAAGCGCTTCCTGGCTCCCGAGAAGACTTTGACAAGGAGGAACACCACACCAACCGCCTCCAAGATGTCCGAGGCTATGTTCTTGAAGGAAAGGCATGCGAATCCATATGTGGTTGCCCGTGATCGTTTGATGCCCCAATTCCGGGGTAAGGATCCACGCTTTCACACCGTCTTCCAAGGGCAGATTTATAGTGAGATTTTGATGAGGAAGCCAAAGGAAAATGTCGTCCCTCAACACGCCATTAGTATTAGGCACATGGAAAGGAATCACAAGTACTTTGGAGAGGCTCTTGAGCTCATTCACAAGTTTGGTCTTGGTCCCATTATTACTCTTCAACAAGATTTCGACGAAGAGCTTGTTTGTCAGTTTCTTGCCACGGTTCATCTCTCCAATGAGACCGAGCGTAATATGATTTGGATGACTAAGGATAGACAGCTTGATATCACATGGAAAGATGTTGGCATCATTCTTGGTGGCTACCCAGATTTTGGTCCATTTGCTGAGGGAGAAGAGTTTGCCAACGGATGGTTCCGAGTTCATATCATTAACACCTCCTCACTTCCCAAGGATGGACTTACTCCTCTCTATCATTGGAAGAAATATGTCGTTGGGTTTGTGAAGGGCCTCTATCCCACATATGACATCATGTTGCGCATCTATCGCGAGACCATCAACCCAAAGGCGGGCAATGTGGATGAGATTCAAGGATTCTTGAAGAACCTTATGCTCCTTACTCACCAACACCGGATGGATGACACTCCACGCAAGCTTGATGTGTTGGATTATATTTGGAATGAGTTGTGGTATGCCATTGTCAACCGGAAGAATGCTTGTTTTGGGCCATTCATCATGAAGATCATCCTTGACGTATGGAACAAGAAGTTTCCTAATGAACCTCTTAATGATGCACATTGGATCTCTCACACGGAAAAGAGGCTTCTCATGAAAGATCACACCGAACCCGTTGTGTATCCCACTCCCGCCATCCGCAAGCACAAGGCTAGGCCTCGCATCATTGTTGATGAGGAAGAAGACGAGGGTCCATCTCAACCTCCTCCCTCTAGCAATGCCTTCAAATGGATGGCAAGAGCTCTCAAGAAAGTGTTTCGGTTGAACAAGAAAATAGAGCAACATCAATGGGAAGAACACTATGATAAGGAACTCAAGAACCGCCACAAAGCTCAAGCTTCTCGTCAACGTCTCCGTGAGGAAGGCCTCTCCATTGAATCCCCGGTTCTTGATAGTATCACCAATTGGGATGATTGGCAAGCAAAGGACTCCAAGGGCAAGCTTATTGAGTGGTCCGAGGAAGAAGGAGATGAAGCCACTAGCTCTCACCGCCGTGATCCCTCCCCGGCTCCAGAAGCCTCTTCCTCCTCCTCCGAGTGATTTGGGACGTTTGCATCTTGGTCTCTCTCTTTTTGGTATCTTGATGCCAAAGGGGGAGAGATTTATATTAGGAACGGGCATTTGAATGGGTCTCCCTCAAGCTTCTTCATTTTGCATCTTTCATTTGGCTTGAGGGAGTTTGGTTTCTTATCGGATCATTTGGAACTTCGGCTTATCTATCGTGAACTTCGTCATATTATGTTATGTGAACCTCGTATGTCATATTATGTTCGTGTGAACCTCGTTTGATGTTATTTATGTGTTATATGTGTGTACTGTGATATTGTTGTCATGTCATTCTTATATATCATGCCTAAATGCTCTCAATATGAAAGGAGCATACCTTTAGGGGGAGCTCCGTTCCTATTGTGTTATAATCATACAAATAGTTATGTTGTCATCAATTACCAAAAAGGGGGAGAATGAAAGATCATCGTCCGTTTTGGTAATTATACGATAACACAACTATTTGATCTAATGTTTGTTCAATAGATGGAAATGCACAGGTTTAAACAGGTTCACTTATTCTATGGGGCAAATGATCAGTTTATATGAAAAGTGCAAGGAGAAACGAATCCAGGAAAGTGAAATGTGCAGGAGCGGAGGCTCCGGTGTTTCCACCGGAGGCTCCGCCCAGGATCCGGTGGGGGTCCGGTGGGAGCTCCGCCAAAACCCCGCTCTGGAGCAAATGAGCGGAACCAGGAGCGGAAGCTCCGGTGGAGTTCCGGTGGGCGGAACCTCCGCCATTTCCACCGGAGGCTCCGCCAGCCTCCAACACACGAGCTGCACGCAAAAAGGGATCCGGTGGGGTTCCGGTGGAAGCTCCGTGCAAATGCCCTTCTGTTTGAGCAGAGCGGATGTTCCACCGGAACCTCCGGTGCCTTCCCTTTCCTAGGGTAACTGGGCTCTGGTGGGGGGTCCGGTGGATTCTCCGCTTAATTGCCTTTCTGTTTGGGCAGAGCGGATGTTCCACCGGAGCCTCCGGTGAGCTTCCGGTGGGCAGAACCTCCGCAGGTCCCACCGGAGTCTCCGCTCAGTATTCCAGCGCAAACTAGTTGTTGCGCTGCGCAACTGTGGAGCAGGCTGAAGACCACCGGAGCCTCCGGTGCCCTGGACTGCAAACGGTCACTTAAATGCAAGGGGTATAAATACCCCTTCCCCTACCTCTTAAATGCTAAGCTTTTCCCATTCTCTCTCCTAGCCATTAATGAAAGCTTCAACCACCTAGATCTCCCACTCCGTCCACCAAAACACTCCCAAACTTGGTGGAGAGCTAGAGGAGACCTAGATCCACACTTCCACCAAAGGAATCTCAAATCCATCCACCACAACCTAGTAGATCTAGAATCCTACTTGAGGCCTAGAAACCTTAGTAGATCTCGTGCTTGTAGTTTCCACCTTGTTGCAAGAAGCTACGGATTGCTTGAGAGCCTCCATCCATCTTGTCGAGTGACCTCAAGTCCTTGTAAAGGTTTGGTCAACCCCTTCAAGTCGACCTCATAGTGGAAACGAGCATCTCCCTCACCGGAGAAGCTCAAGGAGAACAAGGTGTGGACAACCGTGCTATTGAGGAGCGCCTAGGTGGCTCCCCACCTCTCCAACGTAGACGTACTTCTCTTTGAGAAGGAACTACGGTGAATCATATCCTTGTCTCCTTGTTTACACTTGTTGTTTGCTTTACTACCTTACGCTTTACTTCCGTTGCGCATGTCATTTTGTTCACATAGGTTGCTCACCTAGTTGCACATCTAGAGAACCTTACTTTATCTTGCTAAGCCCCACTAAAAGGAAAAGAAAAGAAAAATTGGCAGTCAACCTATTCACCCCCCCCCTCTAGTTGACCATAGTGCACTTTCAAGCGGGCACGGAGGAAATGGGTGAATTTTTCAGGACAAGTATCAGGTCGACAGAAATTTCCGGGACCTAAGCCGGAATTTACGGGGTCCCCACACACAGAGTTGTGTCAAACAAGGAACGAGACATGAGCTACCAAAAACGAGAAAAAAAGACTGCAATTGAAACGCAAACACAAATCAATCAAAGAACAAAAGAGACAATCAACACATCGAAGAGAAAAATGTTGGTGGCCGGAGCCACCGTGTTTGAGTGTATGCCAAGGGGCCGCGATGATATATCTTGGTCCCAAAAGCATGACTCACGTTGAATCACAATAAGTCACAAAATTACTAATATGCATGAAGTTTTGATTGATTTGCGCATGATAGGAGGAGGGTTGGTTCATGAGTTGAAATACGCTCCCCCTATGTCCATGCCTACATCCAAACCTAGATAGAATGTGTAGTGAAGATATCTATGCAAGGTTTTAGGTGAAGTTAGACGCATCGATGACATTTAGTTCATTCCTCAAACCCCGAAACCTTGGTTCATCAAGGGCCTTCGTGAAGATATCTGCAAGTTGATCCTTGGTCGGCACATAGGAGAGATCAATATCGCCCTTCTCAACATGATCCCGAATGAAATGATGTCTAATCTCAATGTGCTTCGTCTTGGAGTGAAGAACGGGATTGTAGGCGATCTATTATCGCACAAGAGGGGGACCTTGTCTAAGTCGATACCATAATCTCGCAAAGTTTGCCGCGTCCATAGCAATTGAGCACAACAACTTGTCGTGGAGATGTACTCGGCCTCGGTGGTTGAGAGAGTGATGCAATTTTGCTTCTTGGAAGACCAACATACCAAAGAGCAACCAACAAATTGGCAACCCCCGGATGTAGACTTTCTATCCGTCTTCTCTCCCGCATAATCCGCATCCGAGTACCCGATGAGCTGAAAGGTTGAACCCTTGGGATACCAAACACCAAAGTTTGGGGTATGAACTAAATAGAGAAAGATACTTTTAACCGCTTCAAAATGAATTTGCCTCGGAGAGGCTTGAAACCTTGCACATTTACCTATACTATACATAATATCGGGTTTAGATGCACAAAGGTAGAGCAAAGAGCCAATCATGGAGCGGTATACCTTTTGGTCTACCTCTTTACTGTTCGGGTCGGGTTTCAAGTCAAGAGTCGTTGACATGGGGGTTTTCATAGGCTTGGTGTCATGCATATTGAATCGTTTGAGCATATCTTGTGTATACTTGGCTTGCTTGATGAAGGTGCCTTCGGGGTGTTGCTTGATCTTAGAGCCAAGAAAATACTCCAACTCGCCCATCATAGACATCTCGAATTTATCCGTCATAAGCTTGCAAAACTGATCATTGAATTTGGTGTTAGTAGAACCAAAGATGATATCATCCACATAGAGTTGGCATATGAACAAGTCACCTACAACCTTTTTGCTGAAAAGGGTGGGATCGATTAAACCAACATTGAACCCACGATCCACTAGAAACTCATTAAGGTGCTCGTACCACACGTGGAGCTTGTTTAAGTCCATAAAGCGCCTTATCGAGTTTGTAGACATAATCGGGGTGGTTGGGATCCTCGAAACCCGGAGGTTTCGAGACATATGCCAACTCATTAATAGGACCATTTAGGAAAAAAAAACACTTTTAACATCCATTTGTTGTAGTTTGAAATTATGATGAGAACCATAGGCAAGCAAGATACGAATAGATTCAAAACGAGCTATGGGAGCGAAAGTTTCACTGAAATCGACACCTTCGACTTGAGAAAAGCCTTGAGCTACCAATCTCGCCTTGTTTCGAATGACGATGCCATCTTTATCTTTCTTGTTCTTGAATACCCATTTGGTGTCGATGACGTTCTTGCAACCCTTGGGTCTTGGCACTAATTTCCACACTTGATTGCGCTCGAAGTTGTTGAGCTCATCATGCATAGCTTCAAGCCAATGGTGATCTTCAAACGCTTCATAGAACTTCTTGGGGTCAATGTGAGAGACGAAAGCATGTGCCTTGCTAAAATACGCCAATAGCCTCCTCGTGAGCACCCTTCGACGAACTTGTCCAAGAATCATGTCCTCCTTGTGACCGGCACGCACAAGATTTTCTAGCCTTCTCTTTTTCCCTACATGCTAGCATATCCTCCAAAGTATCCTTGGATATGGCTTGAGCATCACCTTCATCATCGGATTCATGTCCATCTTTCCCTTGATCTTGTTCATCAACGGGAGATGGATCTCTTATGTGTTGTGTCATGGGATAATCGCGGCAGACGTTACCGGGGGTAACTTATCTTGGGGCAAGACGACACAGGTGTTTGGGAGAGGGTTTAGCTCAGAGGAAAACATGATGATATGCGATCTGGAAGCCGGCAAGCAAGTCGCCGAGTCTCCGATCCCAATATACTAATCTCAACTCTTGTGTTACACTGGATACTCGATACCTAGCGATATTGCTCTAACTCTTAGGGCGCTAAACCTAACCTAGGGGCCGGCTTATATAGTATCCGGATCCCTGGCCTGTTCTCCAAGGCGTACTCTGAGTCCTACCCGAACACTGCTTACAAAACCCTAAACTTCCTTACCGGATCCCTCAATCCGGGTTACCAGGCTTACGATCTTGGGCCTTCTAGAAGCTCCTTTATTCTAGCCGGGTCTTTGCGCAGCGTCCTTTGGTCCGAGTTACACCTTGGCGTTGGGCTACCGGGTTATCGTCCCTCCATCAGTAGTCCCCAGAATAGCTTGGGCTTCACGGGATCCTCCTTGAAGCGCTCGCTATTCCCTGCCAAAATATCAAACGTACAAGTCCATAAAGGCCGGGTTAAAGTGCTTTGATAAACAGCTAGGCCTAACTCCAAGGCGGCCATATAGTAACCCGGCTTTCCCTAGATCCTTCTTTTACTTTTTCCGGATCAACGTTCTGATAAAAATGTCAAAGACCCGGCTCACTTTACTCGATAATTGACCCTGATGTTGCGGAGAAGATCTACTTCTTATCTCTGTCCAGATATCTCGTCCAACACTTAAAGCGTATCTCACAAAATCCGGATAGATAGCCGTTATTCCGAAATTCCCGGTTCTTGCCCGTTGGACTAGGTTTATCCGCCCGCACCCTTATAAATAGGCACTTAGGGGTTAACCTAACCCCAACGGCTCATTTCCCCCTTTTTCCCTCTTCTCTTCACTTCCGCGCTCGAGCTCGCAGAGCACCATCACGGAGACCTCACGCGCGTCTCCGGAGCCAATCCGCCGCCGGCTACGCTCCGCCACGAATCGCCCCGCGCCGCCGCCAAGATCCGTCGCCGCGCCCTCAACCTGCCCGCCGGGAATCGCAAGGGGGCACCAAGACTGCGCCATTTGCCGTCGCCGCGTGCTGCTCCAATCTCCTCCAGTAAGTTCCTTGTATCCATTAATTCAACCCCGCAATTTTTCGATTTACTCTAGATTAGATCTAGGTCAACCCGCGGGCCACTTTTCTTGTCGTGCCGGATTAGGTTGCTTAAATGCTTGCTAATTCCTCCAATAGCTTAATTGATGGTCACATACCACTCCCCTATCATCACCAATCATCAATTTCTCCATAGAATCGTCCGCAACTTTTTCAATCTAGATCCATTTCGCCAAAATTTTCCGCGCCTGTCATTGATACCCGGAAAATCCTCTTCTTCCGGCTCTTTTGCTTGTAGCAGATACATGGGAAATCACCCATCTTCCTCAAACGCTTTCAATACGTAAGTACCCAATAGTTTCTATGCTGATACTTGATACCCGGATAACGTGTAACCTTTTGCACCGCCCAGCGACACCCGGATACTTCTTATCTTTCATGTCATCGATACTGCTTGCACATACTCGGGTAATTCATGATTCCCGAATCTCATTTCCTGTACCTCTTTGTCTTGTGCTTCACAGGTTGATCCAATGGCTCCCAAGAAGCAAGGGAAGCCGCCAACCAAGGCCAAGACCACCCAGTCCATATCCGCCAACTGGGCGTGATCCATGGTGACAAAGGCCAAGCTAGAAGAGCTGGCCGAGTTGGGGGTTCTCCCCCCTCAGAAGGATATCCACTGGAGGGTGCCGGGTGACGAGACCCGGCCCACTCCCGCCGACAATGAGGTAATCTGCTTTGTAGAGCACGTGACTCGGGGATTCCGTCCTCCGGGTCACCCTTTCTTTAGAGAAGTTCTGAGCCATTATGGCCTCCGGGTATTCGACATAGGGCCTAACTCCATGTTGAATATAACCCATTTCATTGTTCTGTCCGAGTCATACTTGTGCACTCCGCCAAGTTTGGCTCTCTTTATTGAGCTTTTCCAGTGAAAGCCGTGCCGCGAAAGCGGTGACGGAGCACTTCTCGCTTGCGGCGGGGTCTCCATCCAACGTCGCAAAAATTCTCCCATGCCACCTCTCACACTCAATTCCCACGTCAAACACTGGCAACTCACGTACTTTTACTGCCGAGACACCTCCCCACCCGGCGAAAAGAAGCTGCCGGGTTACTCGGAGGGCCTCCTCGATATCTCCGAGACCTTCACCGCTTTTGCCCCTGACTCAGACAGGGAGGCAATCCAACCTTTGTTGGATAGAATTGCTATTCTTTCGGCCCAAGGTCTCATTGGGCTTAACCTGGTGAAAACTTGGGTTGATTTCCGGATCCAACCCAATTCCATCCGCGAAAAATTGATGTGCGAGTACTCGGGGCACACCACGGACGCGCTCCGATACTCCACCCACAGCTTTGCAGCTGGTGACACCAACAAGACTATCAAGGGCTTCTTGACAGAGAAGTTGGAGGTAATCCGGAATATAGCCGGGTTACAGCCCTTTACGCGCGAGAACCCGGCCCCTGAGGTAAAGATCCGGTTTCCATATTCTTACCTTCACACTTTCCACTTGATACAGCTGTTAACCCTCATCCTCATGTTTTCATCTTAGGCCGATGATGTCTTTTGGAAGATTGAAACTCCCCCCAACTCTGAAAGCCGAGAGGAGAAAGAAGACGCCATTAACTCGGATGAAGGTACATTCCGAGTTTCACTTAGTTTCTTTGAGCTCGTGGTTGCTCTTTCTCCATTTTCCGACTGTAAACCTTGACAATTTTCAGAACAAGAGGACAAGGACGAAGAAGAAGGAACTGAAGGCAAGGTAGAATCCGCGAGCGACGGAGATGAAGCTGAGCCGCCGATCAAGGCCGGAACAAAGAGAAAACCCCGAGGAGTCGTCTTCAAGGTTCCATACCGTTTCCTCACCTCTAAACCATATTCATTTGATAACATGCGCGAGCTAAACCTGGAGTTATCCCTCTGGTCGTACCTGAAGGAATCGCCCATGACCAAGCGCAGAATGACCCGGAATTTTCCGGGTGATGCCGCCCTTAATCCGGGTATTTCGTCGTCTCCAGCTCGACTCACTGGTACTCACCTAAACCTTTCTCGAATATCAAAGTTTTTCCAGTTTACCCCTTAGTAGAGTAGCTCCACATCTTACTTGCTTTGGCATTTTCAGCTTCGTCTGGGTCTAGCAGTGAGCTCCCCTCGGATTACGTGGTGAATCCCGGGTAAGGTTCTTCTCCTGATGCTCTATCGCCTTTCCACAACCTTTCCCCAGTCGCATACTAACTGCTTATCTATACTGCTCATAGAGCTACAGTCACCATCAACGAACAAGAAAACATGGAAACTGATGACCCGGGTAAGGGGAACCCGTTTGATGATATGACTATCGCAGCTGGCGGAGAAGAACAAGTGCCGCTAATAAACCCGGCCGATCAAGAAGCCGAGTATCCAATAGCCTCGCACGCACACGAGGAGGATGAAGCCGCAGCCTTGGGCACGGGAGGAGGAGCACCAGACTCCGATACTCGGACGACCCGGGTACCTTCTCCCACCAAGACGAGAGCTCCTTCTCCGAGTCTCGAAGATCCCGGATCTTCCAAATTGGGCAACGATACTTTCGATCAGATGATGAGCGCCCTCCTTGCTATGAAGGCCTCAGAGAGCAGTATGCTGGAGCGTCTGGCAGTGGAGCACCAGGTAATCGTTACTTGATATCTAATAACATCCATCTAGTCCCCAAGTTCCTAGTCTAATGTGTCAAAGTTACACTCGGTACTTCTTTCAATACTCGGCTGACTGCAATATCCGATTATTTTTTAACTTTCCATATCTCTAGGCGCACGCATCTCGGTCCGGGGAGATTTTGGCCAAGACCAATCAACTCCTGGACACTGAGGTTAAGCTAAGAGAGGCGCTTGAAGCTGAGGTGGCAACCTTGAAAAAGGATGTCACAAAATACAAAGAGAAATACGCCACCGTCCAAGCTACGCTGAAGGAGCTATCAGCTCAAATTTCCGACACTTATCGTGTCCTTGTTGGTGAGATTTTGCTTCTTACCGGTTCGTGTCTTGGTTTTTTACTTCTTGATACGTGATACCCGGAATACTTTGAAGTAATCTTTGTGTTGTGTCCTGCAGATTCCAATCTTGCTCCCTCGGAAGAAAATGATATCCAAAAGATAATGAACTTGAGGAGCGTCCTCCGGAGGTTCTGTGCCGGCACTAAGTGGATCCTGGACGCCATTCACTGGCCGACTGAGTCGTATCCGGGTATGGAGACCCTAATCCATGCATGCTCCACTGTTCCTGCATGGATTGAGCTCTGGAAGCGCTCGTCATGCCGGATTGGCATGACCCGGGCCTTTATGCTGGCTAAAGCTTACTTTCCCAAATTTGAGCCGGCAAAAGTAATAGCCGGGTTTCCGGAGTTCAAAGCGGATGGAACAAAGTTTGGGGCTAAGGATTTCAAGGCCGTGCAAGCTGAGGTACGACATTCGGCGACGACTCTTGCCGACAGTATGGATTTGAATAAGTTTATGTCCCCATACGATGCTAAGGGCAAGGCTGTGATGGAAAACACGCCCGTGCCATTCGATATCCTGGAAAGATGGAATGCTGGCTCGGCCAGGCGAAGGGAGGAAGCTGCGAAGAAGGGGGCCGATTTGGAATCAGCACCAACTACTTCTACGCCCACCGTTCATCCACCTGTTCGTCCTGATGCTGAAATTCCGGATGATGATGCCGCGAATGCTTTTAATGAGCAAACTCATGGTCAAGACCCGGAGGACAGGGTTGGAGGTGTGGACCCCACTCGGGAGGCCGAGTAGATTTTTATCTGATGTCATCTTGATACTTTGTTTGCCCGATGCCCTTGTAAAAGCGATACTCTTTTGATAGTGCGTATGTGCCATTTTGATATTACCATCGCATTATGTAAACACATTGCGAAATTTGTAACGGCTTCAAAGCCCTTTGTGGCCTTTGGATGAACTTGATGCACGTTCCTTTAAGCTCGTTTATTCCCGACTTACTTTATGGTTCCGTATGTGAGACTCGGTTTCCGGGTCTCGTGGGTTTGACAGGTGGACTTTTCTCCAAGTCCCCAAGTCCCCAAGACCCGGATGTTTGGGTTTTTTGGACTTAGTAACTAAGCAACTTTGTTTCTTTTTGCGAAATCCCCAGTCCCCAAAACCCGAAATTCCGGGTATGGGATACGCGGTCATCCAGAGAGAACAAGTTGTCTTGCGCTAAGCCCGCACCTAGAGCCGTTTCACATAGGTATTGAAGTTATGCTTAATAAACGTTGAGTTTCCGGCTATTAGCCCTGTACTCTGCATAACTTGTGGTTTAGATGCCCCTTTTGACTATCTTGTACTATAAGCCGGCTTTCGCGTGGATATCATGTTGTTACATCTATACGAAAACATGGTCAGGCAAGTCCCATTGGGCTTCATGGCTGATTGTAATCGTAATCGAGCAAATCATGCCACTTTAGTGCGAGTCACATCGAGCTTAAGTAAGAAAAGTCAAGAAAATTTGGCTCCTTTGTCCGGTTATAAGATTGCAGCCGTACTCGTTTGCGAGTAATCGGCCCTTATAACTCATAGGCATCAAGGCCGGGTCTTTGAGTTTGCAACTGTGCTATTCAAGCAATCAGCCCTCAAGACCTAGATATATGCAACATTCTTAAGGAAACTGATGTACTGATAACAATAAACGATACTTGCCTGTAAGCGAAGTAGGGATCATAACAAAATAAGGCTTGATAACGCATGTGAAGAAGATATATTGCTTAACCATCTCTTTATTGTTACGAGAAAGTTTGGGTCAGCAAGCCGCCTCATTAAAAACCCTCCAGTCCCCTTAGGTACCCTGGATAGGAAAAGAGTGCGTCTGAAACCTGCTGCCCGTTACACTGTTTAGTTCTTCTTGGGGATCTGACCGGAACCAACGTAGTCGATACACATTCTCCACTTGTTGGTCTTTTTTATCATGAGTACCGGGTTCGCTAGCCAATCCGGGTGGGGCGTTTCCGTGACGCGGGTGGTTGTAAACGGTCGTGTGATTTCTTCTCGTATGGCGGATTGTTTGGAGGGATCATGCTCGATGAAAGCCACCATCTTGGTGTCTTGTGATGCCTTGAGCTTTGCCCTTTCATCTTCAGTACTTGGTCTTTTCAATGCTGTTCTGTCATCCGGGTCTGCTTGAGACCGGTAATGCTTGAGTTCCTCTTTTCTGCAAGCTTGCTCAGCCATTGCTGCGTCTCCTTCATCGCACTCAGCCGCTATAACCTGGCTTCCATGTATGGTGATTGTCGGGGGGTTACCCCCGAGTAGGGTAAAGACAAGTGGTAAAGGCGTCTTACAGAAGAGAGGTTTGGTCGAGTAGCCGACTACCCGGTACTCGCTACCCGGTCGACTGCTACTCGGTCTCACCTCAAGATGACCAGAAGGAAGAATCATTCAAGTTCTCTACGTTCGAGTAGAAGAGTTGGCCCGAGTACAATTGGCGGGAACAATTGGCGGGAACCTACTCGGGCCAGAAAGTCAAAGGAGCCGTTCTGACACAGGATCCCGCGTATCCTGGGTCCGTACTTGGCAGCATTCGAACTACTGTTCATCTGGGACCGGCCTGCCTGACAGTGACAGCATGGAAGCAGGCCGTGGCAGGATAAGGGGGGCCTACTCTGTGCTTAGGTACAGTGATACCAGTCTGTCCCCTTGTTTTGCCCAACGACTTTCCAGATGCAGCCAAGGTTAGGAACCAAAGCTGTCAGCGGGAACCCGGAAGAAGGACGATGTGCACACTATGTCGACACTTGTCCATGTTTGGACGAATCCGGCTGGGCACCATGTATATAAGGTGCCCCGCCGCCTCCTGCGTGAGGATCGAATACATCTTGACCTAGAGGGAACCCTAGTTCTTGACCTAGTTCATCATCTAGAGGAGAGTGGCTACTCGGTAGCAAGAACTTTGTACTGTGGCTACTCGGAGAGATACCAAAATACACAAAGAAAGGCAGGAGTAGGGGTTTTACCTCCTCACGAGGGCCCTGAACCTGGGTAGATCGTGTTGTTTGCAGTGTTTACTTCGTACCTCACGCGGCTACTCATCGCGTGATCCCTCCCCGAGCACCTCCAGCGTCCTTCATCCCCACATCTTTAGCCATCCCATGGCATCTGCCGTGACACCACCACGACAGTTGGCGCCCACCGTGGGGCAACCAGCGGCGCTGGCTGGAGTTTCTGTTCGGACGGGATCTTCTTCAGCGAAGCGCGTGGTCTGTGGCCTTGTCCACAGATTCGGCTCCTTCGACTTCGTCACCGACAACGCCGGCTGTTTCGGCGGCATGGCCATGCCTGAGGGCGGCTCGGTGATCTCCTTCGGCTCTCACCTCGTCTACGTCGCCACCGTCGCCGACCGCGCGTACCCCGAGCCGGTGCATGACGCGGAGGATCCTCCCGCGGTGGTTGCTGCACGCGGAAAGCCCGCGTGCCGCTCTGCTAACTGCGCTGAGGTGATGGTGACGGGCTTGGCGGCAAACACTGGCGCAACCGCTACTGGCGCTGCGGCCGTCGTCGAGGAGACTGATGCACCGGCTGGTGGCAGGGTTCACCGGCCCTACGAGAAGGAGATCAACTTGCCGCCTTCCACGTCTACGGTCATCCCCGCGTCTGCTACGCGACCTGGTATGCCCACTCCCACCGACATCGAGCTCCTAGCCGTGAGGGAGCAGCTCGAGCGGCAACGCCAGGAGCTGCTTGCCGAGCAGGCAGAGTTGGACAAGATCAGGCTTGAGCTGAGTCTGGACCAGCTCGAGTACAACAAGGCTCACGGCTTCACGCCAGTCGCCAGGAGGCCTAGCAGAGTAGGCGCTACGCGGCGCAACTTGGGTGTCGAGATGGCAACGGTCGCGGAGGTTCCCGCTCAGTCCGCCACCGCGAACACCTTCACAAGGCCAAGGTATAGCACACCCGCCAAGACGCTCAGGGCTGCAGAGGCCGTGGCTACCGAGTTGCCTCGCCTGGACAGCGAAGCGCGTCTCAGGCAGCAGGAGAGGCTCAACGAGTTGGTGTTGGAGGCTGCTAGGCAGAACGAGGAGTTCCGGAAGGCCAACCCGGGTGCTGGGGCCTCGCAGGTGGTTCACTCGCACGCGGCTAGATCTAACGATCAGGCCTCGTCTCCGCATCCCAGCCGCGAGAAGAGCCGCAGCGGGCGCTCGGGCAGAGACAGGCAAATGCAGGTGTATGACCCGGCTGCTGCCGCGAAACAGCTTGCTGTGCCGCAGCAGCCCGGGAAGGAACACAACGCTGCAAGAGCAGGCTCTCAAGCCCATCAAGCTCAAAGCCATCCCCGAGAAGCTGCTCGTCCAGGTCCTTCTCGGCAACCCGCAGCTCAGCCTACTCGGCAGAGGCAGCAGCCGCGCGCAGTGGCACCAGTCGCCAACCCGGTGGAGCAGCCTGCAGCTGTGCAGGTGGACAGGTATGATGGTGGCTACTCGGCAATGGAGATGGCTGGCTATGATATTCATGACCGTGTTGGTGAGCGCGTGCTGGCACCTGGAGATGCGAGGCATCAGTTGGACCGGATCAACTTGTCGGCGCGGTTGGAGAGCACGGGTCCCCCTGGCCCCGAGTGCTTTGGCCCGCGCATCATGAACGAGCCGTCCGTGAAGAACTTCCAGCTTGCAAGAGGCACCAAGAGCTACAATGGCAGCACCAAGCCCGAAGATTGGCTCAATGACTATGTCATCGCGGTCCATATCGCGAATGGCAACAAAATATGGGCTGTGCGCTATGTGCCGCAGATGCTAGAGGGTCCAGCTCGCACTTGGCTCAACAACTTGCCCAAGAACAGCATTAACTGCTGGCTGGACTTCTCGGATACCTTCATCAGCAACTTCACGAGCACATACAAGAGGCCGAATAGGCCACAGCAGCTATCAGCTTGCAGGCAGCGAGAAGACGAGACGGACCGCGAGTATCTTACTCGGTGGAGCACTTTGAGGAACACCTGTGAGGGTGTGAATGAAGCACATGCCATCACTTGGTTTACGCAGGGATGCAGGCACGGCAGTATGTTGTGGCAGAGATTGCAGAGGGAGATGCCGAACACTCTGGCGGAGACCATCAAGATTGCGGATCAGTACGCACTCGGTGATCCTACTCAGCCACTGATGGACTCCTCTGAGCCGAGAAGAAACTTCAGCAACAACAAGCGCAACGAATTCCGCAACAAGCGCCGAGTAGATAATCGGTATGATCCCGAAGAGGTGAATGCAGTGACTGTTGGAGCTGGTAGCAGCCAGAGGCAGAAACCTGCTGGAGCCTACGGGCAAAACCAGAACCAGGGCCAAGGCAACAAGAAGCCATTTCGCACCTCTCAGTCGGGTAGCGAGAACTCCGAGCAGCCGAAGAAGTTTGTCTTCGATGACATGAAGGATGGCCCATGCAGCTTTCACACTCACCATCCCTCGAGGCCTGCTAACCACACTACTCGGCAGTGCGAGTGGTGGGAGGCGATCAAGAGTGATGGCTTGCCTCCTCCTCCTCCCCTGCCAGCAGCCAATGCCAATGTGCAGCCTACTCGCGCACCCGCAACTCGGCCGCCAGTGTACCCGAGAAGAGAGAATGTGAACCAGGTGGCTTTAGGAGCCAACCAGAATTTCAACAATGAGAGATACCACAACAACAACAACAACTACAACCGCAACAACAACAACAGAGGCAACAACAACAACTACCAGGGCAACAACAACAACGGCAACAATGGGGGCGGGGGCTCCAATCAGTACCAAGAGCACCATGAGAGCTACATGATCTTCACTTCCGAGCCAGTCGACAAGCAATCACAGCACAGGCGGGCCATGGAGGTTAACGCAGTGATTCCTGCTGTCCCTCACTACATGTATTGGTGTGACCAGGAGATCAGGTGGACCCGAGCAGATCATCCCAAGGTGATGCCCAATCCGGGTAGCTATGCTTTGGTGCTGGATCCTACCTTCCTGGGCCCCGAGAAGAATGTGAGGTTCAGCAAGGTGCTAATCGACAACGGCAGCAGCATCAACATTGTGTACAAGGACACACTCGAGAAGCTTGGCCTGGCCGAGAACATGATGCTGCCTAGCAAGACCACCTTCCATGGCATTGTGCCCGGGATCTCGTGCAACCCGATTGGCCGAGTGTGGATCGATGTGCTATTCGGTACCCGGGAGAACTGTCGCACAGAGCGCCTGCAGTTTGAGGTGGTGGATCATCAGAGCCCCTATCATGCTCTACTCGGCAGGCCCGCTCTGAGCAAGTTCATGGCCTCTACACATGTGTCTTATCTGAAGATGAAGATCCCTGGTCCCAATGGCATCATCACCATCTCTGGAGATTACAAGAAGTCCATGGAGTGTGCCTCTGCTAGCTCCCAGTTGGCGGAGTCAATGGTGATTGCTGCCGAGAAGAAGAAGATGTACGAGATGGTGGCCATGGCTCAGTCCGCACAAGCTGGCGCACAAGGTGTGCCGAGTACCCAGCACGGCACTGCTTTCCAAGATGCCAAGGAGACAAAGAAGGTCCAGGTCGACCCCGAGTTCCCCGACCGCGTAGCCATCATTGGCTCCGGGTTGGCGGAGAAATAGGAAAGCGAGCTCATCCACTTCCTCCGTGAGAATCGGGATGTTTTCGCCTGGTCCAATGAAGATCTACCAGGAGTCCCGAGGGAGTTGGTTGAGCACTCATTACATGTGCGTCCTGACGCCAAACCAGTGAAGCAGGCTATGCGCCGTTTCGGAGATGAGAGAAGGAAGGCCATTGGTGACCAGATCACCAAGTTACTGATAAGCAATTTCATCATGGAGGTGCTGCATCCGGATTGGCTAGCCAACCCGGTCATGGTCGAGAAGAAGAAGGAGGATCCCAAGGCTGCCACTGCATGGCGCATGTGCGTCGACTACACCGACTTGAACAAGGCATGCCCCAAGGATCCTTTCCCGCTACCTCGCATCGATCAGGTGATCGATTCCACTGCTGGTTGTGAACTGTTGTCCTTCATAGATGCCTACTCTGGTTTTCACCAGATTGCACTCAACCCTGCTGATCAAATAAAGACTGCTTTCATTACCCCGTACGGGGCTTATTGCTATCGTGTCATGTGTTTTGGCTTGAGGAATGCGGGTGCAACCTATCAGAGATGCATGCAGAAATGCTTGCACGACCAGCTCGGCAAGAATGTGCAGGTGTACGTAGATGACATTGTCATCAAAACGAATAAAACACATACTCTGCTTGCCGACTTGGAGGAAACCTTTGCTAACCTACGCAAGTACAAAATGAAACTGAATCCGAGTAAGTGCACCTTTGGTGTACCGGCTGGAAAGCTACTCGGTTTTCTGGTTTCTAGTCGGGGCATTGAAGCAAATCCTTCTAAGATAAAAGCTATTGAGAGCATGTCTTTACCGAGATCACTGAAAGATGTGCAGAAGTTCACAAGGTGTTTGGCATCTCTGAGCCGTTTTTTGGGTCGAATGGGCGAGAAGGCCCTGCCTCTCTACCAACTGATGAAGAAAAGTGATAAGTTTGTCTGGACTCCGCAAGCGGATGTGGCATTCAATGAGCTGAAAGCAATGCTGGCTAGTGCTCCCATCTTGGCTAGTCCGCTACCCAAGGAGCCAATGCTGCTGTACATTGCTGCGACTAACCGAGTAGTCAGCGTGGTGATTGTGGTGGAGCGAGAAGAAGAAGGCAAGAGTGTGCAGCGCCCAATGTATTATCTCAGTGAAGTGTTGTCCAGCTCCAAGCAAAACTATCCGCATTACCAGAAGATGACATATGGTGTGTACCTGGGCGCCAGGAAGCTGAAGCATTATTTCCAGGAGCACCCTATCACAGTTGTGAGCTCTGCTCCCATCTCGGATATCATGGGCAACAAGGAGGCGAGTGGCAGAGTAGCCAAGTGGGCGATTGAGCTAGCCGCGTACGCTCCCGCGTATGCGAGAAGAGATGCCATCAAGTATCAGATTCTGGCGGAGTTTCTTGTGGACTGGGCCGAGGTGCAGTATGAACCTCCTGCTCCAGTTTCCAATTACTGGAAGATGCACTTTGATGGCTCAAAGGTGAAAGAAGGCCTTGGTGCTGGTGTTGTGCTTACGTCACCCAAACGAGATCAACTCAAGTATGTGCTGCAGATTCATTTCAAGGCATCCAACAATGTAGCAGAGTACGAGGCAGTGGTGCATGGTTTGCGAGTAGCAAAGGAGGTTGGTGTGCAGCGCATTATATGCTATGGTGATTCAGATCTGGTGGTGCAGCAAGTCTCGGGCACTTGGGATGCTTTGGATGCCAACATGGCATCGTATCGCTTCCTGGTGCAGTCTATGACTGGGTTCTTCGAAGGTTGTGAGTTCCAGCACATTCACCGAGCAGAGAACGAAGCAGCAGATGAGTTGTCCAAGTTGGGATCTTCTCGGCAATCCATCCCGGCGGGAATCGCCTTGGAGCATTTGAGGAAACCATCCATCAAGCCTTCTCCCAACTCGGAGTCTATATTTGTTCCTTCTCTGCCAAGCGAGGAATCTGACCCAATGGAGATTGACTGGGAGAGTGCTGCAGGAAACCCGGGGACTGCCGTCCTCTACTCGGGGACTGCCACTCCTTACTCGGGGACTGCCACTCCCTACTCGGGGACTGTCACTCCTTACTCGGGGACTGCCACTCCCTACTCGGGGACTGCCACTCCCTACTCGGGGACTGCCACTCCCTACCCGGGGACTGCCACTCCTTACTCGGGGACTGCCACTCCTTACTCGGGGACTGCCACTCCTTACTCGGGGACTTCCACTCCTTGCTCGGGGACTGCCGCCCTCAACCCGGAGGCTGTCGCATTCATTGAAGAAGTTCTTGCCAATCGATCTGGACTGCAAAGAAGCGCTCCTACTCCTCCTGTGCAACCGCAAGAGCCTGTCCCAATGGAACTGGACGAACCAGTGTTTCCCATACGGGAGACACCGAGTTGGGCTATGCCCATATTATCCTTTCTAAGGGACGGCACTTTACCTGAAGATGAGGTGACTGCGAGGCAGATTCAGAGAAGATCCAAGGGCTACACTATTGTCCGAGATGTGCTGCACAAGAGAAGTGCCACTGGCGTGCTGCAACGTTGTGTGGATCCAGCAGAAGGAGAAGAGATCCTGATAGAGATACACCAAGGAGAATGCGGGCACCACGCCTCTTCTCGGGCGCTTGTCCAGAAAGCTTTCTGGCATGGATTCTATTGGCTCACAGCATTGCAGCAAGCTGAGGATATCGTGAGAAAGTGCACTGGCTGCCAGATGTTCGCAAGTAAGATTCACATGCCTGCTTCCGAGTTGAAAACAATTCCTATCACCTGGCCATTTGCTGTTTGGTGTTTGGACATGGTTGGGCCCTTCCAGCCGGCTAGAGGCAACATGACTCACATTTTGGTCATGGTGGACAAGTTCACCAAGTGGATTGAAGTGAAACCTATTCGGAGGTGTGATGGGGCCACAGCTGTGAAATTCGTGAAGGATATAATCCTGAGATATGGCTACCCACACAGTATCATCACCGACAACGGCACAAACTTTGCTGAGGGAGCACTGGTGCGGTTCTGCAGAGATAAGCATATCCGACTAGACGTTGCGTCAGTCGCGCACCCTGCTTCCAATGGGCAAGTTGAAAGAGCAAATGGTATGGTACTGGCAGGCATCAAGCCAAGGCTGATGGAGCCGCTGCTGAAAACACCTGGGTGCTGGTTAGACGAGTTGCCAGCGGTGTTGTGGAGTCTAAGGACTACCCCTAACCGGTCAACCGGCTACACGCCATTCTTCTTGGTATACGGGGCTGATGCCGTGTTGCCAATAGACTTAGAGCATGACTCCCCCCGAGTAGCCCTCTACACTGAGGTGGAGGCGAGAGAAGCTCGAGAAGACGACGTTGACCTGCTTGAAGAAGCAAGAGAGCTGACTCTGTCACGTTCGGCTATCTACCAGCAAAACCTGCGGCGTTATCATAGCCGAAAGGTGAACCCAAGGGTTTTCCGAGAAGGAGACATGGTCCTTAGGCTTGTGCAACGCACAGTCGGGATGCACAAGTTGTCTCCTCCATGGGAAGGGCCCTTCATTGTGAGCAAAGCGCTGCACAACGATGCTTACTATCTTGTAGATGTGCGCCCACCACAGGCGAACAGGGCAGATAAATCTGGAGAGGAAACCAAGCGCCCTTGGAATGTAGCTCTACTCCGTCGTTTTCATTCGTAAGCAAAGATGTGTATGTACCCTCTTATCCGAGTTGAAATTCTACTCTGCAATCTGAAATTGTTCTCGGGGACTGCCCTCGTCCAAAATTGCTACAAGTGTTTTTACTCGGCTTTACCTTTTGTCTATTCGGTTGCTCCACTTCAGAACTCATAAGCGTATTGAGTACTGTGTTTAAACCTATATGCCAACTCTTCGACTCTGCTGCTGTCCGAAACCCGGCTTCATGGCAAGCAAGAGAACAAGCAAAAGGTCAATGAGCACACGAAAATCGCTAAGGAAGAAAAAGTGCAGGAACCGAGTAGAGTGTTTGTTACTTTTGTTCCCTGTTTCGTCTTTTCGGCTAAGTGGTGGGCTGCGTTACTATGATTGTTTCTAAGCGGCTAAGTATTTGCAGCTCTACTCTTCGATTCTTGTGACTCGAATACCAAAAAAGCAACAAGTTGCGGGTAGAGCAGAGATGAAAAGATAGGGTGAATAAGAAATGCAACTCGGGGACTCGCATGGAAACGCAACCCGGCATTGAGCCAGGGCTGCTCAAAATGATTAAATTGAAGATAACAAGTGGAAATAAAATTGAGTAGCAAGAAAAGCGTAAATAAGTCTGATACATCTGCGCCCGGCATCCCGGGGATCTGATAAATGTTTAAGTAAAAAGTGTGCAGGATAACATCATGTCGAAGAGGCGGTATTCTCGGTGCTCGCCTGGGTTGCTTCGCTTTCCTCAGTGGCCTTGGTGGCGTCTGCTTCTGCGCTGGCATCAGCAGTCTTCGATTGCTCGGCGTCAGGCTCGGTGGCGAGCTGCTCAGAGGTAGCAGTGGCCACCGAGATGGGTGTCGTCGCGGAAGCAGAGCCAGTCTCGGGGGCGCGAGTGCGCACCGTGTCGTCGAGTGCAGCTCCGGATGAAGTGCCGAAGTCGAGGGCGGCAGTGTCGATCTCCTCCATCTCTTCGTCGCTACTCACGACGGCGACATTCTTCCCCTTCCCGGCCTTAACTCTCGGCGAGTCGAAGAAGCCGTCTAAGTCGGACTCTGTGTCTTCATCCGCTTCCTCGCCCTCCTCCACCTCGGTGTCGGGCTCGGGGATGCCGTCGATGAAGACATCTGTCTCAGCGCACTCCGCGACTTTGTACGCAATCAGCTTGCGCATGGCCACGCAGCTGGGGTCCGTCTCCCACTTGGAATCGTTGCGCTTCCCGCGGATGATATCCATGTTAAGATTCTCGTACCAGGAGGCGATGCAGAGAAGCATTAAGTCAGCACCCGCCCGAGCTCCCGAGGCGCGCCATTTCTTCAGCTCGGCCTTCACATTCTGCAGCTTCAGAGCAAGGCCATCAATCGTTGTCGGCGGCGCATCTTCAGGCCAGAACAACTTGTGAAGCGCGAAGCCGACGCGCACCAAGTCGGTGCCCATGCCGGCTAGGCGTTCGAAGTGCCCCTTCATCACCAGCAAGCTGTCCTCGATCTCGGCTCTGGTGTCGGAGGCCTCGCCCTTCTCAAGGCGAACCGCTCGAGCCTTGGCTAAGGCTGGCGCGCAGGCGGACACGAGATCAGGGAAGATTTCTGCATAGAGGCAAGGAAGGAATTCAGTCACGAGAACCGAGAAGAGGCAGAACCGAGAAGAAAAGAGGCAGAAAGGAGGGAACTTACTGTGAAGCTCTTGGCGCAGCCGCTGCAACTGGGTTTTCCATTGCTCCTCATTGGAAATGTGCCTCTCCACGAGCGAGCGAAATCCGTCCAATTGAGTGCAGTACCCAGCATTGGCCTTTTTCAGCGTTTCGCGCTCCTGCTCGAGGGCCTTTATCTTGGCATTGAGGGTTGTCTCGGCTTTTGCCTTCGCGGCGATGGCTCTGTCCCTCTCGTCACCAAGCTTGACAGCATCCTGGAGTGCCTCCCGCAGCTGGATTTGCAGCGTCTCCATCTCGGAAGTATGTGTACTTTGCAGAGCTGCAGACTGGCTTATTAGTCTCACCTCCATTTCTTCAGGTTTCACGCAGTCTTGGTGTTCCTCAACAAACAATTTATGATCTTCTGAAAAGAGCAAAGCACGGTTAGCAGAGAGGCAAAGGAAACAGGAACAAGGGCAAACCGAGTAGACGGAGGTTTACCTTCGAGCTTCTTGATGGTGTTCTCGGCATTCGCAACAAAGGTGCGACATTTCTCGTGCTCGTCAGCCAGGGCCTTCAGTTTCCCTGCAGAGTAGAAAAGGTTAGCGCAAGAAAGCAGAAGCGGGCGTAAACAAAAAACGCAAGAACCGCGCGGCTAGAAGCGTACCTTCCATCTCGGACAGCTTCAGGGTGCTATCCTTCGCATCCTTACCGGCTGCCTCCGCAACTACCTTCTCTCTTTCCAATGCAGCAATTCGCCTCCTAGCGATAGCATGATTCCAGAGAAGCTGGCGATGCAGACTGGTACGCTTCAGAACGCTATCCTGAGAAGCGAAAGGAAAGCAAGTTAAACAGAGAAGTGAAGATTCAACCCGAGAAGGCGGCTACTCGGGAGAGCATCCGCCTACTCGGCCAGAATCTCGGGGACTGGGTGAGGGTAAAGGAAGATGAAGACTGATAGGAGAAAAGAAAAATGCTACTCGGAGAGGACAAGTTGAGACTTACCGCGTAAGACTGCTCCAGATCTTCTGCATTCTTGCGGTGCACGAACATCTTGGCAGCGAGAGTAGCGGTGCTGGAGGAGACAGTCATGGGTTGATAGCCCAAGTCCACTTTGTTCCAGTCGACCCGCATATGGTCGATGTTGCCCAGGCCGAGGCCATGCCATTTCTCAGTGCCGAGAAGCTTGCTGTCCCACTTGGCATCAATGAAACCCACCAAGTCGAGTACCTGCTCGAGGCTCTGAGATGATATCACCTGATCTTGAGCTCCCCGAGAAGCAATGGAGACGGGGGGCGGGGGCCTGGAGTCTGTCGCTACGGCCTTCCTTCCTGTTGTGAGAGCAATCTTCCGGTCCTCGACGGAGAGGCCAATCTGGCGCTGTTGGCTGACCCTCACCATGTAATCCGGGTAGAGGGCCTGATCGGCCACAGTAGCGGCGGCAGGAACTGCACTGGGGTTGCGGATGATCAACTGCCTGGACTGTCCAGTCGACGTCGGCGGCGGCATCTGCTCTGTAGCTCGCTTCATCGCCTTCTCTTTCTGAGCAGTGGACTTCTCGCCCTTCTGCTTCTCGGGCTTCTTCCCCTCAATCTTGGTCTTCGCCTTCTCGGCGGCCTCCTCCTCGGCTGCCTTCTTCTCAGCCTCTGCCTTCTCGGCAGCTTCTTTCTCGGCTGCCCTCTTCTCGACCTCCTCCTTCAAAGCATCTAGGGCTTGCTGCCTGGCTTGGTCAGTTGGCGGCGCCAGGGGCGCGCTATCCGGTGCGCCAGTTGGCTGGGCGCTACTCGGTGCGGCGCCTGTTGGCGCGTCGCTCAATGGATAATGGCTTGTCGTGGTGGCATCCGTCATGGTGGCATCTTCCACCCGCTGCTCGGCAGCGGGATTCACTTGGCCTGCAGCGTCAGTAGTTGGCTGCTCCTGTTCAGCCTCTGGCCGCTCGAGGGCGGTGTTGTCCTGCATCTCTTCGTCTTGGTTCTCCTCGGCAGTGTTGGCCGGAGGAGAAGGGGGTCTTTCCTGGTGGGTGGCGGTGTCCTGTGCTCCTGACTCCGCACGGGGCTGTTTCTCTGAATCTGCTCCTTGAGCAACAGTGCTCTGTGCATTGGCGGTGTCATCCTCGTCGTCGTCGAGGTTGATAAGTGGCGCCGCTGGCTTCTTAGCCTGATCGGGCGCGAGAGCAGCGTTCGCGTCCATGGGAGGACTGCAGAGAAAAAGAAGTTCAGAAATTAGAGGAGGATTGGGAAAGATAACATAGTACGAGATGGGAGACAACAGAAAAGAAACTTACGCGCTGGTGGAGGCGAGCTTTCGCCTTGGTCTCTTCACGACCTTCTTGGTCGCCTTCTCGATCAGCTTCTTCTTCTTGGCGGGGGGCTCTACGGCACCGCTGCCAGTCCGCTTGCGAGTAGCGGGTGCAGCGACAGAGAGAGGGTTGACGACAAGGGCTTTATCGCCCTCGTTCTCGTTCTCGTCTTCGTCCTCATTCTCGTTCTCTTCAGCAACATCATCTGCGGATTCAGGAAAAGAAGAGGGGCAAGTCAGAAACAACAAACAGTGAATTGGTGCTTCTCGTGAACAAGCAAAGCAGGTGCGCAGTTACCTTCTGATTCGTCCTCAGGCCAGTCGCGGAGAGACGTTTCCGCGTGCTGCTTCTCCATGGAGGGGGAACGTGGGAGGTTGATCTGGTCTGCGTTCTCAAAGGAGGCCTTGTCGTCCTCCTCTCGGTCAGGAGACCAGTTGCCTTCAAAACGTTCGCAGCTCTCTATAAGCTGGCGAGTGAGGACCTGAAGAGCAGAGAAGTGTCACAAGTTAGCCGAGTAGCAGGATGGTATCCTACTCGGATAGGTGTGCAAACACAAAGCACACTAAGCCTAAGTATTTGTACCGAATATTCTACTCGGAAAGGCGTGCGGGCACAAAGCACACTAAGCCTATACAATTCTACTAAGTACTCCACTCGGTGCAGACTACGATCGCTAGTCGCGACGAGAACAGGAAGCTTTCTACTCGGAATCCATATATAGAAAGCAGGGAAAGAAGAACGTACCCGCGTAATCGGTTTGGTACGGCTGTATGGGATGAACCCATACTGCCAATGCTCGGCGAGGCTCGTCGTCAGGATGGCCCTGGCGTGCTCGGGAACGTCAGCGTTGTCGAGCTCGATGGTGGTCGTCCTGGTGCAGTCACGGGGGCCTCCCATGTAACACATCAGGTGGCAGCGTTCTTGCAGAGGCAGGACGCGTCTCTGAATCCAGCACGCCACTGGATCATCACTCTTGAGGCCCTCGTCGATTAGAGCGCCGAGCCGCGCCTCAATCTCCTTCGCGTTGAGGTCGTTGGAGGGCTTCTCCTTCCAATTCTTCTGGGTAGGAGCACGGAGGCTCCAAGCGGGAAGGTTGATTCTGTCAGTTACCTGTCCTCCTTCGGTGGCGGGGATGTTCTTGACATAGAGGAACGTCTTCTGCCACATCCGAACGGACTCCAGCCCCTTGATACGGGGGTGATTGGTCCTCGACCGCTGCACCATCATGGCGCAGCCGGTGTCGGTTGCCCGTGGCACCCCCGTGCCTTCCTTCTTCCCGGTGGTCTGCTGGCGGAGGTGGAAGTACCTGAGCCAGGTGGCCGTTGTCGGATGGATGCCGAGGAAGGCCTCGCACACCACGGCGTGGTAGGCGAGGAAGACGACGGCGTTGGGCGGCAGGTGATGCATTTGAAGGCCGAAGTGGTCGAGGAAGCGGCGGAGGAAGTCGGAGGCCGGCAGGCCGAAGCCGCGCTCGAAATGCGCCAAGAACACAACGTGCTCGCCCTCCTCTGGGGCAGGCACGAGCTCGCCCCTGGGTGGCCGGCATTGAACACCAGGAGGAACTCTCCTAGTGTTCACAAGCCAGGCGCAGTCCTCGGCGGTGACGTGTGAGCCAGCCCAGCCGGCGCGAGACATGGTTGCGAGTGGGAGGGGTGGAAAGAATCGAAAGGTTTTTGATTGGTCGGATTGGATTCGCGGCGGCGCAAAAGATTGCGCGGCGGCGGAGAGCTCGGCGGCGGAGAAGAACAGAGAGATGAAAGAGGAAAAGTGCGAGGAAGGGGAAAAGGAAGTTACCGGTGGGGGGTATTTATACCCTCGCCTCAGGCTACCGTTACTATCGGGGAAGTGGGATCGATCGTGGCGTGTGGTGGGATCTGTGGCCGGCTGGAAACGCACACAAGCGCGGGATGCGCGCGTAACGGCCGCAATTGATCCCACCACCAGATCGTGGCCTATTATTACTCTTGATGGGACGTGACGCGTGGTGGGCCCACTGCCTGGAAATCAGGCGCGTGGCACGCCGTGCCCTGGGCAACGAGACGACGGGGGCCTGGATGCTTGACACGTGTTCAGTTGCTGTGCGAAGGGCTGGATCGTGCTCTGCGCTGCAGAGGCTCAATTCAAGAAAATTCTCCAAGTCTTTTTACTCGGTCGCAGAGTAGAAGTCATCCGCTACGCGGAGAAGAGGAAACTTAAGGTAATATTCAGAGAGCTACTCGGAGGCTCTACTCGGCATCTTGAGGTTCAAGGGCTATGTGGCAAAGATTGGTTTTAAGCTGGCAGAGCCTAGTGAACGAGTTCGCAAGACTCAACCAGCTTCGGGGACTGCTGTCGGGGGGTTACCCCCGAGTAGGGTAAAGACAAGTGGTAAAGGCGTCTTACAGAAGAGAGGTTTGGTCGAGTAGCCGACTACCCGGTACTCGCTACCCGGTCGACTGCTACTCGGTCTCACCTCAAGATGACCAGAAGGAAGAATCATTCAAGTTCTCTACGTTCGAGTAGAAGAGTTGGCCCGAGTACAATTGGCGGGAACCTACTCGGGCCAGAAAGTCAAAGGAGCCGTTCTGACACAGGATCCCGCGTATCCTGGGTCCGTACTTGGCAGCATTCGAACTACTGTTCATATGGGACCGGCCTGCCTGACAGTGACAGCATGGAAGCAGGCCGTGGCAGGATAAGGGGGGCCTACTCTGTGCTTAGGTACAGTGATACCAGTCTGTCCCCTTGTTTTGCCCAACGACTTTCCAGATGCAGCCAAGGTTAGGAACCAAAGCTGTCAGCGGGAACCCGGAAGAAGGACGATGTGCACACTATGTCGACACTTGTCCATGTTTGGACGAATCCGGCTGGGCACCATGTATATAAGGTGCCCCGCCGCCTCCTGCGTGAGGATCGAATACATCTTGACCTAGAGGGAACCCTAGTTCTTGACCTAGTTCATCATCTAGAGGAGAGTGGCTACTCGGTAGCAAGAACTTTGTACTGTGGCTACTCGGAGAGATACCAAAATACACAAAGAAAGGCAGGAGTAGGGGTTTTACCTCCTCACGAGGGCCCTGAACCTGGGTAGATCGTGTTGTTTGCGGTGTTTACTTCGTACCTCACGCGGCTACTCATCGCGTGATCCCTCCCCGAGCACCTGCAGCGTCCTTCGTCCCCACATCTTTAGCCATCCCATGGCATCTGCCGTGACACCACCACGACAGTGATGGTCTGCTTAGGACCCGGGATTTTTAGCTGTAAATACACATAACATGGCCTAGCCATGAATTTAGCATAAGCCGGCCTTCCGAACAGCGCGTGATAAGGGCTGCGCAACTTGACCACCTCGAAAGTGAGCCACTCAACTCGATAATTATCCTTTGATTCTCCGAAAGCTACTTCCAATGCGATTTTTCCCTCGGGGCATGTTGAGTGACCCGGCACTATCCCATGAAAAATTGTTGAACTTTTCTGTACTTGAGACTCCTTGAGGCCCATGCGTAGAAAAGTCTCCCAATACAGGATGTTGATGCTACTTCCACCATCCATCAGGACCTTTTTCAGCTCATACCCATTGACCTGTGGTGCAACTACTAATGCTAAGACTCCCGGGTGTTCTATTCTTTCCGGGTGATCTCTTCTGCTCCATGTTACATCCTGCTCTGACCACCTCAGGTATCTCGGAACAGCCGAGGAAACCGAGTTTACCGCTTGCTTCAATATATTTTTGTCCTTGTTAGAATTTCTTGTAGTATGCACGTGATATTGACCCAACTGCTTGGGGTTAGCCTAGAAACCTCCGGCTCCCCCTTGGTTGTTACCCTGATTTCCTGCTGCCGGGTTACCGGCTGGGGGTGGGCCGTTGCCTGGGTTTCCACCTGGACCCGGTCCTCCTCCCCGGCCTGCGCCTCGCATGGCTCTGTTCACTTCCTCGTTCTTCCATCTCTGTAGGTCGGCGCACTGCTCCAAGGAGTGGTTAGCCGGCCTACCATTCCTGCTGTGTTTCGGGCACGCCATTCTGAAGATGTCCCAATTGTTACTCGGTCTTGGCAGCCCTTGATAGTTTCCTCCATTGTGATTTCCAGTATTGAAGTTTCCTTCTGCCCTGGGTCTCGAAGACCCGGCTTCTGTGCTGGCGACAAACTCAGAGGCTCCCTCAAACGGGCGCTTGTTCTGGCTGTTTCCGTTATTACCCGGCGCTGATCCGTTGCCGGCTCTTCCATTATTACTTGTGTTCGCTTTTGCTTTTTTGTCATCAGCTTCCTCTTCTGTAGTGTCTGTTGCGGCGTGCTTGTTGCATGCATCCATCAGTTCTCCCATCGTAACCTCTGAAGCATTCCGACTAGATTTCATGCGGGTTAACTTTTGCACTAAAGGTGTGTACTTGCACGTTTTTGCCATAGCTTGTAATGCATCCTTGGGCTGAATATATGTGGATGAATGAAGTATTTCCATAACCCGGCGCACCCAGCTGCGCGCCGACTCTCGCTTCTTCTGGACGCATCGTTCTAGGTCATCAATAGTGAATAACTTTCTGCACGTTCCATGAAAGTGCTTGATAAACGCAGTTTTCAACTCCTCCCATGACTTGATAGATCCCTCCGGTAGATTGGTGAACCATAGCTTTGCTGCTCCTTCTGACATCATCAAGTACATGAACTTGGCTTGAAGATTCTCGGACGCATTGCGAATTGACATAGCCATCTCATAACTGCTCAACCATGTTTCTGGATCCATAGTCAGCTCATAGTTCACTACTTTACCCGGTTCTTTGAATTTTTCCGGGTAAGGTTCAGCCCTGATGCTATCCGACATACACTTAGGCCCAGCAAGATTAGTCGGGGCCGGCCTTACTCGAGAGACGTGTGATCCTGCCGGGGGTGCGGCCGGACGCGGGACTGCTGGTGGCCCATGCACTACAGACCCGGCTGCGGCTCTCCTGGCTCTGTAACTGTCCACGATAGCTTGTGCTGTTGATGCTGTTGGTACTGCCTGAATGCGGGGAGGAGGCGGCATATGCGGCTGCTCTTCCCTCCGCCGCGCTGAACTTGTCTGGATATTGCCAGTGTTGCCTCGTTGCTGACTGATATATGGCGTCCCATGCATTCCACTTCTGTGATCCGGGTAATTAACCTGCTGTGCCACCGCGGTACGCAATAGATCTATCGCCCGCCGGGTCTCCTCTGCGTGGGGTGACTCTCTCACGGGGATTTGGTTTAACGCGAGTGTTACTGCGTACACGTTATCCATGGGGTTGTTGTAATGACCCGCTGGTGTGCGAAATCGTGATGGTGGTGGTGGCGGTGGTGGTACAGTATTGCCGGTAGTAACTCCAGTCTGTGGTGCGGGTAACCCGGTCTGCGTGTCTACTGGTTGTACTCCTCCGGTTGTTGTCTGAGGGGCGGTTCCTTGGTTCGCCGTTGGGATCGGCTGATCCTGAGGCGTGATGAATAGCGCAGCCGGGTTTATGACTCCTCCCAATGCTGGTAATCTGGTTTGGTGCCTTTGATGTATTCTAGTCGTTTCCTCTCGGAGCCGGGTTTCCCGTGCATCCAGCTCGCGTTGTCGTGTGGCCATCCCTTGTCTTTCTGCTTCTACTTGTCTTCTCTGTTGCTCCAAAGCACGACGGGCTACGTCCAGGTCCCTAACACGTTCCGCTGCGTTTTCTGGAGTGATAACGGTGGCAAGAACTGTGGGATCTAGGATCAGATTGTTGTCGAACAGGGCCGGGTACTGTGGATTGGAGGGACCCGCCCCTGGTGTCCGGTTTGCTAGGAATCCAAACGTGTTCGCGTGTAGCTCGTTTTCCGCCGATTGACTGGTAACCGATGCCGACTCTCCGTCAACCCGGGCCAAAACCGGGTTCCCGTTAGCCGGACCTTGCTGCTGGGCCAATGCTTGAGCTGCTCCGACCGCGGCCGCGGTCACGTTATCCTGGTTGAGATTGGTCGCGGGAGCCGTGTAAACCGCAACCCGGCGCACAATACGTGGCGCGAATTCATACTGTTCCTCTTCGCTGCTATTTTCCTCATACCGATTCTCTAGCAGATGCATGATAGACTCGGTATCATCTTCTTTCTCGACCCAGCAACACGGGGTCCATGCCGGCTCCTCCGGCTGTTCCCTCTTCGTGGTGGGTTCTTCTGTTGGATCTGTCGTCCCAACTGATTCTTCTCCATCTGATTGAATGTAGGTGGCTTCCCCTGACACAGAATCAAATCCAAAGTCGTCAGGGATCGAACCGGAAGTACGTACCATACCCATGAAGACGTTGATCCAGCCGATTGTCACGATAGATCCGGATTCGAGGTGATCCGACTCTGGCCCCCAGCCGGAATCGTCCACCATCTTCTCTCCTTCGCGGTCGGTGTAGATCTCGCCGATGACAAGATTCTCCATGTTCTTCCGAGCTTCTCCCGTGATGTAAACACCTTTGGACGCAGGCCCCACGGTGGGCGCCAACTGTCGTGGGATAATCACGGCAGACGTTACCGGGGGTAACTTATCTTGGGGCAAGACGACACAGGTGTTTGGGAGAGGGTTTAGCTCAGAGGAAAACATGATGATATGCGATCTGGAAGCCGGCAAGCAAGTCGCCGAGTCTCCGATCCCAATATACTAATCTCAACTCTTGTGTTACACTGGATACTCGATACCTAGCGATATTGCTCGAACTCTTAGGGCGCTAAACCTAACCTAGGGGCCGGCTTATATAGCATCCGGATCCCTGGCCTGTTCTCCAAGGCGTACTCTGAGTCCTACCCGAACACTGCTTACAAAACCCTAAACTTCCTTACCGGAACCCTCAATCCGGGTTACCAGGCTTACGATCTTGGGCCTTCTAGAAGCTCCTTTATTCTAGCCGGGTCTTTGCGCAGCGTCCTTTGGTCCGAGTTACACCTTGGCGTTGGGCTACCGGGTTATCGTCCCTCCATCATGTTGGGTTCTATCACCAACATGAGTGTCTTGTCCTTGTCCTTCATTGTGAGCTTGGCCTTGATTATGAGATTGGCCTTGATTATTAGCTTGGCCTTGATCGATGGAATGATCTAGATCATTAGCTTGTCCTTGATTTGTAGCTTGAGGTCTTGGTCCATCTTGTTGGGTAGCTTGTGTATCAATGGGTGTAGTCAATGGCTCCACTTGAGTAGAGCATAGTCCTTCTCCCTCCGTCATTCGGTAACCCTCAATGGGGATTATTTCACCAATCCCCATTCTTCTTATGATGATGGGAGGAATTGAATCTCCTACAACACCATGATCTATACGGCCCCCTTGGGACCCATTATCCTCATCAAACACCACGTCTATAGCTTCTTCAACTTGTCTGGTGTACTTGTTGTAGACTCTATAGGTGTGAGCGTTTGTGGCATAACCAACAAAGATACCCTCATATGACTTGGTCTCGAATTTTGACTAGCATTTACCTCTCTTACGAATGAAGCACTTACAACCAAACATCTTGAAGTATGATACATCCGCTTCTTTCCTGTGTGGATCTCATGAGGAGTCTTGTTCAATTTCTTGCGGAGATACAACCGGTTGCTAGCATGGCAAGCGGTGGAGACGGCCTCGGCCCAAAAATTGTATGGAGAAGAGAATTCCGCAATCATGGTCCTTGCCGCATCCATTAGTGTCCAGTTCTTCCTTTCCGCCACACCGTTTTGTTGAGGGGTATAGGGAGTGGAATATTGATGAGCAATCCCCTCTTCGCTAAGAAATCCCTCCACGGTGTAGTTCTTTAATTCGGAGTCATTATACTCCGGGTCGCCATGATGCTCGTATTGCGTTGGCGCTCTACCAAAGTGATGAACTCGATGACTCTCTTTTGAGTCTCACTCTTTCTCTTGAAGAAATACACCCAACAATATCTTGAATAGTCATCCACAATCACCAAGCAATACTTTTTGCCTCCAAGACTATCATATGATAGGGTACCAAAAAGGTCCAAGTGAATGAGCTCGAGGATTCTTGAGGTGGTGATGGTGGTCTTGGTGGTCACGCTGGGCATAAAACCCGAAACCCGAAGCCCGAACCCGGAAATCCCGAACCCGAACCCGAATAGCCCGAACTCGAAAAACCCGAGCGCCTATTCGGGTGTCAATTCTAAAAAGCCGAATTTTATATGGGAAATTCGGGTTTATACTTCTATAACCCGAACTTCCCGAATAGACCGTACAATGAATTAAACTCCTGTATGGCCCAACAACGGAATTAAACTCCCGCACAGCCCAAGAACGCATCATTGAGCGCAAACTTCAAAGCCTCAATCATTCAACTTTAGGCACACGAACATGCCACGACGGACCGAGACCCTGACCTGGCCGCCGCCTGCACGCGGTGGCCTTCCACTCATACCCCGCACCCTCCCTAGCCTGAGATGGCAAGGATTTGCATCGTGTTGTGGTGATATGCAGCACCCGCCGCCTACCTTGACGGCATGTTGTGGTATAGTGGAGCGCCCGTCGCCTACCTTGACGGTATATTGTGGTACATCGCAGCGCCCGCCGCCTCCCTAGAGTGAACGGCATGTTGTGATGGAGTGCAGATCCCTATACTGCGTGTACGTGTGCAGCGCCGCGCCGATTGATCTACCTAAGTCTTTCTCTAGTAGCTACGACTCTGATGCATTGAGGAATTTCTTTAAGTGATGCTCTTATTCAGGTAAATCGGGAAAACCCGAATCCGAGTTATCGGGTACCCGAATTGTCGGGTTCTTATTATTTTGGCTAAATTTCGGGTGTCATTTTTCAAAACCCGAATTTTCAAAAACCCGAATAACCTGACCCGATTTTTTCGGGTAACCTGAACACCCGGCCTGACTTGGTGGGGTGAGATTCTCCATGTTGCTTTCCAAGAATGCAAGAGCTACACACACGATCTTGGGCAAACTTAGCATTCGTTCGTCCTAGAACATGATTTCCACTTTGAAGGTCATGCAACGTCCTCATATTGGTGTGAGCTAACCGGCGATGCCATAGCCAACCCACATCAACTTTAGCCATTAGGCATGTCGCAGCACACGTGTCTCCTTTAGAGAAATCCACTACATACATGTCGTTCTCGACATGCCCAACAAAGACTACTTTAAGAGTCGTCTCCCAAGTGACAATCACATTCTCTTTATTAAAAAACGAGGTAGAACCACAATTTGCAAGTTGAAGTACCTACATGAGATTGTAACCAAGGGACTCGACTAGGATAACATTCTCAATTGATAAATCATTTGAGATAGATACCTTGCCTCGTCCCAATACCTTTAGCTCGGAGTTATCACTAATAGTGACGCCAATTGAGATGAGGTGATGGAGGATTAAGATCACTCATTGCGTCCTTGCTTCCGGTCATATGTTGGGATGCACCACTATCCACCGTCCATTTGCCCGACCCGGAAGCACTTCCCTACAATAGATTAGTGTCTTGATTTAGGTACCCATCGTTGAAAGGGTCCTCTTTTGTTAGCAACAAGGGTCTTTGGAACCCAAATAGTCCAATGATAGTCATCACCATAAGAAGTACCAACATATTTAGCATACACATGACCATATCTAGATTTCATAGAACATAAGATGGGTTATATTTGCCGGCAAAGTCATTATGAGTGGTGCTCCCCCTAGAGGTCTCACCACCCACGATGGTATTGGTCTCCTTCTCTTTTATCACCTCTCCCTCTTTTACAAATTTTACTTCTTGTGAGGAAGAGGTGGCCTTCTTCTTGTTCTTCTTGTACTTCTTCCTTGACTTAGCTACATAGCCAAGTCCCTCCTTTCCATTCTTGACTCTTTGAGGAACCACCTCATTGAGAGTCTTCTCACTTCCTACAAGATTAGTTGCACCAGAAGAATTGCTAGGAAAAATACTAATGCTAGTAGATGAAGAGGACATGTCTTTCTTAATTGATTGTTGAGCTAGGAGATTGTCACAAGATTTTGTTAGCTTGTCATGAATTTCTTTAAGAGACGTGAACTCCTTTTCTATTTTTTCATGACGAGCAACAAGTTCCTCGTGAGAAATTCCTAGCTTCAACTCTTCATTTTCAAGTGTTTTAACAAGAGCAAGAGATTGTTCATTATCCTTCCTAATCTTAGAGACACTCATAGAAAAAGTCTCTTCAAGACTAGATAATTTTTCCTCAAGAGAGGCTCTAATGGAACGCTCATTTTCAGGAGCCTTTTCAAGATCTTTATCATTGCAAGAGTGACCTCCATGGTTTTCCAAGGTCATGATAATTTGTTCCTTTTCATCTACAAGAGAGTTAGCATCATCAAGTTGCCGCAAAAGGGCATTCACTTTCTCCTTAGTCTTACCTTTGAGGCTAGCTAACCAAATGCCTAGTTCCTTTGCCTCACTATCCTCCTCACAAGCATTTTCAACATAATCCAATAATGAAGGAGGGTTAGTGACAATGGTTTTGGAGTTGGGAGAGCATATTGAAGTGGCTTTTGGCATAAGACATGTAGGTCGGATAGCCGCAATCTCATTGGGGGATTCAAATAGAGAGACCTATGGAGATGAGGCGGTAGCTATGGAAACATGGGCCACACCTACCACTTCATATTCTCCTTCATCTCTGGAGATATAGGTTTCCAACATGGCCCCTTCTTGAACGTAAAGAGCCATTGGCACTCTTCTAGCGAAGTTCTTGTTTTGTGGAGCCTTGGCCTTGTTTTTGCGAACAAGCTTGCCCTCATTTTCTTCTCTTGTCTCAGAAGGGCACTCCTTCACAAAATGGTTTGCACTTCCACAATTGTAGCATGTCCTTGGTCGCCCCCCTTCTTCTTGTAGTTCTTTTTTCGAGGAGGTCTTGGAGAGTCGGCCTTGTGCGCTTCCCATCTCTTCCAATATCCGTGCATGGAAAGGGTAATGCACTTGTGAGTGCGGGTGTAAGTGTCCTCATAGTCTTCCTCATCATCATCCTCCTCTTCAACTTCTTCAACTCGATCAATTTCCTTTGACTTCAATGCAAGATTGGGTGACTTTCCCATTCCTCTAGAGCGAGCGATAGCATCATCCGCACTCTTGTGTGATAGGGATATGGCGACGAACTCACTAAGAACACCAATGGAGTTGAGAGAATTGTAGTCCGCTCTTGTCCGTATTCTAGTGGAGAGGTTCTTCTCAAAGGGTGTAATTGCTTTGGTGAACTTCCACTTTATCCACTCATCAGAGATCTCTTCTTTTCCAAAGTCCCTCAATTGATTGGCAAGGGTGACAACTCTTCTATATAGCTCCTCCGGGGACTCATCCTCTTGCATAACAAAGCTCTCGGACTTGTCAATGGCCACATCATACTTGGATGATTGGATGCTAGCATTCCCTTGAAACAAAGTGTCAAGCTTGTCCCAATCTTCCTTGGCGGTCTGTCAACCACGAATGTGAGTGAGATGCTCCCTTGGAAGAGCCTTTTGAATGATGACAAGGGCAGTCTTGTTGAGTTGAGATTCCATATCCTCCCTAGGGGTCAAGTTGCTTGGGTCATGGGGATGGAACCCATGGACCACACTCCTCCACAAAGCGGTGCACGAGCCGGAAATATGTGACTCCATTTCAAACTTCCAAGAAGAGAATTCATTAGTGTTAAGTATGGGAGGAAGTCCAACATTAAGAATGTGCGGCATTGAAACTATTGGATGGATGGATTCATAATTTTGAGATGGTGGAACTTTTGAGTTGGACCCCGAACCATTAGTTGTTTGAGACTTGGAGCCTCCGGAATTCCCCTCTGCCTTAGCCTTTTGTGAGGCTTTCGCATTGGCTTTGGAAATGTTATCTTTGATTTTGTATCGTACGGAATAGTTTCCTCTTCGGAACTATCCTCATCGGAGACATGGGGAGAATTCACGTGCCCCTTAGGTTTACCCATCATGTTATCCAATATCCTCTTGATGGAGGAAACCTCCGAACCAACACTAGAGCTAACCTTGGACAATTGGGTTTGAATGGTTACAATCGTTGTCTCTAGGTTAGCTATAGTCTCGGCCATTTTGGAGAGCTCCTCCTTAGAAGATTCGGGATCATCTCTGTTGGCCATGATACTCTTAGGCGGTTAATCCCGATATAAGAGCCGAGTCTCTGATACCAATTGAAAGTACACTATGGTCAACTAGATGGGGGTGAATAGGTGACCTACAAATTTTAATCCTATTTCACTTTTAGATGGGCTTTAGCAAGTAAACAACTTGGTTATCTAGATGTGCAACTAGGTAGACACCCTATGTGATAAGAAACAAGTATGCAACGGAAGTAATATCCAAGGCACAAGATAACCACAAGTGTAAACACGGAGAAAAGGATATGTTTCCCATAGTTCCTTCTTAAAAGAAGTACGTCTACGCTGGAGAGGTGGGGAGCCACCTAGGCGCTCCCCAACAGCACGATTGTGCACACATGTTCTCCTTGAGCTTCTCCGGTGAGGGAGATTCTCGTTTCCACTATGAGGTCGACTTGAAGGCGTTGACAAAACCTTTACAAGTGGTTGAGGCTACTCCACAAGTGAGATGGAGGCTCTGAATGATCTGAAGCTTCTTTCTACAAGGTGGAAGCCACAAGCACTAGGATTTCTCTAGGATGACAAGGAAACCAAGAGATTTACAATATCCCAAGAGGTATGGTAAGGGAAAACGATTTATGGCTTGGTAGAAGTGTAGATCTAGGCCTCCTCCATCAGATTCTTGAAGGGCATCGAGTTTGGTTGGAGGAGGAGGGAGATCTAGGCGTTTTGAGCTCTTGAACAATGGAGGAGAGAGAGGAATGGACGAACTAGCTGTCTAGAGGAAGAAGACAGCTATTTATAGCCTCCTCCTAAATCTGACCGTTGCTGCCCTCCAGGGCCGGAATATTCCGGTATTAGTACCGGAATTTTCCGGGGTAGCTGGGCCGGAAATTTGAAAACTCCGGGGGGCGGATTATTGAATAATCCGGTGGCCGGAATATTCCGGCCAAATTTCCGCCCCCATATATGAGAGCGGGAAGCAGCGACTCGTCCGAAAAAATCCCGGCCAAATTTCCGCCCCTGCATCTGTGAGCGGGCAGCAGCGACTCGTTCAAATTTCTGCTAAGGACCAGAGGCCGGAAATTTGCCCCGGAAATTTCCGGCCAAATTTCCGCCCCTGGATCTGTGAGCGGGCAGTCAAATACCAGGACTTCACCATCTGGAGCATTGAGGAGGCTGGAATATTCCGGTGCTGGGGCTGGGATTTCCGCCCTATAACCACCGGAATTTCCGGGCTAGACTGAATAATCCGGCTGCAGATATTTGCACATCTCAAAAATCCTTTGTGAATCTTCTCGAAGATATTGTTGTTGATCAGGATAGATATCATGAGGCTAGTTGTGAACACTTAAACCACAAGGTTAGTAGACATACCCACGTTGTTATCATCACCAAAATCATTAGAGGAGACATGAGCTTTCAGTGGCAACTATCAACAATATTAACATAAATAAACACATGATATTTCCTCTAACAACATTCATGAAAGACATAGCCCGGAAATTGTTCCTCGTGAATCAAGTAGGATGAGAATCGTGTAGGGCTACACAAGCACACATTAAATTTCACGTTCCTATCAATGAACACCCCAACCCTATAACTTTGAGCATCCAAAGATACTACTAATAAACACTGCAACCTATCTCTTGAATAGTATCTTTCTAATAAATCCACAACATCCACACTATCACCCTGGCAGTATAGAGATTATACTAAACACAAGCATCAAGAAACCTCATGATTCCAATTCAATCCAACAAAGTAAGAACAAGATCAAGGTAAGTATCCATCTTATCCATAGTACATAGAGGCACACACAGCACCCGCACTGTCACCGAGGCACAAAGGTGACTCCGGAGAATTATACTAGATAAAACCAATTGAGTACATTGAATCCATTAAATAATGAAGGGAAAACATCATAGATTCAACAATGATGACATAACACACTATCACAATCAAGATCACATCATGATAGATAGAGAGAGAACCACATAGCTACTAGCACGAGCCCTCAGCCCCGCGGAGGAACAACTCATGCATCATCGTGGGAGGTAGTAACGTCGACGGAGGTGACTCCAGGGGCACTTCCCCGTCCCGGAAGAGTGCTAGAACAGAGAATCTATCCTCCTCCTCCCCCCCCCCCGAATTAGGGTTTTGGATGGTGATGGTGCAGGACTCGCACTCGTTGGGAGACCCCAAGAGGAAGGTTTGATGAGCACATCAGCAAGTTTCCCTCAGAAAAGAAACCAAGGTTGAACTGACCAGTAGGACAAAGAATCAACTTCCGAAGGTTGATGCAGCTAAGGTGGCAGGACACACTACCGGTTCAGCAGCAACGTGGAACCTACCCAACACAATCAATTCACTTTGCCCCCAACGAAGCAGTGAGGTTTGTCAATCTCACCGGTTTTGCTGAACACAAAGAGGTTAAACGTATGGAGTGGAAAACAATATGAGAACAATATGAAAACAGCAGTAGCAGTGTGAAAACATCAATTGCAGCTGTTGTATTATCAGTATGAGAAAATGGACCGAGGTCCACAGTTCACTAGACGTGTCTCTCCATAAAAGATTTCTAACATGAGTGGTGAACAAATTACAGCTGGGCAATTGATAGATAAAGAAACATGCATGACATAATGATTACCATGAGATTCATGCGGGCATTACAACAAGATACATATACCATCATCTGACTGCGTCTATGACTAATAATCCATCCTCCGAATATCATCCGAACAAATGTTGGGTATTAAGTTGCAAACAACATATAATCGCAGTAAGCAAAGTGTGTAATGTAAACAATTTAAACAAAGTAAACATCGTTGTTTTGTCCCTAATGGCAAAAACACATCCTCGATCCGTCACATTTCTGTCACTCGAGCACAGATGCAGAGGAGGCATGAACCCACTATCGAGCATAAATACTCCCTCTTGGAGTCACTAGCATCTACTTGACGAGAGAATCTACTAACAACGGAGAGCATGCAATATCATAAATAACATACACATGAAGATAACATGATAGATTGATAATCAAGAGGCATAGCATTCAATAATCATCGGATCCCAGCAAACACAACTTGTAGCATTACAATAAGATGACCTCGATCATGTGAGGCAGCTCACGAGATCTCATCTAGCTACTGCTATGGACCCGTAGTCCATGGATGAACTACTCGCGCATCACTCTGGAGGCGGGCATGGTCGTGTAGAGCCCTCCGATGATGATTTCCCCTCCCGGGAGGGTGCCGGGGAGAACTCTAGAACCCTTCTGATCTCGGGTTGACGATGACGGCGGACTAGGGTGTATTTCGTGAAAAAGTGGTATATTTTTAGGGTTCACGCATCGGGAGGAATATATAGGCGAAAGGGCGACGCGACCAGGGGGAGTGTCGCCCTATGGTGTGGCCCCTCTCCGGGCCTCTTCGGGACTCCGTGGAACCTTCGGGAATTCTAAGACTTCCCGGCTTTGAATTTTCCAATTCCGAGAATATTTCCAGAACAACTTTTCTGAAACTAAAAACAGCAGAAAACAGGAGCTGGCTCTATGGCATCTTGTCAATAGGTTAGTCCCGGGAAATCGATAAAAATGACATAAAGTGTAACGAAAACATGTAGCATATGGCATGAAAACAACATGGAACATCAAAAATTTAGAATACATTTATGACGTATCCACATCCCCAAGCTTAGTTCCTACTCGTCCTCGAGTAGATAAACGATAAAAACACATAATTTCTGAGGTGACATGCTACCAACATAAACTTGATCATCTAAATTGTAAAAGCATAAGAATAGCTGAGATCATAGAACTTTAAACACAAGCATGATAGATACAATTTTAACAATGAAACATAGCAATAACCTTGCATCATAAAAAGTAACACAAATAAAAGATCATGAATAATAATGCACTTACAAGTTATACGTTTGTTTCAATCATAGATAAAACATAGCAAAGTGATATTTCTCTTGTCCTTAAGAGTGGGGAAAAACATAAATGCCAGGACACCTTCAAAGTTTAAGAGAAAGACTAGAACAAATAATTTGAGAGCAAATAATAACACATCATGAATCAATTAATAATGTTTCTGGGACAAATGCACATTAAACTCAGAATGGTAACTATGCTCTTTCAATTGTGCATAAACTTAGAAGATAGATACTTGATTTGTCATAAATGTATCCTTAATTTCTAATGTTCCATGTTATTTCCTACATGTTTGCTATACACTTTATGTCATTTTTATCGATTTCCGGGACTAACCTATTGACAAGATGCCATAGATCTAGTTCCCTGTTTTTGCTATTTTTAGTTTCAGAAAAGTTGTTCTGGAAATATTCTCGGAATTGGAAAATTCGAAGCCCGGAAGTCTTAGATTCCCCGAAGGTTCCACGGAGTCCCGAAGAGGCCCGGAGGGGGCCAGGGGGTCCACACCATAGGGAGGCGCCCCTGGCCGCGCCTGGGGGTGGTGTGGGCCCCTCGGGCGTCCACCGCCATCGCCCTTTCGCCTATATATTCCCCCGATACATCAACCCAAAAAAAGATACCACTTCGTCCCGAGAAACACCCGAGGCCGCCGTCATCGTCATCCCGAGATCGGGAGGGTTCTGGAGCTCTCCCCGGTACCCTTCCGGGAGGGGAATTCATCACCGGAGGGGTCTACACCACCACGCCCTCCTCCGAAGTGATGCGTGAGTAGTTCATCCCTGGACTACGGGTCCATAGCAGTAGCTAGATGGTTGTCTTCTCCACTTTGTACCTCATGTTTAGATCTTGTGAGCTGCCCTACATGATCGAGATCATCTTTATGTAATGCTACATGTTGTGTTTGCTGGGATCCGATGAATGTTGGATGCTATATCTTCTGATTATCAATCTATCATGTTATCTTCATGCATATGTTATTTATAATCTTACATGCTCTCTGTTATTAGTAGATGCTCTGGCCAAGTAGATACTAGTAACTCCAAGAGAGAGTATTTATGCTCGATAGTGCATTCATGCCTCCTGTGCATCTGTGCTCGATTGACAGAAACGTGACGGATGGAGGATGTGATGTTGCCATTAGGGAGAAAACAATGGTGTTTACTTAGTTTACATTGTTTACATTACACACTTTGCTTACTGCGATAATCTGTTGCTTGCAACTTAATACCCAACGTTTTTTCGGATGATATTCGGAGGGTGGATTATTAATCATAGATCCAGTTGGATGACCGTCTATGTATCTTTTTGTAATGCCCGCATGAATCACATAGTAATCTTTATGTCTTGCATACGCACTATGGTGTATCCTTCATTTCTGTCAATTGCCCAGTTGTAATTTGTTCACCACGCATGTTATTTATATTTTATGGAGAGACACCTCTAGTGAACTGTGGACCCCGGTCCAATTTCTCATTCTGATAATACACACTATTTCCACTACTTTCACACTGCTTCCACTGCTTTCACACTGCTTCCACTGTTTTCACACTGCTGCTACTGCTTTCATACCATTTTCATATTGTTTTCCACACCATATATTTAACCTATTTATTATCAGCAAAACCGGTGAGATTGACAACCTCACTGCTTCGTTGGGGCAAAGTAAATTGTTTGTGCTGTGTAGGTTCCACGTTGCTGCTGAACCGGTAGTGCACCCTGCCATCTCAGCTGCATCTACCTTATGAAGTTAGTCCTTCCTCCTACTGTTCGATTAAACCTTGGTTTCTTTTTGAGGGAAAACTGCTGTAGGGCTCATCATACCTTCCTCTTGGGGTTTCCCAATGAGTGCAAGACCTGCACCATCAAGCTATTTTCTGGCGCCATTGCTGGGGAGGAAGAGAATTTCTGCAAGGGGAGTCTTTCACTTCCAATCTCTTTACTTTGTTTTTGTTTTTTTAGTTTATTTTATTTTGTATTGTTTGCTTCTCTTTATCAAAAACACACACACAAAAAAGTTCTTATTCTAGTTTTAGTTTTATTCCTATTTTTAGTCTTGTTAAAATGATCACTCCTGAGAACACTAAGTTGTGTGACTTTACTAGCACCATCAACAATGATTTCATTAGCACACCTATTGCTCCACCTGCTCCCACCGCTGATTTTTATGAGATTAAGCCTGCACTATTAAATCTTGTTATGAGAGAGCAATTTTCTGGTGTTAGTACTGATGATGTTGTTGCCCATCTTAATAATTTTGTTGAACTATGTGAGAGGCAAAAATATAAAGATGTAGATGTAGATATTATTAAACTGAAATTGTTTCCTTTCTCTTTGAGAGGAAGAGCTAAAGAATGGTTGCTATATTTTCCTAGAAATAGTATTGATTCTTGGACTAAGTGTAAAGATGCTTTCATTGGAAAATATTATCCTCCTGCTAATATTATATATTTAAGAAGTAGCATTATGAATTTTAAGCAACTTGATAATGAGCATGTTTCTAAAGCTTGGGAAAGAACGAAATCTTTGGTAAATAATTGTCCCACTCATGGACTGACTACTTGGATGATCATCCAAACCTTTTATGCAGGTCTAAATTTTTCTTCAAGAAACCTTATGGATTCAGCTGCTGGAGGAACCTTTATGTCCATGTCCTTGGGGGCAGCAACAAAGCTTTTTGATAATATGATGGTAAATTATTCCGAATGGCACACTGAGAGGGCTACAACTGGTAAGAAAGTAAATTCTGTTGAAGAAACCTCCTCTTTGAGTGATAGACTTGATGCCATTATGTCTATGCTTGTTAATGGCCATGCTCCTATTGATCCAAATAATGTCCCTTTAGCCTCTTTGGTTGCTCAAGAAGAGCAGGTTGATGTGAACTTCATTAAAAATAATAATTTCAACACCCATGCTTATAGGAATAGTTTTGGTAGCAACAATTATAGGTCATATCCTCCCAATAATAGTAATGCTTATGGTAATTATTATGGTAATTCTTACAACAACAATAAAAGTTTACCCTCTGATCTTGAAAACATGCTCAAGAATTTTATTAGTACACAAACTGCTTTTAATAAATCTGTTGAGGAAAAGTTTGGTAAAATTGATGTTCTTGCTTGTAAAGTTGATAGCCTTGCTCTTGATGTTGATTTTCTGAAATTAAAGGTTATGCCTCATAATGTTAAAGAAAGCAAAACTTTGAATGCCATCCTAATTTGAATTGATGACAATGTTAGGATGTTAGCTGAATTGCATGCTAGATGGGAAAGATAAGATGAAATAGCTAGAAAGAATAATATAGCTAATGTTTGCACCATTGCCACCACTAGTAAAACTGAAGCTCCTTATGCTAGTAAACCTTCTACTATCAATAATAAAGTAATTGGTGTTTTCAATACTCCCACTTCTGCTATTAAAAATGCAAAACTACCTGAAACTGCTAAAAATGGTCCTAATAAAAGTGCTAAAAATTTTATAAACATGGGAGACAATGGTCCCATTACCTTTGATAAAAATGATCTTGACTTTGATGATTTCAACATAAATGAAGTGATTAAGTTCCTACAAAATCTTGCTAGTTGTCATAATGCGAGTACTATGAATATGGATTTCACAAAACATATTACAAATGATGTCATGCAAATTAGAGAGGATGAATCAAGATGTGAAGGCTCTATCCCTAGGAAAATAGATGATGGTTGGGAACCCATTATTAAAATGAAGGTAAATGATTTTGATTGCAATGCTCTATGTGATCTTGGTGCTAGTATCTCTGTTATGCCTAAGAAACTTTATGATATTCTTGATTTGCCATCTTTGGAGCACTATTATTTGGATATTCGTCTTACTGATAATGTTAGAAAGAATACTGATGATGTTCTTATCATGGTTAATAACAATCTTGTCCCCGTTGATTTTGTAGTCTTGAATACTGAATGCAATACTTTTTATCCAATTGTTTTCGGAAGACCTTTTTCTTAGAACTGTTGGTGTTGTTATTGACATGAAAGAGGGGAATATTAAATTTCAATTCCCACTCAACAAAGGTACAGAACACTTTCCTAGAAAGAGAATGAAGTTGCATTTTGATTGTATTATTCGAACAAATTATGATTTGGATGCTTCTTCACTTGAAAACACTTGATTCCACTTTTCTGGGCCTAGCTAAAAGGCGTTAAAGAAAAGCACTTCTTGGAAGATAACCCATGGTTTTATTTTAGCTTTGTTTTCTCTGTTTTCTTTGAAACAAGGGGTTGTATACTTCTGTATAAACTCCTTTGTATCTTTATTTTCATGTTTTAGTTGTGCCAAATAAAGTTTCTTACGAGAGTTGGAGTTGGTTTTGGATTTCTGCGCAGGAAACAGATTTCTGTTGTGCACCGTAAAAAAATGCATCATTCACAGAAAGATCAAAATGGCCTAATTTTTTTTGCTTATTCCTCAGCTAATTCCCCGACTTTTTCATTCTTTAAGTTTTTCGATCTAAGCAACGTAAGTGCCCTAAAAAAATTCGTCTTTACAGACTGTTCTGGTTTTGGCAGTGCCATTTTTCTTGCATTTGCTCTTTTACGATGTCAAGTGGATTTCTTTGTTTCACGAAACATCAGTGGCTGTAGCTAATGTTTAAAAGTATCAATATTAGTTGTTCCCATACAGAACACATGGATTTTTGATTGTTGCACTAACCCTCTAATGCGAATTACTCTTTGAGTGTGGTGTGAAAGAAGTTTTCAAGGGTCAAGAGAAGAGGGTGATATAATGTGATCAAGAAGAGTGCAAAGTCAAAGCTTGGGGATGAATCCATGGTTCATCCCAGAAAATTCTAAGAAGACTCAAGCATCTAAGCTTGTGGATGACCAAGGCATCCCCTTCTTCATCAACAATTTATCATGTCACTTCTAGTGAAACTATATTTTTATTCGGTCACATCATATGAAGTTTACTTGGAGCGATTGTTTGTTTTATTTTGTTTTCCTTTGTTTTCCTTTGTTTTCCTTGATGCAATAATATAGTTGGACCCTAGCATTCCTTGTTTGGGAGAGAGACATGCTCCTCTTTTTCATTTGAATACTCGTTATGCTTGTATTCTTAGTTTTTCTTCTAGTTACTGCAAAAATTCATGTTTAGCTCTTGTTTTCATTGCATCTCTTATTCAGAGCTGTTAGTTTTAGTAGAGTTGTATTAGTACTCTCATATTTGCTTGTTGTATCATTTAGAGAGTTTTTGTTAAAACATATTTTGTATGGTGCTTGTTGGGAAAAGAAACTGCTTCTTGTAGTAGAATTTATAACGGTGCAAATAGAAGCTTGTATAGATTGTGGCTAGACTTTTTCATATCACGCTAGATGTTATTTTAATTCTAAAGCCTAGTGGTTATTTAGTAGCATGTTTTGTCTCAAATAGCTGAGATTGTTTAATGTGTCATTGAAAGAATCATGAGTTGTTCTTGTTATTTTAAAGTATAAATTTGTGGTGTTCCCCTTTGAATGTTTTATTTGGTTGACTTGGTGCATGCTTACACCATGTTTATGACTATGAACCAGTCACTTATAGCCTCTGTGATCATTTAGTTTTTGAACTTGTGGTACCACTTATGCTTTGATTAATGATGTTTATGTCGCTATGCATGATTATGACCAATATGCTCTCTTGATTTGTCACCCCCAGTCTTTTGCTAGACTCCACCTGTACTGAGTATGAGCTCTACTCGTGCATCCAAATTCCAAAATCCAAAAAGCAAAGTATGGCATGAAAACAACATGGAACATCAGAAATTATGTCATATGCTACATGTTTTCCTTATACTTTATGTCATTTTTATCGATTTCCAGGGACTAACCTATTCACAAGATGCCAAAGAGCCAGTTCCTGTTTTCTGCTGTTTTTAGTTTCAGAAAAGTTGTTCTGGAAATATTCTCGGAATTGGAAAATTCGAATTCCGGAAGTCCTAGAATTCCTGAAGGTTCCACGGAGTCCCGAAGAGGCCTAGAGTGGGGCCACAGGGGGCCACACCATGAGGCGGCGCGCCCCCTAGCCGCACTGGGAGATGGTGTGAGCCCCTCTGGCGCCCACCGTTATCACCCTTTCTCCTATTTGCTCCCCTCGATGCGTGAAACCTAAATATATATCACTTTTCCACGAAAAATACCCGAGGCGCCCGTCATCGCCAACTCGAGATCCAGAGGGTTTTGGAGTTCTCCCCGGCACCCTGTCGGGAGGGAAAATCATCACCGGAGGGCTCTACACCACCATGCCCGCCTTCAGAGCGATGCGTGAGTAGTTCATCCTTGGACTACGGGTCCATAGTAGTAGCTAGATGGTTGCTCTCTCCTCTTTATGCCTCATGTTTAGATCTCGTGAGCTGCCCTACATGATCGAGATCATCTTATTGTAATGCTACATGTTGTGTTTGCCGGAATCCGATGATTATTGAATGCTATGTCCAGTGATTATCAATCTATCATGTTATCTTCATGTGTATGTTATTTATGATATTGCATGCTCTCCGCTGTTAGTAGATTCTCTGGCCAAGTAGATACTAGTGACTCCAAGAGGGAGTATTTATGCTCGATAGTGGGTTCATGCCTCCTTTGCATCTGTGCTCGAGTGACAGAAACGTGATGGGTGGAGGATGTGTTGTTGCCATTAGGGAGAAAACAACGATGTTTACATTACACACTTTGCCTACTGCGATTATCTATTGCTTGCAACTTAATACCCAACGTTTGTTCGGATGATATTTGGAGGGTGGATTATTAGTCATAGATGTAGTTGGATGACGGTATATGTATCTTGTTGTAATGCCCGCATGAATCTCATAGTAATGATCATGTAGTAATGATCAATTGCCCAGCTGTAATTTGTTCACCACGCATGTAGCTACATTTTATGGAGAGACACCACTAGTGAACTGTGGACCCCGATCCATTTTCTCATGATGATAATACAACCACTTCTTCCACTGTTTTCACACTGCTACTGTTGTTTTGACATTGTTCTCATACTGTTTTCCACACCATACATTTAACCTCTTTGTTATCAGCAAAACCGGTGAGATTGACAACCTCACTGCTATGTTGGGGCAAAGTGAATTGATTGTGTTGTGTAGGTTACATGTTGCTGCTGAACCGGTAGTGCGCCCTACCACATCAACTGCATCAACCTTCAGAAGTTGATTTTCCTCCTACTCGTCGATTCAACCTTGGTTTCTTTCTGAGGGAAAACTTGTTGTTGCATTCTTCACACCTTGCACTTGGGGTCTCCCAACGAGCGTGTGTCTACACTCCATCAGTGGCCCACTGTCAGGTGGCGGATCCTCAGTTCCCCCATTGGGGATCTTCTGTGGTCGACTGCGGCAGTTACGGGGTATGGTGTCCAGACGGCCCACGTCGTGAAGGTTTCTTATTTTTTGGGGCAACGTGATGGTTCGTGGGGATATGAAATGGCGACTCGCGCCTATAAAAGGGGACGCGGCCAAGCGAGCAAAGGGTTCGCTTTCCTCTCTCTCTTCACTTCTCCTCCTAGGCCATGCCTTCTCGCATCCCTGCTCCCGCTGCACTCACTACGTCATAGTTTTTCGTTGTCGCGTCCAAGGAGGAGGCCACCGCTGTGGGGGGCATGGATACCAGGGTATCCCGGTTTGTCTATTGCGGCCCAGCGTAGTGGGTGTTCGAGGCCTCATCAAGGTTGTATCTAGAAGAGGAGCTTCCTCCGCGAGACTTTGTCCTCGTTAGGGCTCGACCAGTAGGAGGCTGGTCCCTCTAGAGGAGCTACATCACTTACATTTGAGAAGGAGCTCTACCTCGCCTCCTACTCCTCTCCAGAGGATATCCCTATCAAGAGGGAACATGCCATGTATGGCTGTCGTTCGCTGCTTTGCACGCTGAGAAGATGGCGCAGAGCCGCAAAACCCCTTTTGGCGGCGGTTGTCGTTCTCTTGTATAAAGCGTGGGCGACAGCTACCTACGCAAAAGTGCTGCCCCAGGATATCCTATTTGGTGCAAGAAGACCAAGAAGACGCTACAAGATGGAGGAAATTTCACCGGGCGCCTCCACCACCCTGCCATGGACGATGGCGTTGTCCTCGACGACCAAGACCAGCAGGCGCTGATATCCCACAAGTATAGAGGATCATGTGTAGACTTTTAGATAAGTAAGAGTGTCAAACCCAACGAGGAGCTAAAGGTAGGATAAGTGTTCTCTCAAGTTCTATCAACCAATAATACAACTCTACGCACACTAAACGTTTACTTTACCTAGGAAATAATACTAGAGTAACAATACGGCTAAACAAGATAGTTTTGCAGGATAATAAATACATGAAAGTAAAGTTAGTTGCTGCAGCAATAAAGTATACTAAATGACTATAAACTAACAGTAACATGAGTGTGGAAAAGTGGTGGAAAGTGTGATGGATTTGTCCATGATCAAATAGTCAAATACAAGGTTGATATTCCTCTGTTATGTGGGAGAGGCAAAGCAAACAAGCTCTCATTATCCAATGATTGCAAGTACTTATGACTAGAACTATAGCAAACATCCGTAACTACTAGAAGATACATTAAGGTAAAAATACTTAACCATAGCATTAAGATCAAAAGGTCCTCTTTATCACATATGCTTTAATCACTAGATTGGAGCTCATGTTTCTGTCACTCAAGCAGCCCTCCCTCTAACTTTCTCCACATACTACAAACCGTATGATGTGATCCATGTGCGTATAAACATATGATGGCACCATAGGACTGTAATAAATTTAATATATAGCTCAAACCATCCATAGAGATTCAACAATCAATCATATGACAAAAGGGATCTACACAAACATGACATAGATGCAATATATCATCTGCAAATAATTTATAACGTCAAACGTCATTTTTACATAGGGTGGTACAAAGGTGTATGGGAGGATGAACCAATGTACAAGGAGAAATTGGCGATGGAGATGGCGATAAAGACGATGCAGAGGACAACGCGGGCCGCAGGGCGGCGGCGGCGGTGGCACAGGGACTCCTTCCCTGCGCCGTCGGCATCATGAGGGAGTGCCGCCCATTAGCCCTCTTCCTTCATGGTCTTGGGATCCCTCCCCCATGGAGATGGGATCCATGGGAGAGGCTAAAATGTGGCTAGAAATTCGTGGTATGGGGTGTCTCCCACGACCTAGGTTTCCTCCCTTTATATAGTCTCTCGGATTTCCGTCATCCCATCTAGGCCTACAGTAAATCGGACGTAACTCGGCCGTACGGACTTGGAATCAGGAGAATTTTAAGTCTAGAACTTTTGTCGCAAAATTCCCCACAATTTTTTCTTCTGTGAGATTTCTGTTTGACGTTCTCTTCGACCTGTAACGTGGCAATATTTAAAAAGAGTTTTCAGACAGATTTCACGAAAGTCCCAATTCGACTCCAACAAGCTTTCCTCTTCCATTTTTGTTAATTCTTACACATCAAAGTATAAAACAAGAACATTATATACTTTTGCAACTATTAGTAGGTTAGTCCAAATAAATCATAATATTAATATAAAAATAATTATCAAAAGCATAAAAGTAGCATGAAACCATAAAAAATTATAGATACGTTTTGGACATATCAGGCGCCTCAAAGCTCCGCATTTCTCCTCTTTGGCACTTTGTGGTAGCCCTTTCCCGCCAATTACGAGAGGGAACGAGGTCCAAACGCCAGTACAAAAGGAGTCCCTTGGCTCCCGTAGCAGGGACGACTCAATTCACCTAGAGCCTCCCTAGTATGAAGTGAGCACAACCTCACATCTTGTATTGTAACTACAACAGTGCAATCCATCAGACAAGAAGGAGTAGGATTTTACACCGCAAGGTGGAATGAACATGGGTAAACTCCCTGTGTCGCCATTGTCGTCTTCCCCAAGATTTCCTCGTGAAGCCTACCGAGAGGTGTAGTAAGTGCGATTTTCCCCCAGTGTTCGAACCTCTTAAGAGTCCCTGTCCTTGACAGACCACTCTCCGACATTAAGCGCGCCATGTAGGCGGCTAAGGCACTCCTTCACCTATCGCTGCAATGGCGCCTGCTCGTTCCACCCGAGCCGAACATGCTCGCCCTAGGGGCCAGGACAACCCTACCGGAAACGACAACAACAACAACGGCATGCAACAACGCGCCCCCACTCACGGAGGTGGAGCACCTGACGCTGAGGACCAAGCCTCCTCCCACCCATCACAGAGAGACGTATAGGCGTCTCAGCCTCCGCCACCACCGATGTTAGGGGCGCAAGGACATCGGGAGCAGCTCATGCCCGCCGCAGCCCTGCTTCTGCCCCGGGAGCTGCTTGCGTGCCCGCCCGCGCCAAAAGGGCATATGTCGCATGGCCCGCCCGCCTCTAGGAGCCCGTCACTGCCGCAAACGTCCCCCCGCAAACGTTCCAGGTAGGTGGCACTGGCCAACCTAAGAGCGCGGTAGCTTATGATGTGCCACCCCCTTCCCACGGTGCAACATCGCCAGTGCAAGGCGATCCACGCACCCATTTCCCTAACAAGGCCCAGACCACCAAAGTCCTCGACAAGAGCAACAACAGTTGTCAGATCATGCGTACTCCGCCTGAGGCGCGCGTGCCGATCGAGCGCGGCCACGAGCGCGAGCGGCCCAGCATCCGTGACCTCGCCAGAGCCGGCCACGCCAACCGCCCGGCGGACAACAACGCACGCGCTACGGTCTACGTTTGGGGCTGCCTCGCGTTCACCAAGCAGCTTCACACGGTCGCATAGACGCCAAAGTTTAACCCGACGCTGCCTCCTCGCGATGACGACACTACCCATCCCCTCGACTTCCTGTAGTTGTACAACCTCAACATGTGCACTGCAAAGGGAGACGACAAATGCATGGCCAACTGACTGCCCATGGGCCTCAAGGGGACCGCCCTCATCTGGCTCATGAACCTGCCAGAAGGTTCCATCGGGTCGTATGAGGAGCTGTGCCTCAGCTTCATTGCCAACTTCAAGGGCTCATACGAGCTCCCCCTCACCCAGAGCGACCTATGCGGCATATGCCAGCGCCTAGGAGAAACACTTTTCCAGTACCTCCAGCGCTTCAGCCAGACGCGCAACAAGATAGCCCGCATCATCGATGCGAACGTCATCTCTGCCTTCCGCGAGGGGGTCACCAACGAGCGCATGCTTAAAGAGCTCGGCATCAGGGACGACCTTACCTCTGTCGTCGAGCTCGTACACTTGTCCTTCAGATGCGCGAAGGCTTAACAGGACCGCCTCTTCAGGCTCAACATCTCTGTCAACGAGTCCAAGCTTTTGGGTCACAATGCCAAAACCAAGACCAGGAGCGACGACACGGATGCCAGGCCCAAGGCTCTGCCCGTCCTGGCAGCAGAACCCGAGCGCAAGCACGGCCACAATAACATAGCTTCTGTGATGGACAACCGTCCCTACCGCGTGTTCCATAAAATGCACTCCCAGTCCACGGAGGACCGCTTCCAGCTAGAAAAAATCTGCGAAGATCGCCTCATTATGAGTGGTCTGGAGGGCTACTCTCAAGATAGCATCTGGCGCAACACTGGACGTGGCAGTGGTCACGGTGGCGGCCGTTGGGAGTTATGCAGCCCGAACAACTACAACGGGTACAACAACTACAACACCAATGCCGGTAGCTACAACAACAACTACCAGAAGTTTCCTCGGGAGAAGCAGCAGCAGCGCCCCAACCCACCCCTCCTCAGGTGAACACTGCCGTAGCACCGCCCTGAGGGGAACTAGGGAACGGAGAGGAAAACTGCGGGGGGCTACCAGGAGCCCACAGGCTACATCGCGTGCATCCTTGGCGGAGCACAAACTCCCCTCTCCAACCATCACTTCAAGAAAATCTCACGAGAGATCAACGCTGCCCTCCCAAGGATAGAGGCGGCCAAACCCCTCAAGTGGTCTGAGCACAAGGTCTCCTTCGACTTCCGCAACCACCCCAAGTCCACAAGGACCATGGAGACCATCTGATAAGGGGTGGCCCAATCTTCTCAGTGAACTCACAGACAACTCCAGTATGATAACTAGTGCGCCACTAAGAACTCTCCCGGCTGATTCCTGGTGCCAATGCAAAAGATAGCAACCCCAAGGATATTATCAACTCCACACTCTTGCACACGTAATCCACCGACTACAAGTGTTCCTGTACCGTCTTATTCCCAGTGGAACAGCAGGTAACACGTAAAGTTTGCAGATGAACTTCCAGATGAAAGGCTTACAAGCAGTTTAAATCTAGAGGTCTAGGGTTTATGTTTTAACGTAGTCTAACCCTCCAACTCCTAGGTATGGGGGTATATGAGAGGGGAGGGTGTGGCCACAAGCTGCCTTGCGCAAGCAAACCCTCTCCTACTCGGCTAGGACTCCTAATTCTACCACAAATAGATACAAACCGAACCCCACACAAGGGGTGCGGCCAAATTGGTATACAAACCAATCCTAATTGAACTAGGTCTTGTATATGGCGCATAGATACTCCTTGTGGGCGCCCTCCTCTTGCCTTGTTCATCTATGAGTGTGGAATAACATAATGGCATTATTTTCCACACTTAGTGCATTTGACCTTGTGGAGGCACCATCCCCTTGTCATCATAACATTTGTTATTTGTTGTTTTCACCATGCTAGCACTTGTTTTCCATCTCCCCTTGTAGTCCATCTCCATCCATGTGTATCTCCTCTCCATGATCTCCATTCATGTTTGTGTTATCAATAAACCTGAGAATACATAAATGCAATGACTTAGGTAGTATAAAGTTCTCACAATCATAAACATTATACTCAAGTAGGAGTGAATTCACCTTTTGTTGTAATAGCTTGGTTCTTGATCTTGTCATTGGACCAATCCTTACTTCATTAGCTTGTATATGAACATCCTCATGTGTAACAATAGGTGAAGAGCTAGGGATGTCCTCATCATCCTCCCCCTCTTGAAAAGGCATCGACCTTGATGCTAAATCATCTCCATGGTAAGGTGTCAAATCAGCCACATTAAAAGAATTACTAACACCAAACTCATCAATTGGGAGGTCAATCTTGTATGCATTATCATTGATCCTTGAAATAACTTTGTAAGGACCAGCTCCTCTAGGCATCAACTTTGATTTTGTCAATGTGGGAAATCTATCTTTTCTAAAGTGAACCCACACCATATCTCCTGGCCGAAAAATCACTTCTTTCCTCTTCTTGTTCACCCTCTCGGCCACATGGTTTCCTCTCTTTTCTATAGCCTCTTTTGTTTTCTCATGTATCCTCTTAACAAAATCAGCCCGCTTTGATGCCTCCATATTAATTCTCTCATGTAAAGGAAGTGGTAATAAATCAAGAGGAGTAATAGGCTTGCAACCATAAACACCTCAAAAGGACATAGTTGAGTAGTTGAATGCACAACTCTATTATAGGCAAATTCCACATGGGGCAAACACTCCTCCCACTCCTTCAAATTCTTCTTGATCATACCTCTTAGCAATGTGGACAATGTTCTATTAACCACCTCGGTTTGTCCATCAGTTTGGGGGTGGCAAGTAGTAGAAAATAATATCTTAGTGCCAAGCTTACCCCAAAGTGTCTTCCAAAAGTAACTCATGAACTTGACATCTCTATCTGAAACAATGGTTCTTGGCACTCCATGTAATCTCACAATTTCTCTAAAGAATAAATTTGCAATGTGAGAAGCATCTCTTATGGCAAGCAATGAAGTGAGCCATCTTTGAAAATCTGTCCACAACCACAAAGATAGAATCATGTCCTCTTTTTGTCCTTGGCAAGCCCAAAACAAAATCCATACTTATGTCCTCCCATGGTGTACTAGGTGATGGCAATGGGGTATACAATCCGTGGGGTTTGAGCTTGGATTTGGACTTGTTGCAAGTAATGCACCTTTGCACCAATCTATACACATCTCTCCTCATATGTGCCCAATAGAAATTTTCAGCCAACATAAGCAATGTCTTCTCTCTTCCAAAGTGTCCCATCAAACCTCCACTATGAGATTCCTGTATCAAAAACAAACGCAAAGAACACTCGGGAATACATAATTTGTTAGCTCTAAACAAGTACCCATCATGTATATGAAATTTTTCCCATGCCTTAACATTAGTACATTTATTAAATGGCATAGAAAACTCATTATCTTCATCATATAAATCTCTAATACCCTCCAAACCCGAAACCTTAATTTCTAAATTTGAGAGTAACATATTTTTCCTTGACAAAGCATCAGCAACTACATTATCCAATCCCTTTTTATGATTTATGATGTATGGAAAAGATTCAATAAACTCAACCCATTTAGCATGTCTCTTATTCAAATTATTTTGGCACTTTAAAAATTTCAATGCTTCATGATCACTATGTATAATAAATTCTTTAGGCCACAAATAATGTTTCCACACCTCTAAAACTCTCACAAGTGCATATAATTCCTTATCATAAACAGAATAATTCAATTGTGCACCATTTAATTTTTCAGAAAAATAGGCAATAGGTTTCTTTTCTTGCATGAGCACACCTCCAATACCTATGCCACTAGCATCACACTCAATCTCAAATTGTTTATCAAATTTTTTAAGCATAAGAAGTGGGGCCGAAATCAATTTTTCTTTCAATGTATCAAAAGCAATATCTTGAGCAACACCCCACTCGAAATTGACACCCTTTTTAGTTAGATCATTTAAAGGGGCAGCAATTGTACTAAAGTTAGGCACAAATCTTCTATAGAAACTAGCAAGCCCATTAAAACTTCTAACTTGACTCACATTAGTTGGAATTGGCCAATTTCGAATAGCTTCAATTTTAGATGTATCAACTTCAATTCCATGCTTAGAAACAACATAACCAAGAAATATGACCTTATCTTTGCAAAAAGTGCACTTCTCAAGATTACCATACAATTTATTATTTCTTAGCACTTGCAAAACTTGTCTAATATGATCAATGTGTTCATGTTCATTGTGGCTATATATGAGAATATCATCAAAATAAACTACCACAAATCTACCAATAAAGTCTCTCAAAATATGGTTCATTAATCTCATGAAAGTACTAGGTGCATTAGTTAAACCAAAAGGCATTACTAACCACTCATATAAACCAAATTTTGTCTTAAAAGCAGTTTTCCATTCATCTCCCTTTTTCATTCTTATTTGATGGTATCCACTACGCAAATCAATTTTAGAGAAAAGAGTAGCACCACTTAATTCATCTAACATGTCATCTAAACGTGGTATAGGATGACGATAACGAATAGTGATGTTATTAATTGCTCTACAATCTACACACATGCGCCAAGTACCATCTTTCTTAGGAACCAAAATAACGGGAACGGCACAAGGAGAAAGACTAACTCGAATATAACATTTATCTAGTAGTTCTTGTACTTGCCTTTGTATCTCCTTTGTTTCTTGTGGATTGGTTCTATAAGGAGCTCGGTTTGGGAGAGATGCCCCGGGGATTAAATCAATTTGATGCTCAATACCTCTCAAAGGTGGCAATCCCGAAGGTACATCTTGTGGAAAAACATCCTCAAAATCCTGCAAAACATGAGAAACACCAAGAGGAATAGGGGTCATGTCATTAGAAACCAAAATCTCTCCCTTGTGAATAAGCACAATAGGAACTAGTGTAAGATCACCCCTAAATTCCCTCAAATCCTCTTTAGTGGCTAACATGCATAATAGGTTTTCTCTCTTTTTACCACTCGAATTGGTTGTACTATCACTCCCCATGGCTTGTATTTTTGGTGTTCCCTCATCCCTCTCTCTTTCTTTTTCCACTCTCATATTAATTTTGGATTGGGACTCATTTACAATTTGTTGTGGAGTCATAGGTCTCAAAATAATAGTCTTCTCATGATGATGTAACTCATAAGTGTTTGCTCTTCCTTCATGCTTCACACTTCTATCAAATTGCCAAGGTCTTCCCAATAATAAGTGGCAAACTGTCATGGGCACTACATCAAACTCAATAGTATCCTTTTAAGGTCCAATTTGAAACTCTACTCTCACCATATAAGAAACCTTCATTTGTCCCGTGCTACTCAACCATTGTATATGATAAGGAGAAGGATGTGGCAAATATTTCAAGTTGAGCTTGGCACATAGATCTTTGCTAGCCAAATTCCTACAACCCCTCCATCAATAATGACTTTGAAAGCCATATTAGGACTAATAATAGCCTTTGTTTGAAACAAATTGCACCTTTGATTTTCAGGACTAGGAACCACACTCAAAGAATTTTGTGTGCACACAATAGTTTGCATGGTAGTAGCATAAGCATCCAATGGAGAATCACTCAAATATCCATCATCATCATCATCAATATCATTAGGATCCACATCATCACCTGTCTCATACTCATTGTTCTCATTGATAACCATCACTTTTGTATTTGGACAATCCTTCTTGAAGTGGCCCTTGCCTCCACATGTGTGGCATGTAATATCTCTATTTCTTGTAGTAGAAGCACTAGAACCCGAGGCACTTGCTGCTGGTTGTGATGATTTCCTTGCATTAGACACACTAGGCTCGGTTTTGGATGATGGAGCACCTCAAAAACTTGATGATGGAGGTGGTGGTGGTGGTATACTAGGAGTAGTAGAAGATCTCAATGGGAATCTACTCTTTGTTCTTGCTGAAATTTGTGCCTCCTCATTGAGATGTGATTCGGCCTCCCTAGCATGATGTAATAAATCATGCATATCATTATATTGATAATGCCTCACAATGCCCTTGATTTTATAATGTAAACCTGAAAGGGATCTTTGGATTGTTTGCTCTCCTTGCTCTCTCACACGAGCCCTTTGCATGATCAATTCCATCTCTTGATAATAAGCATCAACTGTCTTGGTACCTTGCCTCAATTGTTGTAATTTGTCAAATTGTTGCCTTATGTAATTGGGTAGAACAAATCTTTCCCTCATAAGCCTCTTCATGGTGTTCCAAGTAACAATGGGTAACTCACCATCATCATGTCTCTTTCTCACTAGATTATCCCACCATCTAAGAGCATATCCATCAAACTCAGAAGATGCCAACTTGATCTTTCTATCCTCGGTATAGTCATGCAATCTCCATAATTTTTCTATTTTCAACTCCCATAGCAAATATTCCTCCACATCCATATTATCAAAGCTGAAAGCTGGAATAGAAAACTTGGGCTTACCCAAACCATCATCTCTATTTTCAGGAGCAATTTGTAAGGGCACACGCCTAGCTCGGCCTAGAAAACCTCCTCGGCCTCTTTCTCCTCTAACTCCACGGCCAACATTAGGCTCCTCCTCATTATTTGTATCACTATGGACACTATTATTATCATCATCAATAGGTGGCAACCGAGCTTGAATCAATGTTTGAAGATCAGCAATAGTATGATTTAAAGCATCCATAGAATCTTGCATTGTTTGTAATTTAGCACTATTGGTCTCGGCCAATGTATGGGTGTCTCCCACCTTTTTGTCCATGCCATGGACAGTCTCATATAAAGGATCACATGCACTATCAACATATTCCTTGAATTGTTTCTTATTGTTGGTCATTTGATTTGTCAAAACATCTCTCAAAGCCTCATACTCCCTCCAATTCACTCCCTCTGTATGGTCCTTCTTTTTCTGCACAAGATCACCACTAGAAGGATCCATTAGTAGGTTAGTGAAATAAAAACAAGTATAGGTTGTGGTGCTCTCTCACAACTCACTCAAAAATCTAGCAAGACAATAGGATATCTTACCACTCCAAAGTGAATAGAGATACTTACCACAAGTAGAGGCAATTAAAGTGCTTTGGTGTGAAAGAGAGAATACCCAGGTTTTTAACTCTCACAATGGCAAACAAGGTTATTTAGTGGGGCTTGGTATGGATACCTAACAATCACCAAAGTAACAATCCTATTTGATGTCTTGTGAAGATATAAAAAAATACCCAAGGAAACTCACACAATATGGAGACAAATGTGGCAATTGCAATATGTGGATGAATTTTGCAATGCACTAGAAAGTCACTAGCTAGGCTCTTAATTGACAGGCACAAGATTGCTCAAATGAAAAACCAAGTGTCACAATGGCAAGCTCAACTAGTAAACAATAGCAATGATATGGCCTCTTTGCACTTTTTGCTTTTCTCTTTTCTCTTTTTTTTATACTTTTTGCTTTTTCTATTTTTTTGTATTTTTTCAATGGACTTACACTAAGCTAGGAGCAACAAGTCCAAATCCAAGCTCAAACCCCACGGATTGTTACCCCATTGCCATCACCTAGTACACCATGGGAGGACATAAGTATGGATTTTGTTTCGGTCTTGCCAAGGACATGATTCTATCTTTGTGTTTGTGGACACATTTTCAAAGATGGCTCACTTCATTGCTTGCCACAAGAGTGATGATGCTTCTCACATTGCAAATTTATTCTTTAGAGAAATTGTGAGATTACATGGAGTGCCAAGAACCATTGTTTCAGATAGAGATGTCAAGTTCATGAGTTACTTTTGGAAGACACTTTGGGGTAAGCTTGGCACTAAGCTATTATTTTCTACTACTTGCCACCCCCAAACTGATGGACAAACCGAGCTTGGCACCGAGCTGTTACACTAAGGGGTGGCCCAATCTTCTCAGTGAACTCACAGACAACTCCAGTATGATAACTTGTGCGCCACTAAGAACTCTCCCGGCTGATCCCTGATGCCAATGCAAAAGATAGCAACCCCAAGGATATTCTCAACTCCACACTCTTGCCCAAGTAATCCACCAACTACAAGTGGTCCTATACCGTCTTATTCCCAGTGGAACAGCAGGTAACACGTAAAGTTTGCAGATGAACTTTCAGATGAAAGGCTTACAAGCAGTTTCAATCTAGAGGTCTAGGGTTTATGTTTTAACGTAGTCTAACCCTCCAACTCGCAGGTATGGGGGTATATGAGAGGGGAGGGTGCAGCCACAAGCTGCCTTGCGCAAGCAAACCCTCTCCTACTCGGATAGGACTCCTAATTCTACCACAAATAGATACAAACCGACCCCCACACAAGGGGTGCGGCCAAATTGGTATACAAACCAATCCTAATTGAACTAGGTGTTGTATATGGCGCATAGATACTCCTTGTGGGCGCCCTCCTCTTGCCTTGTTCATCTATGAGTGTTGAATAACATAATGGCATTGTTTTCCACACTTAGTGCATTTGACCTTGTGGAGGCACCATCCCCTTGTCATCATAACATTTGTTATTTGTTGTTTTCACCATTCTAGCACTTGTTTTCCATCTCCCCTTGTAGTCCATCTCCATCCATGTGTATCTCCTCTCCATGATCTCCATTCATGTTTGTGTTATCAATAAACCTGAGAATACATAAATGCAATTACTTAGGTAGTATAAAGTTCTCACAATCATAAACATTATACTCAAGTAGGAGTATATTCACCTGTTGTTGTAATAGCTTGGTTCTTGATCTTGTCATTGGACCAATCCTTACTTCATCAGCTTGTATATGAACATCCTCATGTGTAACAATAGGTGAAGAGCTAGGGATGTCCTCATCACCATCCCCCTGGTCTGCACCCCCACCATCAACAACAACGCCATCACCAAGACGATCCTTGACAGGGGTGCGAGCATTAACGTGATCTCGATGCATACATTCGAGAAGCTACAAGTGCCATACGAGCGCTTGGCCCCCACGAGGCCCTTCACCAGCGTCATCGATGAAACTACGATTTCCTTGGGAAAGGTACGCCTCGCCGTCACGGTCGGCACTTGTCAGAACTACCGCACCGAGACTCTCGACTTTGACGTGGCACACATCACCCCCCTACAACGCCATCATCGGCTACCTAGCTCTGGCCAAGTTCATGACAGTAACTCACCACGCGTACAACATCGCCAAGCTGCCCGGGCCTGCTGGAACCATCACCATCCATGGTGAGGTGGAGGGCATAATGCGCTCCATCGAGCGCGCCTACAAGGAGGTGGCAACCTCACACCCTGCCGATGAAGACGACATGGGACACCTCGACGAGGTCCCCAAGAAGAGGCTACTCTTCTCTCCAGAGATGGCAGCCACCCAGAAGACCTCCACGAGCCCTGGGGGCTCGAGGGCTACCACCGCTCTCCGTGCGGGCTTGCCTCCCAACTAGGGGGGCGCGCTCGTCACCTACTCTCTCCACGTGCCTCCATAAGCCCGTGGATATGTACCCACGAGGGGACCCGTGACGCCACAGTAAAACGACGCCGGGACCTCTCTCTGTGAGGGTCTCATGGAGCTCTCATCAGGCGTGTCGCGTGGCCGCGAGAGATTCTACCCACACAAGTGGGAGCCCCATTCCGGCGGGGCAAACTTTTATTTCTCGAGGGCGCCACGAGGCCACTACATCCTCGAGCTATGCACCTGAACTCGTGCGAGTATCAGCCCCATGATGATGGTAGTCCCGTGTCCGCACAGTGATGTCAAGTGCCTCTTGGAGGACCACAAGATCACGACATCCCCAAGAGTTTTGTAAAAGCACAATGCCTCATCCTAGAAGTAAAATCAGTTTCTTTCCCAAGCAATTCTCTCTTTGCATGCTGACATGCTTGCATTTCTGCATCCAACACACTCATGTGCGTTCATCTCAGCATGCATACTTTCCTCTCAAAGAGGCGCGTGAGTGCCTTTTTCTTCACGAGAGAACCCCGCGAGCGGGGGCTGGGACAATGTATGTGTATGGGTCGCTATTGTACACATACAACACCTCGCCAAGTTCCTTGGCGCGAGTCTCCTCACGAGATGCTCATGAAGGAACAGACAAGCACGCGCTATTGTCAAAAATACGAATGGTTGCAAGTATTTATATTCCTCTGGATCAAGCACATAACCCTCCACGAGGAACGCAAGGAGACCCTCCACAAGAATCCTGAAAGATACCCCACAAGGGGCGACAAGAAGTCCTCCACAAGGAACACAAGCAAGGTCTCTCGAAGGATCCTCCACAGTCACTACCTTAACAAAGGACTCCACTCCCCAAAAAGCTAAGTTGCTCCAAAAATAACGTCCAGATACGCATAAAGAAAACATGATAACAAAAGGCGCAGAGCATCCTCTACAAACTCATAACTTCCATAATTCTTCATATATTCTCTATTGCATGCATCGGGAGCAAAAGGCACCCTTCAAGCGGAAGAATGATGGTCGTTGGAGCTTTCCCCATGGGGCACCCCTGCTTCGTCTTCGACACCACCACCAGCTGGACGCTCCGCGCCTCCTCGCGGGTTGAATGCCTTGGAGAAGGCAATCACATCCTTGCGCACCCTGCACCGGAGAGACTCCTGGAGGTCGTCAGAGATGGGCGATGATACCTTGTCGAAATCGAAGAGAGGATTGGCGCGAAGGAGCTGGTAGAAGTCGTGCGTGACTACCTCCGACAGAAGTTGGCGGCTCTCCTCGTTCAGGACACTGTCCAGATCGTGGACCTCCTCCTCTAGCGTAATGAGGAACCGCAAGAATAGGTGGATGCATCTGGTGCCATCGAGATCAAGCGGGAGGTCTGGCACAACGAAACGTAGGCGGTCGGGAATGGCGCAGGCGCTGCGGACCGCCAACGGAACATTTCCTCAAATTGGCACCACAGCTCCCGCGCTTGCCTGGCTTATTCTTGGAGCTCCTCACCCCCCTCGACGAGCGGGGCGATCTGCTCCTGCAAGGCGATCAGGTCAGCTTGGTAGCCAGCGGCCTCCTTGGCCGTGTGTTCCTTCGCTATCCTCTCCCCTTCACGCTCCCGGCGGAGATCCTTCTTGAGGGTCTCCATCTCCTTGGTCAGATCTCCCCTCCGCTTGACAAACGTGTCCTCTTAGTCCATGGATTTCTGGCCAAACTCCCTCAGGAGCTCCTTTTGGATGGCCGCACGGCCAGCCTCAACCTGCTTCTTAATCCCCTCCTCCCGCTCACCTTTGCCTTAGCGAGCCGGGCATTGCAAGCGTCGATGGACCGCTGGGTGAGTTCCTCCACATTACTCACTCCAGCTTTCATAGTCTCGAGGCGCTCGCGCTCGAGACTAATATGAACCTCTGCCTGGGCAATCACCTCTTCTCGCTTCGCGAGATCTCGCTCAGTTTCCCTAAGCTTCTCCTCTCTGGAAGAGAGACTCTCCTCCAAAGTCTGGGTCTTCTCAGCAGTAGACACAGGTGCATGTCATGAAGATCAAGCTTCCTCTCCTACTCCTAGCGATGGCGGGTCCACCCTTCCACCTCCAGATCATGATGGTTCTTCTCGATGCGAAGCTCTTCCCCACTGTCCAACATGGCGGCCAACTTATTTTTGGCCTCCTCGAGAGTTGTGGTGGTGTCTTGGTGCAGCCGCTCATCCTCTTCAAGCATCGCCTGGCTCTTGTTCGCTGCGAGCTCCTCCTGCTTGCGACCCGCCGCAACCACCTCACGAAGCTGGCTGTCCAGGAGCTCGAGGCGATCATACTCCTTGAGCACGGAGGCCACTTGAGAGTCAGCTCGGGCCCGGATGACATCGTTGATCTGCTTCATGACATCGTCTGTAGCTGTTCCCACATTTAAATAATGCAAGAACACCTGTGTTATTGTGCTAGTTCTCTGTATCAATTGCTAGCACCAAAGTACAAAATGAAATATCATGCAAATGCGTCAAATTCTATTACATCGCATGATCCAGTCTTTACAAAATAACATTACAAATTGCTTAGTCTTAGAAGACTACCAGGAAACAAATTATTACAGCGGAAAACATAGTACAACATTGAGCCTCATCTTCTTCATGTGCCACAGGCAAAACATGTTAGCGGTAGACTCGAGATCCCAAACGAAAACCTCACTCGTCTTCAGCTTCATCTTCAGGATGGAATATGCAGCCACAAGGGTCAATACAATTTAATGAATTGGCAAGTAACACTATGGTGGATATAAAATGGCAAGACTATATCTACATGAATATTTGGCTGAGTGGAGTTTTTGGCTAAGTTTGCTTAAAGCAAGTTTTCTCCTATATTTTCATGAAACTTTTTTTTTATCATAAAGAGACCAGTCAACCATTTTGAGATAATATGGTACCATTGATAGAAACCAATGAACCATGAGTCATGTACAGAAGTGTCGACATATTCATAGGTCCAACCATGTGAATTGTCCCATACCATGCCATAGATAAGAGCATATGCATAGGTTCAACCACTAATGTACCCCCTACCATGCTAGAGATAAGTGCATTTTCATAGGATCAACCACCAAAGTGATCCCCTACCATGCTGGGAAATAAAACATTTTCATAGGTACAACCACCAAAGTGATCCCCTACCATGATGGACTACTAAGCATTTTCATAGGTACAACCACCAAAGTGATCCCCTACCATGCTGGAGTAATAAGAATTTTCATAGGTACAACCACCAAAGTGATCCCCTACCATGCTATTCATGTGAACATTTTTATAGGTTCAACCATGTAAATGGTCCTCTACCATGCCACACTTACTTGTGAGTATCTACTACTCCACCAAAAATACTTCATAAACCCCTTAGGGTAATGAATCAAAACATAGTTATACTTTACGATCACATCAACTTCATCTATAAGCATAGCTAAGCAATCAACTACCAAAATTAAGGGTTGCTACACTATCCAGGAAATAAGGATGGCTACACACTACTTTGATAATAGCATAGCATAATATTTTACCAAAGATTTTCCTATCATGCATGCTACTCAAAAGTTCTAATGCACATAGGAAATAATAGGTATTTTATGATGTGTCACTTGCGTTATTGAAATTGATGTAGAGGTACACTCTCTTCACAACTAGATCGTTTCTCTTTGTAAAATCTAAACAACTCAAAAAAATAACAATAAACAGCTTCCACAAACAAACAGGGAAACAAGGTATAACAATCAACACACTTAGTCAAAATGGTTTTATGTTAATTGGGTCAATGCAAGGCTAAGGTTTACAACAATAATTTAGTTTACTAAGGAAACTATTGTGATTGGGTTAAAGGCCTACCAAAAGGTACATAGGTTGGTCAAGTTCAACTTTGGAAAAAATTACACTTGATTTGGCAAAGGTAGTGTTCTATGGGTCAAAGGTTTGACAAAAACAAACTATATATCAGTCTATTTGATTAGATGGTATGGTTGCTCCAAGACTTCATATTGGTGTTCTTCTTGATGGTCATCTTAAGGATTCCCATGTATCTTCCTCCTCGGTGTGGTGACTCCATTGCCTTTTGTAGATTTTCATGATTTTGGCTTAAGTGTTTTGAAGCAAACCAGGTTTACATGAATACACTAAGAGGTTTTTGATACTAGGGGTTCCTTAACAATTTCACACTATGACCTATAATTTTTTTTAATGGTCTTGGGTTAAGGTCTTCTATCTTCTTCTCATTCTTCTTCAGTTGATGATGTAGTCCTGCTTGATTATGTAAAGGTTCTTCTCCATGGAATCACTTGATCTTAATGTCTCTTGAATCTTTATGTCTTCTTTATTCTTGGCCTAGTCTTCATATCCGTATACTAGTAAGTGGTTTGGCTAACACAATGTGGGTGTTGGTCTTGATTAAAATGATCACACCACAAAGTCTAATTGGGGTAGAAAATAAGAGAAGAAAGAATAGAGAGAGATGTGGTTAGTCTTCTTGAAGCTCCTCTTGATTTCTTCTCGTACTTACACTCCTTGAGTTTCTTCTAATTTTTGTGAAATCTCTGTTCTTCTCTAAGTGCTTCAATGATCTCCCATGTAGTTCTTCTTGTTGAGTTGAAGAAAATCATCCAGACTGCCCTCTAGTATTTTTAGGACTTAGTCTTCTTTAGAAGATAAGAAATTTTGGAGGTATGATAGTAGATATGAGTACTAGGGTTCATGGTACTAGTTGGTCTTGTATGTGATTAACACATGCTAGGGACTTGGTCTTGGATCCAAAATAGCCATAATAACATGGGAAAAAGGATGGAAACAAATTCCAAGACATAAACAACTAAGTGTACTATTTTGATGGATTTTTGCCTAAAATTACATGGTTATGGTTCAAGGGTGTCCAAATGGTTTAGGTTCTGATGTTTCTGGTTCAAGGTTGCCAACTGGAGCAATTTTTCTTAAGGAACCATTTTCAAATTATTTATGGATAACTTAAACCTAAATTAAGTTTCAACTTGTTCAAAAATAATTTGGGACAGAGGATACAAAATTACACATCTTAAGGGTTCCAAATATATTTTATTTGCAATTTTTGGATACTAGAATTTGAGTTATGCCAAAATTCATCAAACAAGCATATTTAAATTTGTACCAATTTAAGTTTTTAAAATTTAAATTTGGATAGTGCTAAAAGATTCTACAAGTCATGGGATTTTAAAAAAATCTAAAGTTTTCTAAATTTGGCCTTATGGTTAAAAAGATATGATAATTCTAAGTTGCAGGGACTTTTCTGCAAATCTGCCTTTTAATTCTATTCAGGAGAAAAAAATCTGAAAAATGGTTGTCCACGCGGCGGCTTCTGATTGGCTCTACGTGCTGACTAAGCACTAACGCGGCTGCTAACTGGGATAAAGTTATTTGAATCCAAACTGTTGGATCTAGATCCAACGTTAGCGTACCTCTTCGATGTAATCTAATCTCGTGCGTTCAAAATAGATTGAACGACTACGGGGCTAGAATTACCTCGGGACGCCGGAGAGGTGGCCTAAAATGGAGATGTTGGCGGAACGCTGCTCGGAATTCAACGACGGAGAGGTTGCAATGGTCTTAGAGCACTGAGAAGTGGTCCACGAGGTTCACAGCGTCACGGCGAACACGATGGAGGCCTCGGGTAGCCTCGGAGATGTATGTAGCGATGACGTGATGTAGACGGAGGCGACACGGGTTCAGGCAGCCACGGGAGTGCACGACACGACGTATTCACTGCGTAAAAGAAGAGACCAAGTGGTCAGGGAGCATCGTGGGGTCAAGGGAAGAAGGATGGGAGGGGTCTTGCCCTCGGGGACGAGCTCACCTTGCCAAAAATTGGGAAACACGGCCGCAGCAAAGCAAAGTTCCGGCGAGGGATTATGGTGGATTGGAGGCGCTATTCGACGAGGGGGAAGACGGGAAATGGAGCGGGTGTGACGGGCTATAAGGGAGAGGTAACAGGGCAACCAATCCCGCACTTAAACGTGAGCAATCAACGCGCAAAGATTCGGGAGAAAACGGTCTCCTTGCCATTTCGAGATGTTTATGACGATGACGTCATCACTGACCTCATCAATCATTTTTTTAATAATTTCTGTTTTATAAATCCAAATAACCTCAAACCAATTTCTAAAATCTTATAAAATTAGTATCTTTCAAATAGAAACCATTTTGTGATGTTTCCAACACATTTAAAATAGAAAAATACGAATAAATGGAGATGGGGTTTCATAAAATTACAGAAACATTTTATATTTCAAATATTATTTTCCAAAGTCATTTCAACTCATTTACATAATTTTATATATTTTAAATATGAGTAAACACTAATAGCAACTTAATGCCATCTTCTAAATTGCAAATAATAGATAATTATAATTTTGGTTTAATAAAATTTAGAGGGGTTTCACAAATGCAATTATGGTTTTTCAAAGTCCTTTTACTTGTTTTTATAGACAAATAATTTACATAAACACTTTATACTGCTTGGAAAACAATATAAATAATTTTTATTCATGTGAAATATTTTAGGAGGCATAGAGAATTAATTCTCTAATTTTTAAGCACCATAAAAAATTTCCATTAATAGTTGAAATGAAAATCTCTTATGAAATAAGGTGTCTTAAAGTAAAATGATATCTTTGAATAATGGAAACTTGTTTTGAATGAGGTTCAGGGCTTATAGAATTTTAGGCATATTTGGATTACTCGTTCCAATAACATAGGAATAAGACAATTTATTTGTTTTGAATGTAATTTTATTGGTTTTGGTGATTTGTAAAAGTCAAGAAAACAAAAAGTTTCTATTTCTAGTGATTTTTGAACTTTCCGAAAATCAGAGATGTTACATATCAGCAAACCCGTCCAGGTTGAGCTTCGGGCTGCGGCAGTCGCAAACAAACTGGGACCAGCGGTCCTCGCTGGCTACCAAGGTGAGGATCTCGCCAGGCGTTGGTTTGGCGCTCACCACCGGTGTGGCTCGAGCTCACGTGCCTCCGGCGGGACCACGATGCCTCCACTTGCACCAGGGACTGAAGGGGCATAGAGGGCCCAACCGTCAACACGGAGTTAATCAAGGCCACGGCAAGCTCCGTCCCCAAGCCAGTCCGTTCCTCGACCGTGTACGCGGGCATCTCTTTATCCGCGGCCGACTCCGGAACTAGGGGCGTGTCGGGTGTCGGGGGCGAGCTAGCGCGCGCTTGCTCGACCACAGGCGTGCCCAGGGGTGAGGGAGCCCCATTCTCAGCATCTGTGGTACGCAGGCCCTCCACGGCGAAGGCGGCGGCGATCTCCACGGCAGGCGTGGTCGCGGGACTAGGGCCACCCTCCTACTGGCTCGCCATATCGCCCTTTTTTTGGGCCATGCGGAATCGGAAAAGCTCAATAACCCGACACAAGGAAAAAGAAGAAGGCGCGCTCGAGTCCTCACCTCCCGGTGTAGCGGCACACTCCTGGCTTGCGACCCCTAAGGAAGGACCCAACGGCCAGGGATACCTTAGAGCAAGAACCACTTGGGCCAGGTGGGGCTTCATCATGCCTTTGCTTCTTTGCCAAGCGGGCATCGCTTGAGGCCTCGCCGAGGTCCTCGTCATCGTGTGACCGTGCCCATCGCAAAGGAGCAACATCGAAACCTTCATCGCCCCCATATTCCTCCTCATCCTAGGAGACCACCATCGTCTGGCGCTTCCTCGAGGAGGACGCCACCGAGTCCACGCCCTGGTCAAGGGTATCAGTCATCTTGGAGCCCTCATCGCTCTCCTCGGTGAACTCCAGCGCATACGGGTTGTCTTCACGCGACTCCGTCCCCTCGGCCAGGGGGGCCCATCGGTCGAAGCGTGACCTCACGGACAAAATCGCCTCCCTCTCCTCTAGCGGGAGGACATAAAGGGGGACCACATAGGGAGGGAGTCTCGATGGCGATGAATCAGCCAGAAGCAGCTTCAACGGTCCCGTAAAGGAATGGTGCATGAAGGGTCGCGAGTCAAGCCTCATCGCATCCCTAGGGCCGGCGTAGATCCATATACGCCTCTCATGGCGCTGAAAAGGGCCGATGCGTTGTTCAATGAATTCACTCACAATCATGGAGAAAGTGAGGCCCTCATCATACATCATGTTCACGTGCTTCATCAGGGACATCATGTTGGCGCCACCAAGCTCCTCCTAGCCCCATCCCGAGTGTCTCGAGGGTATACCTGGCCATCTCAGGTCCGGCCCTAAAATCCAGGGCCTAGGCCCTACGGGCTTTCTCGTGGGCCGGGTTTGGGCCCGAGTTTTGAGCCCACCAGCAGGGCCTGGGCTTGGCATATTAGGATTTTAAGGAAGCGGCCCGGCCCATGGCCCTAGGCCCTAAGGGCTTATTGGGCTTGAAAACTAGGCCCGCTCGTAGGGCGTGAAGGGCCTGGGCCTCAGTTTTCTACCACGGGCTTTTTTTGGCCCGGCCCATGGCCAGATATACTCGAGGGTGATGAAGAGGGAACTCGAACAGGTTGCTGACTTCGCTTGTGTCCATGTACAACCAGTGTGCACGGAAGTTGGCCGCCTCATTTGGGAGGTCCATCAAGGGAAACACCGCGCCCAGGCCAAGGCCGACGTGGAAGGAGACGTCGCCAACACTAGAGTCCTTGGTGTCCGCATGCAACAAGAAGAAGCATCGGAAGAAGGTGAACGAAGGCCTCACGCCAAGGAACACCACGCAGTAAAAGGCGAACACAGAGAGGATAAGAACAAAGTCGGGGTGGACAAGGAGCGGCTGAATCTAGTAATGGGAAAGGATGATGGGGAAGAAGGAGTAGAAAGGAGGAACCAGCCCCGCAACAAGGGACCGGTAAAATAATGGGTACGACGACGGAGAGAGCACATTAGCTCCATCGTACCCATGTGGAGGATGGTCATGTCGTGCTCGTTAGAGGGGAGGCCCCCATGCGCATGGCCCTGTTCACCATCCTGCCCAGGCCAATACACGACGCCTCATGCACGGGGGTCATGGTGGTCGTGCCCGGAGACAAAGTCGAACGCGCTGGGTCACGCGGGTCGGAAGTCGCCGCTCCCTTGCTGGTGTTGAAGACAAAGAGGAAGGAAGAGCTGGGAGGAGGTGAAGGGGAAAGTGGGGAGTGGAGAACCTGGGCTCGGTCTCCTAGGATCCCTATAACAATATGGTTGTGGTGCAGGGAGCCTTTTCCGCCCACGTCCATAGGTTCGTCGGATGTCGCACGCGAACCATCGTGCCACGTGCCCACAACTGGCCGGTAGCAGTTGGCCCTGCGACGTCTCGCATCCTTCGGCCACTTGTCCATCGCGGACCCGGGGGCTACTGTCGGGCCCATGGATACTAGGGTATCCTGGCCTATCTGATGTGGCCTAGCCAAGTGGGCGTTCGAGGCCTCATCAAAGTTGTCTCAAGAAGAGGACCCTCCTCCGCAAGACCTTTGTCCTTGTCAGGGCTCGACAAGCAGGAGGTTGGTCCCTCTAGAGGAGCTGCATCACCTACCTTTGGGGAGAATCTCTACCTCGCCTAACGCTCCTCTCTAAAGGATATCTGTTGGGGGAATAGGACAGGGGGAGCCTCACCAACCGCACATATAAACCAGAATCCACTTGATCCAGCTAAGAGTGGCTAGTCCGGTTTATAGCAAGAAGAACCGGATTGTGATGATCACTCGGCAGAAAGAAGGCCCGAGTTACCATGGGCGTAACCTAGAGAAGACATAGGACCGGGCCGTGGTCTCAGCTAGGAGGCATAAGGGCCCAAGGCCTGGAGATCAGCCCAAGGCCGGACGGAGACGACCAGGTCACGGGAAGAACCGGAACGGAACTACCCAGAACCGGATACAACTAGGACTCCGACGACGGGTATAACCCCAATCCTTTGTTCCCCGGGGGACTCTGTGTCACATCCCAATTTTGGAATACCTGATAACACAGTTGTTTTGCTAATTGCTTGACAATTAAACTTTGATTGTGACAATTAAACTTTGATTGTATTTGTTTGAGTGCAACTAAACAAACTAATTATATAAACTTACATGGCTAAGAAATTGAAAACAAAATATTCAACATATTGTTCCAATGACCTTGGAAATATTTTCCAAAGTAAATATTGATCAATGAGTTTTCCAAAAACTATCTTATGAATCTCATACTTGTTGAATATTATTCCAAGACCTAAATTAAGAAAGATGAAACACTTAATAAATTTCCCTAAAAGATTATCAGAAAAAGAGGCATTCTTAAATGCTTCACCAAAATATTATCAAATGTTTTTCCAACCTTGCAAGATTAAAAACAAAGGTATTGGAGAGCATTGACTTGCTATCTCTAGTCACATAAATATTTTGGCAAAGCATTGTTAAAGAAAAGCCTAGTGCTTTATTAAATAGAAATTCCAATATTTCCAGAAACAGAAAACTAAAACAAGTTACTATTGGAAACTTTCTTAAAATGATTTGAAATTCATACCATTGCTTCCTTATATCAAATAAGGAACACACACACGAGGGGACCAAAAATTGAATCCATTAAAGTCCTGAAAACATGGTTTTTCTCCACAGCAACATTTGGGATTTTGAACAAGTTTGTTCTACAAACTTTTTCCAAATGCCATGAAATAAATACCACATGCTCTATATAATAATTAAGGATGAAAACCAAAAGGGAACAAGTTTTTGAATTGATTAAGTTGCCAAAAACCCCTGTTTTCTTGACAACACCTTTTTGAAATTTGAACAAGTTTGTTCTATGAAGTAACTCTAAATGACTTGAATTTTCTACCACATAAGGAACACATCAAATAAGGAATGTGTGCCAAAAATTATCATTTTTGGAAGCTATTAAGTAGGTTAATAAATTCAATGTCCATTTATGTAAGAATTCAAATTTGAACAACTTTGAACTACCAAGTTTATTCAATTGAGCCAATTTTCACATATGTTGTGTATCTTAACTAGTAAGAATTTTGGGCAAAGGGATTTCAAATTATGACTTTGTTTGCTTGGTGAAAACATCCTTTTTCAGAGAGGAAAAGGACCTACTTGTAAATACCCAGGGACCAAAATGTAATCCTAGTCACATGTCCTTCTTCTTCCTGTAGCAAGCAGTAGAGGGCATGGCTGCCCATGCCCCATTGCTTCGACTAGAAGGTTGCTAGGTAGATAAAAGACCCCCATGTGCACCTCTGTGGTCTCTACCTGCTCCCTCTCTCACCCCCTCAAGCTCCTCTCTCTCTCTCTCTAAAATATCTCAAAAAAAACCAAACCCTAGCTTTAAGGCTCGCCGGCAATCGGCCGATTCCGAGCTCGCCGCCGGCAACCGTGTGCACCATTCGCTCCGCATCGTCGAGTTGGTCCTCTCCGCCAAAAGAATCGAGCCGAAGCGCACCGAGGAGGCCGCGCCGTCCAGTTTCCTCTTCGGCCTCGACGGAGCTCCGGCGAGGGATTCCTCCGCCCACGAGCTTCCTCCTCCTCCTCCGGGCTTCTCCTCGAGTCCATGGTGAGCATGCGGTCCTCCCCGACCGTTTTCCCCTCTCCCTCTCGCGCTAGAACGCCGCCGGTCGTGGCCGCTGTCCGGCCGCCGCCGCGCAACCGTCGCCGCCGCCCTACGCTTGCTCCCCGGAAGCGAGGTTGCGTGCGTTTGCTTCCTCTCGTCGAGATCAACGTGTAGGTATGTTTGTTTCGTAAAACCGTGGCCGGTATCGTTCGATTTTGCTCACCGGAGTCGTTGCCGCCGGCGGGTGAGGTCATCACGGCGTCACGCTGACGCAGCGCCCTTGACCCCGCGCGCTAGGGAGTCAAACCTGCAACGTGGGGCCGAGTGTTGCCTGCGTGGCAGCCCCGTGGCGGCCTGGCCCGCGCGTCAGCAACCAGCGGCTAGATCCCACCGCGGTATCAATAGATCTGGCCGGCCCAGCCCGTGGATCTGGCCCAGGACACATTTATTTTCCATTTTAATTTTTCCACAGAATGTACCTGTTTACTTTTGGCTCTAAAATGCTACCTAAAAGATGAATTTGACAAAACTAAAATTCACAGTGGTAGAGAAACAAAATCTAAACCACCTCCAACTTGTAGATCTACATTTGGATGAATAGTTTAGAAATTAAAAATGATTTGGCAACAGGTACCAGAAACACCAAAATGAGCACCATTTCTATTTCACAACTCAGAATGAAGTGAGGCCAATTGCATTGGAAATCACTTGAAATTTACTAACAGGATCATTTAACCTTGCTTCCAAATTCCTAATATTTTTGAAATGGCATGCAATTTGGTAAAACACCAGAGAGCACTTTGGTGATTTTTATAAATTAATTAAAGATGAATTTTGATGCAAACCAAATTGTATGGTCTTGTATATGTTTAGGAATATCCAAACCTAGAAGGGTTTAATTTTTAGAGCATCCTAGAAAATTTGGTGGACAGATCTTTGTTTTGCATGTTTCTGCCATTTTGGCATTTTAGTTAATTAATTTGTGTGATGATATTTTTGTGTTGCATTATTGTTTTCTAGCATGTATAAGTTGTGTGAACTTGCTTTATAAGTATTACTTAGCTATTTTATCATGTTATAATGTGTGGACTTGAGTTGAGAAGAAATAGGATTTTCTGAGAATAGCATATTACTTATTCTCTAGTTTGATACTTGCATATAATTTTGAGTGATAAAATTATGTGCAAACACTTGGATTTTTGATTGGATCCAGTACCATGTTGGTACTTATATTGTGTTGTTATCACCTCTGCTAGCTTGCATTTGAGTTGGTAGAAAAGCATGAGTAGCTTTGTCATGACTATGAAAATGTTGGAAAAATTCCCTCATGTGTGGAATTTTTGGCATAGACATTTGTGGTGGTGTAGCCTCTTATTTTTGTGTTATGTTCATAGGACCAGTAGCATTTTTGTTATGTTATTATGATTACTTGACCCCTAGAGTTTTCACTTGTGTGAAAACAATAACATGAGTAGCATTACCTTGCTTATGTTAGCATCCTGTTATTTTCTACTAGTATGGTTATTGCACTAGGTGCTAGTTTAGGTTTTTGCTAATTTTTGTCAAGTATGACCAGAGGCATTGTGACCTCTTAATGCTTTGTTATACTAGTGGAACACCCACTGGTGTCATTGCATTTTTGGTGGAAACATTATTTCCCCCACACTAGATGTGTTTCTTTTATATAGTTCTCTAACTGATGAGTGCCTAGTATTTTTGCTTTGGGAATTTTTGTGCTAAACAAAAATGGGTATGATTCTGTTTGTAAGTGGTTGTAATCATGTGTGGCTTGCTAGGAAAAATACATTCTTGGAGTGTTGTTTGATTCCTCTAGTAATGCCCTTTTTATTACTACTAGTATGTAGGAGTTGCCCTGCAAATTGATGCATTGTTTTATTAAATGGGATATTTTTGTTATAGCAAGTATAGATAATTTTTCACTACTGTTTTTGTAACATGGACCCTCTGGTTGTATTTCAAGTACTTGATTGAAATGCATCCATTGATTCTTCATGTTTGAGTAGTACTAGTTTCCTTAGCAGTTGTTGTGTTAAATTATTTTCCTGCCAACTTGTGTTTGGTGGATGTTTATGTATCCTTGCATAAGGACATGTTTTCATTTACCATTATGATAACATGGTTCCTTGTTTGCATTTTAGAACTTTACATGTTATGCATGCTTGCATAGCAAACTTTTAGTACAAACATGTCTATAGGATTCCTCCTTTTTAGTTATTGTTTCTATTGTTCTCACTATGAGAATTGTGTGTTTTGTGATGAGTCTATTACCTTGTTACACTTGTGTAGGCTCACTGATTTGTAAAAGTAACTTTTGCAAATCATGTGTCTTATTTATTCTTGATGTGAATTTAGGCTTAGCAGTTTAGCTATCTTGTTCTTTTTGTGGTGTGGTTGATAGACCCATTGCCATGATTATTATTGTGCATGTTTTATATACTTTTAGTAGTCTCACCCTTGTGAAACTAAGTTTCTTTTGGGTTTATTAATATCTTGGTATGAGAGTGGCACACCCACTGAATCCATGATATTAAGGTTGTGAGATATGTTCCTCCAACCTTAAGTTGTCTTATTAAATGGCATTTCTGCCAAGTAGGATTGTTTGATTGTTTGCCTCAATTAATAATTGAGTGATTTTGTTATTATTAGATTTCCTTGCTGTATGTATTGTTATGTATGGTTGCTTGCCTTGATTGGTTCTGAATGTGTGTCCTTTATTCCTTTTACGGCGATAGAAAACGAAGAGGAAGGAAGTGTCGTGAAGATCTGTTTCAAGTTCCAGTCACTCCAAAACCAGGGACACAAGGAGATACCAGGCAAGCCATCCTGATGCTTGCTGATACAATACTTATCATTATCTATCATGCATGTTTAACCTCTGAAGTTTTACAAAAACTTGATTATCAAAACTATTTTTGATGTGGAATTTACTACTATACTATATTATAGGTTACTATCATGCCAGTAGTTAAACTTGGTAATACCAAGCCCATAAGCCACCATATGGTATTTATACCATCAAATATACTAGTCCCTAAGTGGACACCCTAAAATTGTGATTCTACAAAACAAAGGCTTTACGGAAAAACCCGGAGAAAAGGCGGATCCTTGTTCTCCGGAGGAATGTGGAAGTGGTCATTTTGGAGAAAGTGGTGTTTTCAAAAATGACACATAACCTAGTCTTCGCCGGAAAACCTTTACCGTACTGCCACCCTACCCCAACATGGGCACGGGGCTTAACTTGAAGTTTGTTCTTATTAGTGTGTTCTATCTCACTTGCTATAAGGGGCGTCGTACCCTCGAACCGAATGTCGTCAAAACTCCCAATGTTGAGGCATATAAAGTGTGGGATTAATTTTCCCTCCGGATGCATTCATTGAGGCTCCCGGCTAGGCAGGGTGGGACTTGGTGCCGGGGAGAACAAAACTCAATCGAGAGATAGACATATACTAGCTTGAACATAGTGAATAGTTATGATCATATACCTGATGTTTACATACTGTTGTTACAGTCCGTGATTGTTCACGGGAGGTGTACTGGATCTGGTGGATGTGTACACCTCTGCAGAGTATAACTTTTTCGAAGAAGCCGCGTCCTCGGATATGGACAGTTGAATGGCCATGTAGCTAGCATTGTGTCAATGTTTTCAAAAAAGGAAGTTTTTGAAAAGGGAATTTTGGAAAGGAAGTGTTGAACTTGTGAAGTTCGGAAAGGAATGGAAACTTATACCGTGGAGGTCGTCGATGATGAAAAGCCAGATGCTGATATACAAAACAAAATGTTTTGCAAAGAAAACCTTTTCTACTCTAAGCAAGAATTCTGGAAACTGATTCCAAGAAGTTTTGCAAAGAGAAAATATTCTTTAACAAAACTTTACAAAACCTCTTGTACATGTGAGATCTACAAGAGAAATAAAACTATATATTATTTTTCTTCTGAAGTATCTTCTTCAACGAAGATACAGATAAACCTGACTGCAACTGTGGTGTCATCATATATGAACACCATTGATAGTGAACCATATTTATAGCCTACCTATTCCACCATATAAGCATATTTGCATGTTTAGTAAGTGACATGATGGATGTCTTGCTGAGTACATTCAAATGTACTCATTATGGTTTCACCCCTGGTATCTACTTGCCAGACTTTGAGAAGGAGCCTCCGAAGGATATCTATGAAGAGAAGTACGGAGTTGACGGCTTTGCGAACTAGGATCGTCTCCGGGTCAGCAGCCTGTAGGTTAAGGCGTGACTTGGGCTCAACTACGTTGTGTTTTAATTGTCTTCCGCTGTGTTTGTTAAGTTGCCTGCCCTTTTGGCAGTTGCTTTAAACTTGATCATGTGATCATTTGTGTAATACCTTTATGTATTCGTGTAATGGATGATGTATTCCTGTGTGCCAACTGTGTATGTTGTTCACGACTGATCTTTCTGGGATCGTGAATGTATGCATACGTAGGGTTTCAGACTGCCGGTCTGGGGTCCTTACAGAGTTGGTATCAGAGCCATCCTGACCTTAGGAGACCTTAGTTAGCATGGACGTCAGATAGGAAAGAAAAGTATTTTTGAGTAAAAACCTATTTACTATCTACATTATTTTTTTTATCTAAGGGAATTTTAGTATATTTTCCCCTCCTTCTGATCTTTTCAAAAGATTCTAAAGGCATATGAAGGGCGTCCTTGAACAGTGGTTCGAAGGGCGGGCCTTACAAAATTGGTATCTCTCTCGGTTAAGAGTTTATTTCTTACTTGTTTACAACTGCTCCGCTCTGTTTTTGAAACATCTCTCGTATTTAAAGTTTCTGTCCAGAAAATAGTTGGAGTTTCAAAAACAGATTGTTGCATAAAGTTTTATCAAAACTTTACTTCTATTATCTTGTTTTCATCCAAAAACTTGTATACTTGCCGATGTCCCGAGAAGACCAAAATAATTGCCTAGCTCTACAGTGATGATGGTCAGAAGTAGATATAGTTCTTCAGCCACTTCTAGGAGTTTTGGATCAGTCTAGTTTGGAGTAATTTAGCGATAACTCCATGAGTCGTCTCCCCTGACGTAGCTCCAATGGAGCCTTGCTTGTGTGTTATGGCTTGCTTATGTGTGTCCGTAGGACTTTGTGCTATTGTGTGGTGTAGAATTTTGGTTCATCTAGGCTTCTATATGTTTGTGGGGTGCTCAAAATTTGCAGATTTGTGCTTGCCCCGCTCTTGTTTTTGAATCACCTCCTGTTAAATTTTTGCAAGCAAAAATGTTTGTAGAGTATTCAAAAACAAGAATTTGTTGCTTAGACTTATACTTGTTTTCGCTTCATAATGCGACCCGTCGTGAACCACCACCATCTCCCCCACAATTAATGAAAGCACCATTGGGCCTATATAGAGGACCATCAAGCCACACGAGCTGATAGCGTTGCTACCAGTGATGCACTCCAACAAATAAAGCTCCAACAACGACAACCCTCAAAGAAGAAAAGGCGTGAAGAAAACCAACCAATACTGACCTAAACCTCTATGTTTTGTCTGTTTGCAAAAGACTCTTTTTACCCTGTTGGCTAAATGTCGCACCTTTTTATGTTCCCTTTTAAAAGACCAAACAAGAGAGACCCCCTTTTAAAAGTTATATACCTCCCTCCTCTGGAGAAAGGTGAAAAAGAAGTCTTCACATGCCATGATGCGCAACCCCCTCAAAAGCCAATCCAAAGAGCACAATTCAATATTCGACGTACGATGACGCTAGTCGTATCTTGTCGGACAAACATTATTAAATAAAAATCTAACAAGATTAACATGCTTTGTTCTAATTTTAGGTTGATACCTAACCAAAGCATGCAAACTTCTGACAACTCTTTCTAAACCAAGGAATTAAGTGACTTATGACACTTTTTAATCTAGTTGGTAAAAAGGAGAAGTCACGAGAAAACAAGATGATGACCTATTCGTTTACTAGTCAATAGGATATCATGTGTATCTACTTTGGAAACCAAATTCTAATAAGACATTGTAGTTACTATGAAATTCGGGGTTTAGAAATTAAGTGAACGATGGAATGGTTATGATAGATCTAGAAAACAGCAGTTTTCCTGTTCTTGTTTCTTTGTGTGCTCTTGATTGAAATAAATTTGTGTATTATTCAATTTTGCTTCCTAACTTATATGGACTTGTTAGGACTTGTTATTATGTTGTTTTCTTACAATAAATCTACCCTAGAAAGTGGGTGCATGATTGAAAACTCGAATAAAAATTAAATAGCATTTGTTACCTTCTAGTTTATTATCTGGAAGTATTGTGAGAGCTAGATCTGTGTATACTTTCTTAGTAGATTTTGTGCTATGTGTTCTTTGAGTCAAGTAACATTTAGGTACTGTTATTTTGATGCTTGTACCTATGTTAGCTTGCATGTCCCTTAATATTAAAGCATGTGTAAGCATTGCTATCAATATGCACTAGTATTGTTTCACTAGATTAAATAGCCTTATATTTTTATCTTGTATGCAAAGATTTTCATGAGTAACCAGAGGCTTAGTACCTATTTTTACTTGGTATTAGTGGGCCGTAGCCCACTGGTCCCATTGCATTTTAGCTTGAGGATAAAAATCCCCAACCATACACCTGTGTGAAAATAGCATGTTTCACTATGTGATTGATTTCTATTTTCCACTATGGAAAATATAATTGTTTCTTTTCACCTATGAAAGTGAGAAGTTTATTTCTTATTAGTAAATACTAATATGTTTAGGTGTGATTCTTTTGTTAGCATAATATTCCTTAGGGGTATCATGTTAAGAAATGTTTCACTATCGTGTGCTAAAATTAAATTGTTCACAAAATAAAATAAATTCCTCTTGATTGGTAGATTGTTGGTGAATAATTTTAAATTGAGTGTATGGATTTTTTAAAAGGTTTAGATAACTTTTCATTAATTTCATAGCTACTGGTTGTGTGAGTTATACCTTGCTTGTTTGCTGGTAATGGTTTAAGAAAAACATAGATTGCTAGAATTAATTTATGCATGTTTAATAGTTGTATCATGGGATTGTTTTGATGTTTGTGCTTACTAACATGAGTAAGTTTTGTGTACTTATATTAGGTACATTTATATTCATGACTTTCTTGTTTAAGTTTAAACATCATGATAGCATTGTTTGCTCCTCTAGAGTGAAACTAGTTTCACCACTAGAAAATGTTGATTTTTGCTCTAGTATTACCCTCTTTTTATTTTATGAGTATATGTGTTGATATAGCATGTTTAGGAAGTTATTAATTCTGTTAACATGCCATTAATTATTTAGTTTCATGTTCTATGGTTATAGGATATGATTATCTCTTATAGCATGTTGGTGTAGATTTTTCATACTAGTGTGTTATTTGTGCAGTCCTGTCTTTTTTTTATGCCTGTGTAATAGGAGTTTTATCTTGTGTGAAGATGGTGTTTTAGAGTATCTTTATGATTGTATTCATTGGTTTTTAGCTACTGGTTGTTTTCTAATTGTTCATGATTGATGGATTCCAAAACCTCTAATAAACAATAACCTAGTGAATAAATAGTCTATTCATCTGTGGTGTTGTTTGCTTGCTTATTGGATGTTGTTTAAATGTTTTACCTTAGCATGAATTTATACTTGTGTTATGGTTGTGCTTAAGAGTATCTTATGAAAACAAAACATCCAACTAAAATCATGAACATATTAAATGATAGTTGCTTGTGGTGAGTAACACCCACTGCCGTGGCTATTTATTCTGTTTGTTTATTTTACCTTAGCAACCTAACCTTGCACCCACAAGCTATATTTTTAGCTTCTTATATACCTTGTTATGAGAGTGGTAGACCACTCCATATGTGGTATGTAATATGTGGGATTTAGCTAGAAACTCATGAAATAATTGACGGTACATTTCCAGGTAGTTCTGCACTAACCTTAATTTTTGTTCAAACTAGGAAACAAAAGTTTTGGACCTAAAACAAGTACTGGTGTACTTATTTTAATAGTGAATTTGCTAATTTAGGGATGTGCCCCACCTCCCAAGAAAAGTCAAAGGGGGGAAGCACCTGCACTCCCAAGAAACATTGTGTTTGTTGGCCCTCCCTTAGTCGTCGCTTGCGAATCTCGGGGACGAGATTCTTTTTAAGGGGGGAAGACCTGTCACATCCCAATTTTGGAATACCTGATAACACAGTTGTTTTGCTAATTTCTTGACAATTAAACTTTGATTGTGACAATTAAACTTTGATTGTATTTGTTTGAGTGCAACTAAACAAACTAATTATATAAACTTACATGGCTAAGAAATTGAAAACAAAATATTCAACATATTGTTCCAATGACCTTGGAAATATTTTCCAAAGTAAATATTGATCAATGAGTTTTCCAAAAACTATCTTATGAATCTCATACTTGTTGAATATTATTCCAAGACCTAAATTAAGAAAGATGAAACACTTAATAAATTTCCCTAAAAGATTATCAGAAAAAGAGGCATTCTTAAATGCTTCACCAAAATATTATCAAATGTTTTTCCAACCTTGCAAGATTAAAAACAAAGGTATTGGAGAGCATTGACTTGCTATCTCTAGTCACATAAATATTTTGGCAAAGCATTGTTAAAGAAAAGCCTAGTGCTTTATTAAATAGAAATTCCAATATTTCCAGAAACAGAAAACTAAAACAAGTTACTATTGGAAACTTTCTTAACATGATTTGAAATTCATACCATTGCTTCCTTATATCAAATAAGGAACACACACAAGAGGAGACCAAAAATTGAATCCATTAAAGTCCTGAAAACATGGTTTTTCTCCACAGCAACATTTGGGATTTTGAACAAGTTTGTTCTACAAACTTTTTCCAAATGCCATGAAATAAATACCACATGCTCTATATAATAATTAAGGATGAAAACCAAAAGGGCACAAGTTTTTGAATTGATTAAGTTGCCAAAAACCCCTGTTTTCTTGACAGCACCTTTTTGAAATTTGAACACGTTTGTTCTATGAAGTAACTCTAAATGACTTGAATTTTCTACCACATAAGGAACACATCAAATAAGGAATGTGTGCCAAAAATTATCATTTTTGGAAGCTATTAAGTAGGTTAATAAATTCAATGTCCATTTATGTAAGAATTCAAATTTGAACAACTTTGAACTACCAAGTTTATTCAATTGAGCCAATTTTCACATATGTTGTGTATCTTAACTAGTAAGAATTTTGTGCAAAGGGATTTCAAATTATGACTTTGTTTGCTTGGTGAAAACATCCTTTTTCAGAGAGGAAAAGGACCTACTTGTAAATACCCAGGGACCAAAATGTAATCCTAGTCACATGTCCTTCTTCTTCCTGTAGCAAGCAGTAGAGGGCATGGCTGCCCATGCCTCATTGCTTCGACTAGAAGGTTGCTAGGTAGATAAAAGACCCCCATGTGCACCTCTGTGGTCTCTACCTGCTCCCTCTCTCACCCCCTCAAGCTCCTCTCTCTCTCTCTCTCTAAAATATCTCAAAAAAAAACCGAACCCTAGCTTTAAGGCTCGCCGGCAATCGGCCGATTCCGAGCTCGCCGCCGGCAACCGTGTGCACCATTCGCTCCGCAACGTCGAGTTGGTCCTCTCCGCCAAAAGAATCGAGCCGAAGCGCACCGAGGAGGCCGCGCCGTCCAGTTTCCTCTTCGGCCTCGACGGAGCTCCGGCGAGGGATTCCTCCGCCCACGAGCTTCCTCCTCCTCCTCCGGGCTTCTCCTCGAGTCCATGGTGAGAATGCGGTCCTCCCCGACCGTTTTCCCCTCTCCCTCTCGCGCTAGAACGCCGCCGGTCGTGGCCGCTGTCCGGCCGCCGCCGCGCAACCGTCGCCGCCGCCCTACGCTTGCTCCCCGGAAGCGAGGTTGCGTGCGTTTGCTTCCTCTCGTCGAGATCAACGTGTAGGTATGTTTGTTTCGCAAAACCGTGGCCGGTATCGTTCGATTTTGCTCACCGGAGTCGTTGCCGCCGGCGGGTGAGGTCATCACGGCGTCACGCTGACGCAGCGCCCTTGACCCCGCGCGCTAGGGAGTCAAACCTGCAACGTGGGGCCGAGTGTTGCCTGCGTGGCAGCCCCGTGGCGGCCTGGCCCGCGCGTCAGCGACCAGCGGCTAGATCCCACCGCGGTATCAATAGATCTGGCGGCCCAGCCCGTGGATCTGGCCCAGGACACATTTATTTTCCATTTTAATTTTTCCACAGAATGTACCTGTTTACTTTTGGCTCTAAAATGCTACCTAAAAGATGAATTTGACAAAACTAAAATTCACAGTGGTAGAGAAACAAAATCTAAACCACCTCCAACTTGTAGATCTACATTTGGATGAATAGTTTAGAAATGAAAAATGATTTGGCAACAGGTACCAGAAACACCAAAATGAGCACCATTTCTATTTCACAACTCAGAATGAAGTGAGGCCAATTGCATTAGAAAGCCCTTGAAATTTACTAACAGGAGAATTTAACCTTGCTTCCAAATTCCTAATATGTTTGAAATGGCATGCAATTTGGTAAAACACCAGAGAGAACTTTGGTGATTTTTATAAATCAATTAAAGATGAATTTTGATGCAAACCAAATTTTATGGTCTTGTATATGTTTAGTAATATCCAAACCTAGAAGGGTTTAATGTTTAGAGCATCCTAGAAAATTTGGTGGACAGATCTTTGTTTTGCATGTTTCTGCCATTTTGGCATTTTAGTTAATTAATTTGTGTGATGATATTTTTGTGTTGCATTATTGTTTTCTAGCATGTATAAGTTGTGTGAACTTGCTTTATAAGTATTACTTAGCTATTTTATCATGTTATAATGTGTGGACTTGAGTTGAGAAGAAATAGGATTTTCTGAGAATAGCATATTACTTATTCTCTAGTTTGATACTTGCATATAATTTTGAGTGATAAAATTATGTGCAAACACTTGGATTTTTGATTGGATCCAGTACCATGTTGGTACTTATATTGTGTTGTTATCACCTCTGCTAGCTTGCATTTGAGTTGGTAGAAAAGCATGAGTAGCTTTGTCATGACTATGAAAATGTTGGAAAAATTCCCTCATGTGTGGAATTTTTGGCATAGACATTTGTGGTGGTGTAGCCTCTTATTTTTGTGTTATGTTCATAGGACCAGTAGCATTTTTGTTATGTTATTATGAGTACTTGACCCCTAGAGTTTTCACTTGTGTGAAAACAATAACATGAGTAGCATTACCTTGCTTATGTTAGCATCCTGTTATTTTCTACTAGTATGGTTATTGCACTAGGTGCTAGTTTAGGTTTTTGCTAATTTTTGTCAAGTATGACCAGAGGCATTGTGACCTCTTAATGCTTTGTTATACTAGTGGAACACCCACTGGTGTCATTGAATTTTTGGTGGAAACATTATTTCCCCCACACTAGATGTGTTTCTTTTATATAGTTCTCTAACTGATGAGTGCCTAGTATTTTTGCTTTGGGAATTTTTGTGCTAAACAAAAATGGGTATGATTCTGTTTGTAAGTGGTTTTAATCATGTGTGGCTTGCTAGGAAAAATACATTCTTGGAGTGTTGTTTGATTCCTCTAGTAATGCCCTTTTTATTACTACTAGTATGTAGGAGTTGCCCTGCAAATTGATGCATTGTTTTATTAAATGGGATATTTTTGTTATAGCAAGTATAGATAATTTTTCACTACTGTTTTTGTAACATGGACCCTCTGGTTGTATTTCAAGTACTTGATTGAAATGCATCCATTGATTCTTCATGTTTGAGTAGTACTAGTTTCCTTAGCAGTTGTTGTGTTAAATTATTTTCCTGCCAACTTGTGTTTGGTGGATGTTTATGTATCCTTGCATAAGGACATGTTTTCATTTACCATTATGATAACATGGTTCCTTGTTTGCATTTTAGAACTTTACATGTTATGCATGCTTGCATAGCAAACTTTTAGTAGAAACATGTCTATAGGATTCCTCCTTTTTAGTCATTGTTTCTATTGTTCTCACTATGAGAATTGTGTGTTTTGTGATGAGTCTATTACCTTGTTACACTTGTGTAGGCTCACTGATTTGTAAAAGTAACTTTTGCAAATCATGTGTCTTATTTATTCTTGATGTGAATTTAGGCTTAGCAGTTTAGCTATCTTGTTCTTTTTGTGGTGTGGTTGATAGACCCATTGCCATGATTATTATTGTGCATGTTTTATATACTTTTAGTAGTCTCACCCTTGTGAAACTAAGTTTCTTTTGGGTTTATTAATATCTTGGTATGAGAGTGGCACACCCTGAATCCATGATATTAAGGTTGTGAGATATGTTCCTCCAACCTTAAGTTGTCTTATTAAATGGCATTTCTGCCAAGTAGGATTGTTTGATTGTTTGCCTCAATTAATAATTGAGTGATTTTGTTATTATTAGATTTCCTTGCTGTATGTATTGTTATGTATGGTTTCTTGCCTTGATTGGTTCTGAATGTGTGTCCTTTATTCCTTTTACGGCGTTAGAAAACGAAGAGGAAGGAAGTGTCGTGAAGATCTGTTTCAAGTTCCAGTCAGTCCAAAACCAGGGACACAAGGAGATACCAGGCAAGCCATCCTGATGCTTGCTGATACAATACTTATCATTATCTATCATGCATGTTTTACCTCTGAAGTTTTACAAAAACTTGATTATCAAAACTATTTTTGATGTGGAATTTACTACTATACTATATTATAGGTTACTATCATGCCAGTAGTTAAACTTGGTAATACCAAGCCCATAAGCCACCATATGGTATTTATACCATCAAATATACTAGTCCCTAAGTGGACACCCTAAAATTGTGATTCTACAAAACAAAGGCTTTACGGAAAAACCCGGAGAAAAGGCGGATCCTTGTTCTCCGGAGGAATGTGGAAGTGGTCATTTTGGAGAAAGTGGTGTTTTCAAAAATGACACATAACCTAGTCTTCGCCGGACAACCTTTACCGTACTGCCACCCTACCCCAACATGGGCACGGGGCTTAACTTGAAGTTTGTTCTTATTAGTGTGTTCTATCTCACTTGCTATAAGGGGCGTCGTACCCTCGAACCGAATGTCGTCAAAACTCCCAATGTTGAGGCATATAAAGTGTGGGATTAATTTTCCCTCCGGATGCATTCATTGAGGCTCCCGGCTAGGCAGGGTGGGACTTGGTGCCGGGGAGAACAAAACTCAATCGAGAGATAGACATATACTAGCTTGAACATAGTGAATAGTTATGATCATATACCTGATGTTTACATACTGTTGTTACAGTCCGTGATTGTTCACGGGAGGTGTACTGGATCTGGTGGATGTGTACACCTCTGCAGAGTATAACTTTTTCGAAGAAGCCGCGTCCTCGGATATGGACAGTTGAATGGCCATGTAGCTAGCATTGTGTCAATGTTTTCAAAAAAGGAAGTTTTTGAAAAGGGAATTTTGGAAAGGAAGTGTTGAACTTGTGAAGTTCGGAAAGGAATGGAAACTTATACCGTGGAGGTATCGTCGATGATGAAAAGCCAGATGCTGATATACAAAACAAAATGTTTTGCAAAGAAAACCTTTTCTACTCTAAGCAAGAATTCTGGAAACTGATTCCAAGAAGTTTTGCAAAGAGAAAATATTCTTTAACAAAACTTTACAAAACCTCTTGTACATGTGAGATCTACAAGAGAAATAAAACTATATATTATTTTTCTTCTTAAGTATCTTCTTCAACGAAGATACAGATAAACCTGACTGCAACTGTGGTGTCATCATATATGAACACCATTGATAGTGAACCATATTTATAGCCTACCTATTCCACCATATAAGCATATTTGCATGTTTAGTAAGTGACATGATGGATGTCTTGCTGAGTACATTCAAATGTACTCATTATGGTTTCGCCCCTGGTATCTACTTGCCAGACTTTGAGAAGGAGCCTCCGAAGGATATCTATGAAGAGAAGTACGGAGTTGACGGCTTTGCGAACTAGGATCGTCTCCGGGTCAGAAGCCTGTAGGTTAAGGCGTGACTTGGGCTCAACTACGTTGTGTTTTAATTGTCTTCCGCTATGTTTGTTAAGTTGCCTGCCCTTTTGGCAGTTGCTTTAAACTTGATCATGTGATCATTTGTGTAATACCTTTATGTATTCGTGTAATGGATGATGTATTCCTGTGTGCCAACTGTGTATGTTGTTCACGACTGATCTTTCTGGGATCGTGAATGTATGCATACGTAGGGTTTCAGACTGCCGGTCTGGGGTCCTTACACTCTGCCACTATATAAGGAGAGGCCCTAAGACGTAGAAAGACAATCTCTAAGTCAATAGCAAGGTAACTCTAGACATCGAGAGCCGGAATCGCCCTTTGTAATCGAGACCTTGTTTCCTGATAGTTAGAAGGCACGAGTAGGTTTTACCCTCAGTCGAGGGGCCGAACCTGGGTAAACTCGCGTCTCTCATTTCCGCCTTAACCCTTTCGAAGTTTCACTCGGTAGCAATGGCCTCGCAATCTAGTTCTCGCATGAGGACACTTGCCGTGACAACACCATGACAGTTGGCGCCCACCGTGGGGCCTGCTCGCGGAAGCGTCATATTTTCGGAAGGAGCCTTACCAGGAATCGAGAAGCTCGCGATAGGCCGGCTCAGGAGGAGCCGGCGTGGAAACTACTACAACCATGACACGTGGGGTCCAGAGTTCGCATCGGTGGAGTCAGGATTTCGAGTCCTCTTCGGTACCATCCACGTTTTTATTGGCTTCGTAGGAGGAACAGACCCAGACCAGCAGTCAAACTGAGTCTCGGAGGAGGCTACGATGATATACTCTATTGGTGAATCTTCAGTTGGAAACAATGATGACCGTGACGAAACGAGATCCATCCACCAGATCTTTGAAGACAGGTTGGGAGGAGACCTTGAGCCAGATCTGCAGAGTCTAACGGAAACAACTCATCATGCATCTGTTTACATGGCTGGACCAGTGATACATCTCCAACGTATCTGATGCTCCATGTTCATATTTTGCCAATTGCTACTTGTTTTCTCCCTTATTTATAGCATTTTTATATTTTTTCCGGGACTAACCTATTAACAAGATGGCAAGTACCAGTTCCCTGTTTTCTGCTGTTTTGGGTTTCAGAAAAGTTGTTCTGCAAACATTCTCGGAATTTGGACCCCACAAAGCCTGAAGTTCCTATTTTCCCCGGAAGCATCCAGAACACCGAAGAGGAGTCGAAGAAGGGCAACAGGGGGGCCACACCATACGGTGAGCCGCAACACCTATGGGTGTGGGGCCCCTGGAGCTCCACCGCCTTTGCCCTTTCGCCTATTTAATCCCCCCGGATGGAAAACCCTAAGCACCTGATAAAAAATTCCAGAGAAGTTCTGCAGACACCGTCACCGTCAACCCTAGATCACAGGGGTTCTCAAGCTGTTTCCGGCACCCTGCCGGAGAGGAGATCATCACCGAAGTCTTCTACATCACCATGCCTGCCTCCGGAGTGATGCGTGAGTAGTTCATCCTTGGATTACGGGTTCGTAGTTGTAGCTAGATGGTTGTCTTCTTGATGAGGGGATAGTAACCCGGTATCCCAACTCCCAGGTGTAACCCGGCCCAAACGGCGGCTGGACCAAATCCGGCTAAAGACAAAGAAACTTCTGGAAGGCCCAGGGCATGTAACGTTCGTAACCCGGATTGTGGGTTGCGGTAAGGAAAGTTAGGGTTTGTGTATAGAGTTCGAGTAGGACTCAGGAGGCGCTTTGTAAAGGCAAGCCAAGGGGGGTATGAGTGCTATATATACCAACCCCTAGGCTTAGCCTCAGAGAGATTCAGGCCATAGTTGTAACATCTGTTATCGAGTATCCAGCATTATTGATATCGAGATCCGGCGAGTTATTCTCCGGTTCTTAGACCGCTTTCGCCATGTCTTCCTTTGAGCTAAACCCTCTCCCGAATACCTGTGTCGACTTGCCCCAAGATCAGTTACCCCAGGTAACATCTGCCGTGATTATCCCACGACAGTTGGCGCCCACCGTGGGGCCTGCGTCCAAAGGTGTTCACATCACGGGAGAAGCTCGGAAAAACATGGAGAACTTTGTCGTCGGCGAGATCTACTCCAATGATGAAGGAGAAAGGATAGTGGACAGTTCCGGGTGGGAGTTGGAGCCGGATCGCTACGAGTCCGGATCCGTGGTGTCAATCGGCCAAATCAGTATCTTCATCGGCATGGTACGTACGCTCAATTTGAAAGGACAATATCATGTGCATGTTACAGGGACTTCCAGCAGGGACAAAAGGGCGTTAAAACAAACAGCGAATCTATCCTCCTCGGCCACTCCGGGATACTTGAGGTGGGCAGAGCAAGAGATAACGTGGAGCAGAAGAGATCATCCAGAAGGAGTAGAGCACCCCGGAACTTTGGCGTTAGTGGTTTCGCCACAGGTCAATGGTTATGAATTGAGAAAGGTATTGATGGACGGAGGGAGACTTGGTCTTGCGCTTGGTTCAGACAAACGAGGGAAGGCACAAACTATCGCCACCATGGGAAGGACCTTTCATCGTAAGCCGGAGCCTGCATAATGGGTCATATTACTTGATAGATGCAAGAGAAGAATCGGCTACAGTCAACGATACTGCCCACACTACTGCACCTATGCAAGAAAGAGATAGACCATGGAACGTGGCTCAGCTACGTCCGTACTATACTTAGCAGAAAACGATGTAACAGGCAGCAGGTTTCAGACGCACTCTTTTCCTATCCGGGGCACCCTTGGGGACTGGATGGGTTTTTAATGAGGCGGCTTGCTGGCCTAATTTTCTCATATCAAATAAAAAGGGGATTATCAAGAAAAGAGGCAATTGTTATTTATACGGTGTGCATATTCAGGTCTTGAGGGCTGGTTGCTCCTACAAGCACAGCTGCAAACTCAAAAGAGACCCGGCCTTGATGCCAATGAGTTATAGGGGTCGGCTACTCGAAAAAACGAGTGCGGCTACAATCTTATAACCGGACAAAGAAGTCCAAATTTCTCGGCTATTCTTACTTAAGCTCGATGTGACTCGCAACAAAGTGGCATGACTTGTTCGCCTACGATTACCGTCAGTCATGAGACCCAAACGGGACTTGCTTGACCCCGTTTTCGTATTGATGTAACAACATGGTATCCACGCGAAAGCCGGCTTATAGTACAAGATAGTCGAAAGGGTCATCTAAACCACAAGTTATGCAGAGTATAAGGCCGACAGCCGGAAACTCAACGATTATCAAGCATAACTTCAAACTTCATAAAAAGCTGTCCTGAAGTCTTGGGCATTCAGCGACAGGCGATTCGTTTCCTTGAAAGAAAACAATCATGTGTCCTAGACGCGGAAACCCGGACTGGGGACTTATGAGCTCTAAGGAAGAAACAGCATCATCCATCCGATAAAATTACAACGAGCCACGCATCCGGGTCTCAGGAGCTTAGGGATTCAGGTGTAAAACCGTTCCCTAGACGCCAACGACACCCGGTGGACGGGTCTTGCTAAGGAAAGTATAAAAAAAAATATAAGGTATCAAGAATAAAGCAAGTGGATATCAAGAACAAGCAAAGGCAAAGACACATTCATCAAAAGCCCAAAGGGGCGCAAATGCATCGGGAGTATAAGCAAAAGTGTTACAAAAACCTTAAAGTGTCAAAAGAGCACAGGCGCTCCGCTTAAAACAAGTAATAAAGCTGTTTTGACGACGCTTTGCCGACTAATGCATATGGAATGACAGGAGACATTCATCACTTCAAGCTGCAGGATCCATCTTGGCCTTGCCCTTGTTGCCGCTGGTGGTGGCGGCGCCACCCGGATTAGTAGCAGTTCCGGGTTGCGAAGCTGCAGGAGCAGAGTCGGCAGCGGCCTTCTTGGCAGCTTCGTCCCTTATCTTGAGCGCCTCCTCCCTCCAACGGGCAAGCATATCGAACGGCTGGGGGCGGTTCGCCTTGACAACCTTGTCATTAGCATCATAAGCAGGGAGAATCTCATCAATCTCTAAGCTGTCAGCAATAACGCTAGCCGGATGGCGGACTTCTTTCTGAATAGCCTTGAAGTCCTTTGGCAAAAACTTGGACCCATCCAAGTTGAACTCCGGAAATCCACTCATAAGTTTGGCAAGTTGTAGCTTGGGGGCGTAGGCTTTAGCCAACGCGAGCCCCCGGGTTACCCCAAATCGGCAGGAGGACCGTTTCCAGTGCCAAATCCACTCGGGGATCGTGGAGCAGAATTCCAGTAATCTCTTCATATTATCTGGCTTGACATCCGGCAGTCGCAACTCATCAAGTATCCAGCTAACTCCGCCGCAAAGTTGGCGAAGAGTATTCTTGATGGTTTTAAGCTTGGCAGCATCATCTTCTTCGGGGGCAGCATCACGTGGGCCTGCTAAAAAAGGCAAAAGGAGCAAAGATAGTAGGCAAGCAAGTGCAGTTGTTCAATCCGAGTCATAAAAAGGTGAAATTTAAAAATCTTACCAGTCGCAGTACGGTGAACATCAGCAATTTGAGCAGAAAGAGTTGTAAGTTTGTCCTTAGCCCTGTGAGCTCTCTTCCTGTACTTTTTCGTCATCTTTTGGCACCTGCGAGCCTCAGTCTCAGCAGCTTCACGAAGGGCCGTTTCTTTTTCAATACGCTTGGTGGACTTGGCCAGCTTCTTCTCCAACTGTGAAACATAGTCCTGTAAAGAAGCATGAAGAATGATCAGCCAGAAACATTATACAAAGTTCCAAGCAAGTTACCTAGTAATTTACTCGGAACTTGGGGACTATGTATGGAAACAATTGATGATTAGTCGGGATTACCTCGTGCTTGGTTATTAAGGCATCTAGTATGTTTTCTTCGTCGCCCTTCAAGGTATGGAGGGCATCTAGCATTTGAGCAAAGGTCATGTCTTCAGGGCGAAGTTGAGAAGGGCCGGAGGATTGGCCCTCTTGTGGAGGAGTTGTTCCGGGTTTGGGGGTCGAAACCCGGATTGTTTGAACGTCCGGGATAGGAGAGCCCGACTTGGTCTCCACAATGATGTCTTCGTCCACTTCTTCAGAGGGCTGGGGTGATGCAGTCTTTGGTGGAATTGGGTCCTTAAAAGGATCTTCTCCATTTCCGTCCTCGGCCTCGTCCTCAACCTCAACGTCCATGTCATCACTCGGCTTTTCTTCTCCCTGCTCTTCTGATTCAGGGATATCCGGGTCGCTCAGCGTAACTGTGGCGCTGAAGAAAAGAAGGGAGACATTGATCAATGGAATATACGGAAAAAAGAAAGGTAACCGGTACGAGAAAATGGAAGTAAAGGTAGTTTACCCGGTGTTCACGGCATAATCCGGGGGAAGCTCGCCGCTGGAGGCGGATGACGTTGGTAAGAGCACTGGCTGCGGTACGCGAAATTGCCCGGCAAGTGGATGATTAGGAGACGGATGACGTTGAGGAGATTGGGAAGGTTGAGCTGGAGGGGTACTGGCTCGATGAGTGGGTGAAGTGGAGATACCCGGGTTAAGGGGATCATCCCCCGGAGAATTCCGGGTCACCCTACGTTTAGTCGGGAGAGGGTCCTTCAAGAAGGGTGAATGTGATAATCGCTCGTTAAGTTCATGCATAGCAGCAAAGGAGTAAGGCGCACGAGACATAGAAGAGAAGGGAACCTTTTCAACTACCCCTCTAGCCTTCCTTTTGTTCCCAACTGGGGGCTCCTGGTCAGACTCGGTGGCTTCCGGGTCATTTTCTTCTTCCTCCTCTTCATCTCCCGACCCTGAAAGCCGAGTAATTATCAGATAAGAGAAATAACACAGATGAAGGGCAGGTGTAAATGGTATGGGAGAGTACCCTCATCATCATCAACAGATTCGGTTTCCTCTTCGGGGTCTTGAGAAGGAGGAGGGTTTTCGACTTTCCAGAAGGGATCGTCAGCCTGTGAACAAATAAACACAAGTGGTGGTTAGAGACTATAACGGACGAAAGTACTGAAATAAGAAAAAGGAGTCAGGTCTTACCGCTGGGGCGGGATTTTCCCGAGTAAACGGGGGTAACCCGGCAGTGTTCTTTATAACATCTAGTCTCTCCATCAGGAAGCCCTTGATGGTCTTGTTGGTGTTACCGGCGGGGAAGTTCTTGGTGGAGTAGCGGAGGGAATCTGTGACGTGACCCGAATATTCGTGTAACAGCTTCGGGCGAATCGAGTTGGGCTGAACCCGGAAGTCTACCCAAGTCTTTATTAGATTGAGCCCAAGAAGGCCGTGGGCTGAGAGAGATGCTAGTTTGGCCAGAAGGGGCTGAATCGCTTCCCTATCAAGGTCAGATGCAAAAGCACTGAAAGACTCGGAGGGCTCGAGAAGGCTCTCCGAATAACCCGGTAGTTTCCTCTCACCACCCGGAGAAGTGTCGTGGCAATAAAAGAAGGATAATTGCCAGTTTTTGGCGTTGGAGTTCAGGTTAAGAGGTGGCATCAATGAGTGTTTGCGGCGCTGGATGGATACCCCGCCGCAGGTAAGAAGCGTTCTGTCACCGCTCTCATAACATGGTTCGCATTGGAATAATTCGGTAAAAAGAGCAAGGTTTGGTGGAGTGCATAAGTACGACTCGGACAAAACTATGAAGTGGGTGATGTTCAGCATAGAGTTAGGCCCTATGTCGAACACCCGGAGGCCGTAGTGGCTCAAGACTTCCCGGAAAAAAGGGTGACCCGGAGGACGGAATCCCCGGGTCACATGCTCGGTAAAACAAATTACCTCGTTCTCGATGGGAGTGGGACGGGTCTCATCGCCAGGAGCCCTCCAGTGTATTTCCTTTTGAGAAGGAAGGATTCCTAACTCGGCCATCCCATCTAGCTTGGCCTTTGTCGTTGAAGACCGACCCCAGTTGGCAGAAGTGGTTTGAGAGGCCTTTGCAGAAGCCGGGTGTTTTCCTTGTCTTTTAGGAGCCATGGAGTTGACCTGCAAGGGACAGGAAATGTATGGAGTAAGATTCGGAACATCAAATCATTCGAGTCCGGAGACGTCAAGACGTTGAAGGCTAAAATGAGACCCGGATAACGCACTACGATGTTAAATGCGGAAGATTTTCCGGGTGTCAGATGAGGTTGAGTAAATTGTTAATTACTTACGCGTTGAGGTGAATTGGGTGAGCATGGATGGTTGCCCATACCTTTATTGTGGAGGGATTAGCTGGAAAAAGAGGATTTTCCGGGTGTTAATGCGACAGGCGGAAAGAACAAGGTGGAATGGATCTAGATCGAAAAGCTTGCAAGCGATCTTATGCAAAGTTGGATGGCCAATAAAGGCGCGGGGATGAGCTGCGACTACGCATCAGGTGATTAAAGGAACTAAGGTCTATCGAAGCGGTTCAATTTGATGATGTCAGAAAATTAGCTTACGGGTTGACCCAGATCCAATCTTGGTCAGATTGAAAAGGTTGTGAGTTTCGATTGAATGGTTGAGAAAGGCTTACCAAAGGAGTTGAGGTCCGAAGTGAGGGTGGTGCGTGGCGCGGCTTGAGTGTCACGTCACGGCCCTCGATGAGGGAGCGCGGGTGTGACAGCGATGCTTAATGGCGGTGCTGGATAGCTCGAGGATGAGTGCGGCCGGTGGTGGCCTTATCTTTCTTGGAGCGTGCGAGCCCGGTGGCAGAAATTGCGAGGAAGCGTGGAGGAAAGGGATGATGAAACGAGATGAATGGCTTAGGGTTACCATCGGTTGATATTTATAAGGGAGGTGGTGAGCTCACCTACGGCCCGAAAGCCGGAAATTACGGAATAGTAATTATCCGTACGGATCTGGCGGCATATGCATTCGGAATTAGGCAAAATATCCCGCTGATGGGGGAAGTGCAGCTTGCCCCGAGATATCAGGGATCTTTATCGAGTAGGGCCCTGACATTTTAGGGTTTAAAATTGGAAAGGCCAGTTAAGCATTCAAGGAAGGATCGAGCTATCACATGACAGACATGGAGCTGTGCCTGGTCATCTGTTAAAGCAACTTAACCCGGTTCCCATAGGCTTGGGCATTTCACATCTTTTTCAGGGAATAGCGAGCGCTCCGAGGATGAATCCGTGAAGCCCGCGCTATCCTGGGGACTACTGATGAGGGGATAGTAACCCGGTATCCCAACTCCCAGGTGTAACCCGGCCCAAACGGCGGCTGGACCAAATCCGGCTAAAGACAAAGAAACTTCTGGAAGGCCCAGGGCATGTAACGTTCGTAACCCGGATTGTGGGTTGCGGTAAGGAAAGTTAGGGTTTGTGTATAGAGTTCGAGTAGGACTCAGGAGGCGCTTTGTAAAGGCAAGCCAAGGGGGGTATGAGTGCTATATATACCAACCCCTAGGCTTAGCCTCAGAGAGATTCAGGCCATAGTTGTAACATCTGTTATCGAGTATCCAGCATTATTGATATCGAGATCCGGCGAGTTATTCTCCGGTTCTTAGACCGCTTTCGCCATGTCTTCCTTTGAGCTAAACCCTCTCCCGAATACCTGTGTCGACTTGCCCCAAGATCAGTTACCCCAGGTAACATCTGCCGTGATTATCCCACGACACTTCTCCTCATATGTCTCCATGTTTAGATCTTGTGAGCTGCCTATCATGATCGAGATTGATCTTATGTAACTCTATATGTTGTGTTTGCTGGGATCCGATGAATATTGAACTTATGCCAAGTTGATTATAGTCATTATTTGATTTGGTATTTGTGATCTTGCATGCTTTATGTTGCTAGTGGTTGCTCTGCCCAAGTAGTTGCTAATGACTCCAAGCGGGAGTATTTATGCTCGATAGTGGGTTCATCCCTCCTCACCACCTTGCTCGAGTGACAGAAACGTGAAGGGGGGATGTGTTGTTGCCATTAGGGAGAAAACAGCGGTGAGAGTGCCCGCGCGTATAATCATTGCTTACATTACACACTTTGTTTAATGGAGTTATCTGTTGCTTGCAACATAATACCTAAGGGGGTTCGGATGATAACCTGAGGGTGGATTATTAGTCATAGATGCAGATGTATGTTGGTCTATGTATCTTGTTGTAATGCCCGCACTAAATATCATATTAATCTTCATGTCATAATGTGCACTACGGTGCAACCTTTATTTGTCAATTGCCCAGCTGTAATTTCTTCACCCAGCATGCTATCTTTTATGGAGAGACACCACTAGTAAACCTATAAACCCTGGTCCATTTTTCCACACTGTTAAACAAACCACAAGTATTTCTTTACTTACTGCAAGCATACATTATTTTCCACACTATATGTCTAATATTTGTTTTCAGCAAGACCGGTGAGATTGACAACCTCACTGTACCGTTGGGACAAAGTATTTTGGTTGTGTTGTGTGAAGGTTCCACGTTGTTGCTGACACCGGTGACGCGCCAGCACCACCGTCAGTGGCATCAACCTTCCTGAGATCCTCTTCCTCCTATTGGATTGATAACCTTGGTTCTTAACTGAGGGAAATTCTTGCCGCTTACTCATAACACCCTCCTCTTGGGGTTTCCAACACACCATCAAAGGGCATCAATAATTTCTGGCGCCGTTGCCGGGGAGAAAGAACTCTTCTGGCAAGGGGAGTCTCTCACTCTCAACCTCTTTATTTTGTTTATTGTCTTGTTTTTATTTTTGTCTTTTTTCCTTCTCTTTATCAAAAACACAGAAAAAAATAGTTTACTTCATAGTTGTTATTTATTTGCTTGCTTTTATTCTGCTAAAATGAGTTCTTTTGATAATACTAAGTTGTGTGATTTTACTAGCACAAACAACAATGATTTTATTTGTACACCTATTGCTCCACCTGCTCCTACAGCTGCTATCTATGAGATTGAACCTGCTTTATTAAATCTTGTGATGAAAGAGCAATTTTTTGGTATTAGTACTGATGATGCTGTTGCCCACCTTAATAATTTTGTTGAACTATGTGAAATACAAAAATATAAAGATGTGGATGGAGATATTATTAAACTGAAATTATTTCCTTTCTCTTTGAGAGGAAGAGCTAAAGAATGGTTGCTATCTTTGCCTAGAAATAGTATTGATTCATGGACTAAGTGTAAAGATGCTTTCATTGGAAAATATTATCCTTCTGCTAAGATTATATCCCTGAGAAGTGACATAATGAATTTTAAACAATTTGATAATGAACATGTTGCTAAAGCTTGGGAAAGAATGAAAAGTATGGTGAAGAATTGTCCCACTCATGGGCTGACTACTTGGATGATTATACAAACCTTTTATGCAGGACTGAATTTCTCCTCAAGGAACCTATTGGATTCTGCTGCTGGAGATACCTTTATGTCCATCACTTTGGGCAATGCAACAAAGCTTCTTGATGATATGATGATAAATTATTCAGAGTGGCACACTAAGAGAGCTCCACAAGGTAAGAAGGTAAATTCTATTGAGGAAACCTCCTCTTTTGAGTGAAAGGATTGATACTATTATGTCTATGCTTGTTAACGGTAAAGCTCAATCTGATCCTAATAATATTCCTTTAGCCTCTTTGGTTGCTCAAGAAGAGCATGTTGATGTAAACTTTATTAGAAATAATAATTTTAACAACAATGCTTATAGAAATAATTTTGGTGGAAACAATTATAAGACTTATCATCCTAATAATGGTTATGGTAATTCTTATAGCAATTCCTACAATAATAATAAAATCTTTACCTCTGATCTTGAAAACATGCTTAGAGAATTTATTAGCACACAAACTGCTTTTAATAAATCCGTTGAGGAAAAGCTTGGTAAAATAGATGTTCTTGCTTCTAAAGTAGATAGCCTTGCTATTGATGTTGATTTTCTAAAATTAAAGGTTTTTCCACAAGATGTTAAAAAAAGTAAAACTTTGAATGCCATCCAAGTTCGAATTAATGATAATGTTAGGTTGATGCCTGAATTACGTGCTAAGTGGGAAAGAGAAGATGAATTGGCTAGAAAGAATAATATTGCTAAAGTTTGCACTATCACAACCACTAGTAAAACTGAAGCTCCTAGTGCTAGTAAACCTCCTACTATTAATGGTAAAGTAGTTGGTGTTAATAAAGTCCCTACTCCTTTGGTGAAACGTGCTAAATTGCCTCAAACTGCTGAAATTGCTCCTGATAAAAGTGCTGAATTTTTAGAGATGTGGGAGATAATGGTTCCATTACTTTTGATGATAATAATATTGATTTTGATGATTGAAATATCTCTAAATTTATTATGTTTCTACAAAATCTTGCTATAAGTCCCAATGCTAGTGCCATGAATATGGCATTTACTAAACATATTGCTAATGCTCTCATGAAAGTTAGGGAAGAAAAGTTGAAACTTGAAACATCTATTCCTAGGAAATTAGATAATGGTTGGGAGCCTATCATTAATATAAAAGTAAATGATTTTGATTGCAATGCTTTGTGTGATCTTGGTTCTAGTTTCTCTGTAATGCCTCAAAAGCTTTATAATATGCTTGATTTGCCACCGTTGGAACACTGTTATTTGGATGTTCATCTTGCTGATAATGCTAAGAAGAAACATCTTGGTAGAATTGATGATGTTCTTATTATGGTTAACAATAACCTTGCCCCTGTTGATTTCTTTGTTATGAACATTGAATGCAATGCTTCTTGTCCTATTGTTTTGGGAAGACCTTTTCTTAAAACTGTTGGTGCTATTATTGATATGAAAGAGACGAGTATTAAATATCAATTTCCCCTTAAGAAAGGTTTGGAACACTTTCCTAGAAAGAAGATCAAGATAACCTTTTACTCTATAATTAGAGCAAAATATGATGTTGATGCTTCTTCACTTGAAAATACTTGAGTTGCCCTTTTTATGCCTAACTGAAAGGCGTTAAAGAAAAGCTCTACCGGGAGACAACCCATTTTATTTCGTTGTTTTCAACCCGTTTTCTTTCGTTTTCTTTAGTGTGCTTTGCACCTGGGTGTTGTCTATTTCCTTATCAACCCTGCTGTATCTTTTCTTTTGTGTTTTTGTTGAGCCAAGTAAAGCCTCTAGTGGAAAGTTGAGGCTATATTTCGGATTTCTGCATAGGAAACAAATTTCTTTTGTCCACTGTTAATTCTGTTAAAAATCACAGAAAATTCAAAATGACCTGAGTTTTTGTGTGCTTAATATTGAGGTATATACACAACGTTTCTTAGAATACCACTTTTTGATTTGAGCAACAGAATATTTTTGAAAAAATCGATCTTTACCTGCTGTTCTGTTTTGACAGATTTCTGTCATTTATCGCATTTGCATCTTAATCTCTTTCTTTTGGTGTTCTTTTGAGAAAAAGAGTTTTGAAAGAAGTTGTGAAAGTATCTAATGTGTTTTTGAGTGTTATACTTGTTTTGAAACTGAACCATGTGAATTTATTATTTCACTTGCACTAACGTTGCTAATGAAGATTGTGAGAATTTTGGTGTGAAGGAAGTTTTCAAGGGTCAAGAGAAGAGGATGATATGATGTGACCAAGAAGAGTGAAAAGCCTAAGCTTGGGTATGCCCCGGTGGTACATCCAATAAAATTCCAAGAATACTCAAGCGTCTAAGCTTGGGGATGCCCAAGGCATCCCCTTCTTCATCAACAAATTATCAGGTCACTTCTAGTGAAACTATATTTTTATTCGGCCGCATCTTATGTGCTTTACTTGGAGCGTCTTTTATTTTTGTTTTCAGTTTGTTTTTGTTTTTGCTTTCAGTTTGTTTTTACTTTTTCAATAAGCTTGGTTGGACCCCAACATTCTTTTATTGGAGAGTGACATCCGCTTTTTAATGAGAATACTTTGTATCCTTAATCTCTGTCTAACTGCTGCATTTATTTAGCTCATGTTTTGCATGCATCTCTTATTAGAGTTGTTAGTTTTAGTAGTGTTATGTGAGTACTCTCATGTTTGCTTGCTTTAGCATAAATAGTATTTTTTTTAAAGCATGTTTTGTTTGGTGCTTGTTGGGAGAAAGAAACCGCTGCTTGAAGTAGAATTTATAACAGTACTAGTAGAAGCTTGTATAGACCGTGGCTAGAACTTTTTCATGCCATGCTAAATGTTATTTTAGTTTTAAAGCCTTGTGGTTATCGAGTAGCATGATTAGCCTCAAATAGCTGAGAGTGTTTAATATGTACTGAACGATTCATGAGTTGTTCTTGTCATAGTAAAGCATCAATATATGGTATTCTCTTTCGAACGTTTTATTTGACTAACTTGGCGCATGCTCACACCATGTTTATGACTACAAACCAGTCACGAATAGCCTCCATGACCACTTAGTTTTTGAACTTGTGATATTGCTTATGTTTTAATCAATGATGCTTATGTCGATATGCATGATTATGGCTCTTATGCTCTCTTGATTTGTCGCTCCTAGTCTTTTGCTAGCCTCCACCTGTACTGAGTATAAGCTCTACTCGTGCATCCAAACTCCCTTAAACCAAGGTTTTTCCCATTATGTACACCATACCTACCTACATGTGGTATTTAACTACCATTCCAAAGTAAATTGCTCATGTGTTACCTTTAAGAACCTTCAAAATTAGTCCTGCTTTATGTTCCCGTTTTTGCTCATGAGGACGTAAATAGAGAATATTTATCTAACTTGTTGATTGGATTTCACACCTTGGACTAGTGGCTTCATCCGCTTATCCAAATGATAGAAGAGCGGGCAGCAGGGTGCTCAGCCACAAATTAGTGCAAACATATTCTCTTCACTATTTTTGCCTCTGATTTATCAGTCAAAGCATCATTGTGTAAACAAAAGAGAAAGAGGGATGACCTTCTACACCAGTTGCGTCCTTCAACATGGGAGCCGCTCTTGTGAATCCAGTTGACTTGTGACGTATTGTATTTTCTGTTTACCATTCGTTGACATTAGCATACATCTCCCAAAATATAGACACTCCTCCAAGGTATGTGATTGTTGGCAGGCACCCGAGGATTCGGTTAGCCATGGTTCGTGAAAGATGGATGGGAGGAGTGTCAAAATTTTAATACCTCTGTTTAATAAAATAAAAGCTCTAGCACATGAGTGATCCCTGATTCCCTCTGCGAAGGGCCTTTCTTTTACTTTTATGTTGACTCTCCATCTTCTAACTTTACGCACAGTTCAGAGAGCATTTTTGCCATTCTGAGTTCTATGTGCATTTGTCCCATAAGCATAAATAATTACTTAATGATTTGATATGATTTGTTCTTAAATTATTTGTTCTAGTCTTCCTCGTGAACTTTGAAGGTGTCCTGGCATTTATGTTTTTCCCCACTCTTAAGGACTATCGAAATATAACTTTGCCATGCTTTATCTATACCTGAAACAAACATTTACCTTTCTTTGCATTATTATTCATGATCCTTTATTTGAGTTACTCTTCGTGATGCAAAGTAATTGCTATGCTTTATTATTAAAGTTTTATTTATCATGCATGTGTTTAAAGTTTTATGATCTCAGCGTGCATATGCTTTTACATTAGATTGATCAAGTTTATGTTAGTAGCATGTCACCTCAGAAATTATTGTTTTATCGTTTACCTACTCGAGGACGAGTCGGAACTAAGCTTGGGGATGCTTGATACGTCTCCAACGCATCTATAATTTCTGATGCTCAATTTCATATTTTGCCAATTGCTAGTTGTTTTCTCCCTTATTTATAGCATTTTCATACGTTTTCCGGGACTAACCTATTAACAAGATGCCAAGTGCCAGTTCCCTGTTTTCGGCTGTTTTTGGTTTCAGAAAATTTTTTCTGCAAACATTCTCGAAATTGGACCCCACAAAGCCCGAAGTTCCTATTTCCTCCGGAAGCATCCTGAACACCGAAGAGGAGTTGAAGACGGGCAACAGGGGGGCCACACCATAGGGTGGCGTGGGTCCCCCTGGTCGCGCCACCTATGGGTGTGGGGCCCCTGGAGCTCCACCGCCTTTGCCCTTTCGCCTATTTAATCCCCCCGAATGGAAAACCCAAGCACCTGATCAAAAATCCCTGAAAAGTTCCACAACCACCATCACCGTCACCGTCAACCCTAGATCATGGGGGGTTCAGAAGCTGTTTCCGACACCCTGCCGGAGAGGAGATCATCACCGGAGGCTTCTACATCACGATGCCTGCCTCCGGAGTGATGCATGAGTAGTTCATCCTTGGACTACGGGTTCGTAGCTGTAGCTAGATGGGTGTCTTCTCCTCATATGCCTCCATGTTTAGATCTCGTGAGCTGCCTATCATGATCGAGATTGATCTTATGTAACTCTATATGCTGTGTTTGCTGGGATCCGATGAATATTGAACTTATGCCAGGTTGATTATAGTCTTTATTTGCATATGCTATCTGTGATCTTCCATGCTTTCCGTTGCTAGTGGTTGCTCTCGCCAAGTAGTTGCTAGTGACTCCAAGAGGGAGTATTTATGCTCGATAGTGTGTTCATGCCTCCTCACCACCTTGCTCGAGTGACAGAAACGTGAAGGGGGGATGTGCTGTTGCCATTAGGGAGAAAACAGCGGTGAGAGTGCCCGCGTCCATAATCATTGCTTACATTACACACTTTGTTTAATGCAGTTATCTGTTGCTTGCAACTTAATACCTAAGGGGGTTCGGATGATAACCTGAGGGTGGATTATTAGTCATAGATGCAGATGGATGTCGGTCTATGTATCTTGTTGTAATGCCCTCACTAAATATCATATTAATCTTCATGTCATATTGTGCACTACGGTGCAACCTCTATTTTTCAATTGCCCAGTTGTAATTTGTTCACCCAGCATGCTATCTTTTATGGAGAGACACCACTAGTGAACCTATGAACCCCGGTACATTTTTCCACACTATTACACAACCCACAACTATTTCCTGCTTTCTTTACTTACTGCAAGCATACATCACTTTTCCACACTATACGTCTAATCTTTGTTTTCAGCAAGACCGGTGAGATTGACAACCTCACTGTACCGTTGGGACAAAGTATTTTGGTTGTGTTGTGTGCAGCTTCCACGTTGTTGCTGACACCGGTGAAGCGCCAGCACCACCGTCAGTGTCATCAACCTTCCTGAGATCCTCTTCCTCCTACTGGATTGATAACCTTGGTTCTTAACTGAGGGAAATTCTTGCCGCTTACTCATCACACCCGCCTCTTGGGGTTTCCAACACACCATCAAAGGGCATCAACCAGCATGACCTACGGAGCCCAGGTATGGCGCTAGTGGAAATTTAATTACAGACACAATTTCAACTTCGAGTCTAGTTCTAGGAGGACCGGGAGGCGCAGGAACAGCATCAACGGGCCCAACGGTAGCCCGAGTCGGACCAACAGAACCGCGTTCAACATGACTTGGCCCCACAAGCTCTGGGCTGGCAGAGATAGTGATTGATTTAACAGCGCCCGCGTCATATAACCCAAGGCCCGAGCTGATAGCCGCGATGGATTCACTAAACGAAGTCTTGGCTACTCCGATTACCCCGGAGAACATGGTGCATTGTAACGCAGAGATCGAGAGGCTTCGACAGGAAATAAGTTGTGCCCTTCGGGAGATCGAGCAGGAGGTAACATGTATAAACAAAGCTCGGTGAGAAGTCTTGGAGGAAGCAACGCGTCTGGGGAGAGAGGGGATTCATCTGAACTTCAGACAGAGGGAGTTAGCTTCAATACATAACATGTGTTATCATGCCCGGTTGAACAACGAATTCGACGCAGGATTGGGACCTACCAACCTTTAGAACCTGTTCGCGTCCCCTGTTGGGACGCCCGGGGCACCTAACCCCGCTCAGCCAGTTCACGCCATGAACCCGCCAGTAGCTCCAGTTCTAGTTCATCCGACATTTTTCCAGCCACCTATCCAGCTGCATGGTAACCCGAATCCTGTCCCGATCCCAGAACAACCTCTACAGGAAAGGTTTCATTCGCCACCAGGTCATTTCAACAATCCAATGGATAACATTTGGGCAGCAAAAAATAGTTTGGCACGGATTCCAGTCAACCCTAATGATCCTATTGAAATTGAAGCTCGGAGGGCAATCGAGATGTTGCAAACAACATTGGTTCAGCATATGAATTACAGTAACCAGGACAGGATACACTCAACTCCTTACAATAGCAGGAATTACTTGCCAAGAAGTCACCATGGAAAATCACCAGTTCCGGTCGGCTCTAGCAACGCAAACCGGCAGCAACCAATCCCACCCAGGCAGACCGTATCCTATGCGCCTGGAGTTATAAATACAGGACACAGAGTTGTGGAACCAGAAAACAGAAATCTGGGTCATGTTCAACCCCTAGTTCAGAATGCAGTCTCAAACCTTGCCCCGACTAGGTCTCGCAGGATTGGATACTGGCTGATTTTAAAGGACCTCGCAGAGTTGTAAACTATACGCCAGACATGGAGCCCATGGATTGGATAGAAGGCTATGAGATGGACATGGAGATGTTGGAAGTAAGCGACGCAGTATGCACGCGGTACTTAAGCGTGATGTTGGAAGGACCTGCAAAGTTCTGGTTAAAGAACTTGCCTGCAAATTCAATTAATAGCAGGCAGGAGTTGAAGGACCAGTTCATCAAAACATTTCAGGGAACATGTAAGCGACCGACGACTATTACAGACCTGGAAAACTGTGTTCACAAGGAAGGGGAGTCTGCCCAGCACTGGTTTCGCCGCGTCGCGGAAATTATACATTCATCTGTCGGACTCACCGCTCAGCGGGCAGTCATAACATTAGAAAGAAATTGCATATTTGACCCGTTGAAGCATAAGCTGGGACGCATCAAGCGATACGTAAGTGATATGAGCGAGTTGATGGATGCCATGACCAAGTATGAGGAGTATCATAAAACAAAGGACGCAGACTCGGATGATGAGAAGTCCGCAAAGGGAAAGAAAACTGGGACCAAGGGTAGCCAGAACCCGAATCAGAGCAACAACAACCCTGAGAACCAGAGTAATAACAAGCGCAAAAATGGAGAAGGAACCTCAGATCTAGTGGCAAACACGAATACAGGTTACAAAAACCAATGTCAGGGCAACAATTTCAAAGGAAATTAGAATTTTTGACCAAACAGCTTTACGCAGTCTCAGCAGGCTCTGAAAGGCCCATGTCCTCGA